>OY787663.1:59601580-59921580 GCA_963678985.1 Spisula subtruncata
GGAAAAATATTTAACTTTTGAAAAGAGCTTAATTCTTGGTACATTGGGCTAGCACTAGTTTCCTGCTAACAGAAAACTGACTGAAGAAGCAAACTGATATAACAAACAAATGTAAGATGGTTGGTTAAAATCAACACAGAACCTTATTGACACACGCACAAATGACCAAAGTGATGACCAAGCATCTAATCACTCAATAACATATATTAATTATTACATTATTTTGTTGGATTTAAGGCATTTATCGCTGTGACATACTCAATTTTAATCCCTGAAAATTGAATAAATGTCCTTAAGTGTACTTGAAGTTGTTTAAAGTAGTATGAACCATGTGTGTCATGTTGTCAAATAACTACCACACAGTACTTTTAGTGTTGTCGAAAAATGTTTTTTTGTGGGGAGCGATGGCCTAGGGTATGGTCACGTGCTTCTGGATCGAGAGGTCCTGGGTTCAACCCTTGTCTGGACCACTGTTAAAGAATAACCCGTATGCTCCACTCCACCAAGGTGTACATTTATAAGTACCTGTGAGAGAAGTGTTTTTTCATGGGCGCCGCAGATCAATATTGGCTGCCACACCAACAGGAGAAAAATAGTCTCCCCAGGGAGACTCAAAAGAAGGTTTAATTAGGTAGTGCAATGAACAAGTTAAAATGACAAAAGTGTGGTTGAACGGCTGAACAGCTGTAAAGTGCCCTCGAAAATTGATAACATTTTACGTTTTGTTGTAGGTTATGGATAGACCATGTAGTCAGTGTGGGGATACAGGATTTTACAGCAGCAGTAAATGCTAACAATGTTCAAGATCTCATATCAACTTGCTCTGTAAGTATCATATACTGTAAAATCATTAATTTTCATGGGGGATAAGATTTCATGGATTTCATGGTTCACTTTCAACCATGAAATCAAATCCCAACGAACAATTATTTTGACCCTATCATTTATTACCTGAAATGCAAAATCCACAAATAATTGTCCCATCGAAATGTTCATTTTTACCAAAACCACGAAATTTCGTCCCATCGAAATTAAATGATTTTACGGTATCCACCTTGATAGCCTAGTCGTAGAGCATCTGCTTCAAGTTCAAGAGATCTAAGGTAAGATCAAGTAACACAACATACTAAATGTTAATTTTTCATGTCGAATGTAACCTATCTATCTTTAGTTGCTCAAAATGGTACTGTTGCACTTGCTTAACTCTCAGGATAGTCAATTTCAGGTTACAGCTGGTTGTTAAGTGATTCATGAAATTCATTGTTTATAACCAAAAAAGTTTTTCTTTTTAACCAGAAATGGGAGGAAGTATCTATAGAAGAGGAGACAGAAAATGGAAAGAAGATAACATCTAAAATCTCCGTACCTGTTCAGGTAATACATTGGTTCCACTGAACACTGGCCTCGGAAATGTACTCTCGATTTTTTTATAAATTAGCTTTGGGAGGCATCGGAAACCGGGATATCACAACTTTTCTAACGATTATCCCAAAACTCCCCCTAGACCTCGAGGACCTTTTTTCCCAATGCCTTTCGAAGCCCATTTATTGAACCAGGTGAAACTCGCCAAGGCGAAATAATATCAGTAGTACCAAGGCACTAGTCAACTTGTATAACTCAAATTGTAAGTCACTGCTGACTCTGGATAAAGTTTTTAGAATTGTCAGTCCTGATTGGTTATAGAAAAATACCCGATTTTCTGTCAGTCGGTATCGAAATTTGTCAGTCATGAATGGAGGACTAACAGTTTTCAGTCAATGTTACTAGGTAGCACACTCTGTTAAGCACCCATCAATATTTTGCCATCCCAGAGGGGCGGCGGGCGACCCAGGGGAATTTTTCAATTTATTTTTATTTCTTTATCCCATCCTGGAGACAATGCTTACTGTCTAAATCCTGGGGTTGGGACACATAATTACAAAGTAATTTTTTGGCCTTGGAACCGACCAGAGTCTATTCCCTGAGACTAGGAGTCAATGAGGTTGTCGAATTTCCACCAATCAGAAAGATTTGTCTGTCTAATTTCCAAATAAGTTATTAATTGACCAAAATATTTTATGTTCAATAACTCAAGAAGGCTTTGCCATAGGATCTTCAAACTTTACATGGACGTTGATCAGCAACAGTAGATAACCCCCTTTTGATTTTGTCAGTAGTTTAAAGGTCCAGGTCACTGTGACCTTTACCATTTCTGACTATTTGGCTGCCATGTGGGCATGCCGGTACCTGTTTTACAATCATCTCTTGTGAAATCTTGAGTTTCATCTCTAAAACTCTCTTTGGTGTTGTAGGCTTCCTGGTATTTGATGACCTTGCTGTATGGACTGTGTAATGATTTGAACAATATTGGTAGTCATGCAATATCCAGGTAAGTTCTAACTCATGTACAGATATTACAATATTTAAAGTGCCATTTCAATGACCGTGGTAGTTTGTCCTCCTTGATAGCTTAGTGGTAGAGCGTCCACTTTGCCTTTGGGGAAGGCCTCAGGTGCATCATACCAAAATCAAATAAAAATGGTACCAGGAACTCCCTTGCTAAATGCTCAGCAAACAAAAGCAAACTGGCGTCACTTCTCCCATACCCTTGTGGCTATGGATACCATGAGGAATGAGGTGTAGAGAGTGATTAATCTAGTTGGAAAAACTTATTTCATGATTTAACTGACATAATTAAGTATAACATATAACTACTGTTGATTCAATTAGTATAATACTAACGAGGAAACTGTCCCATTCGAAAGAATTGCGTGGATTACAGTTGACTCATGTATACCCAGTTAAACCTAGATAGATATAGTTCACCTGACAGACCAGCCTATGTTTACAACCGTTATATATTACAGTAACTTTAAACAGACCGTATATGTTATTCATCATAAGCTGTGTTGGCAAATACTGTAAAATCATTTAATTTCGTTGGGACGAAATTTCGTGGTTTTGGTAAAAATAAACATTTCGATGGGACAATTATTTGTGGATTTTGCATTTCAGGTAATAAATGATAGGGTCAAAATAATTGTTTGTTGGGATTTGATTTCGTGGTTGAAAGTGAACCATGAAATCCATGAAATTTTATCCCATTTTAGACAATTTCGTTGGCACTTGAATTCGTGGATTTTGCATTTCGGGTAACAAAACAAGCGTCAAAATATATGTTCGTTGGGATTAAAGTTCGTGGTTGAAGTGAACCACGAAATCCACGAAATTTAATCCCCCACGAAAATTAACGATTTTACAGTATTGAAGTCATACTATATTTTATGCACTTTCAGGAAAGTGATAGAACATTTTGTTGGTAGTTTATCTGATGGTATAGTTGGAACATATAAGACATTGGTTGATAGTAAATCCAAGTCTAGCCAGGACTCTATAATCAGTCAACAGAGGGCGCTACAACTTATATTTGACATTAAATTTCTACGTCTGATTATACCACGGAAAGATGATAGCAGAGTAAGTCTTATACATTGTCAAGTACAAAACATTTTTCCTGCCAGAACTTTTAGCTCACCTGGATTTGGTTTATTAATCCCTAGCAGTGAAACCGGATGGGACTTATGGTTTATGCTCCGTCAGTCAGTCTGTCACACTTTTTTGTCCGGAGCATAACTTCAAAACTATGCAAGCTATGATTTTGAAACTTTACATATGGATAGATATTAATGAGGAGAAGTGCAGTGCACAAGAACCATAACTCTCCCTTGCCTAATTTTTGAGTTATTCCCCTTTGTTAATTTTCATACTTAAATTTTGTCCGGAGCATAACTCCATTACCAAAAGAGATATGATTTTGAAACTTTACATGTGGATAGATATTAATGAGGAGAAGTGCAGTGCACTAGAACCTTAACTCTCCCTTGCTTAATTTTTGAGTTATTTCCCTTTGTAAATTTTCTTACGTAAATTTTGTCTGTAGCGTAACTCCAATTCCAAAAGAGATATGATTTTAAAACTTGACATGTGGATAGATATCAATGAGGAGAAGTGCAGTGCACAAGAACCATAACTCTTCCTTGCTTAATTTTTTGATTGCCCCCTGCGTTTATTTTTGTACCTAAATTTTGTTCAGAGCCTAACTCCATTACCAAAAGAGATATTATTTTGAAACTTTACATGTGGATAGATATTAATTAGGAGAAATTCAGTGCACGAATACCATTACTCTCCCTGTTACAATTGGCTACCGGTAGGGGACTTTCATTGCTTGGCAATAGTCTTGTTGAATCTAAATCTCATCTCAAATATTTGCATATGTCATTCCTCCGTAGCACAGGGATTAGAGGGCTTGCCGCCTAAACCAGGGACTGGGGTTCAAATCCAGGTGGAGGCCCACATATGCCTGCCATATTCAGCAGAAAGCTGATTGGCCAATAAATGCTATGCTCGACCATAACATTAATTTTCAATAAAAACAAAGTATCAGAATGATTTTTACTGACCAGCCAATCAGAATTCACGAATCTTTAGGAAACTTGTCTTCTGATTGAAGAGTTGGAGTCCACTCTGAAAGATGGCTGCTACTTGGATAATTTCTCATCATGTTTTGTATTTAACTTGTAGAGAGGGGTTCAGGCATTAGTTTCATAGTAGAATTTTTTTTATCAATCAACAAACAATTGAGCATTCTCCAAGAGCAAATCTTATGTTCACGAAATCACAGGAAAGCAGACTATACACTTTCACATATTTTACAATGGTTAATGGTGTCATAATTAGCATGTTTTCAATTCTATTTGTAAACATGTATTAAATTTTGTGCATATTCAGTGTTTCATATTGGAGTGAGTCACAAAATTGGCTTTGAAATCATGGAAATGCTTTATTTTTACATTGAGGGACTTACTGATATTTAAGTTCAGTGGGAAAGGACTCAATAGTTTTTGATATTTTAGCTATTTTCATGTAAATAATGTATTTATTGTCATTTGTGTTGTAGGGTAATAAAGTATACCAGAAACAGATAGATGAAGTGCTGGGTAAACTAGAGGAAGTTGTTGATCCGTTTGACCTCGATGTCTTCTCACCGTTCATGCAATCCAACCTTACCAAACTTCTACAACGTTCTGCGGTCAGTATTCTCTCCCTTATATGTAAATTTGTTCTTCTTTTCTTCCATATACTGAGCCGGGCACTTGATAGGTGTAGTTAGCTCAAATGTGCATGGTGATGGTGTACAGTATCAATATTAATGTTTAAAACAGTCCAAACTGTTAAAACTATATACAGTGTAGTACAGCCCTGGTATCTACTCCTGTAGTGGCCGATACCTTTCATGCTGGGAGTAGGTTCCATTCCCGGACAGTTACACTCACTAAGAATGTGCTGGCTAGGGTCTGGTGGTGGACCCTTTCCATGTTAAATACAAGGTGTTTTAAAATTGTCTATTTTTGTCCCCATTAATATGTATGAGGGAAAACAATGATTTGTGCCTTGTGATTATGCAAACACGTTTAGCATTTTCATTTATTTACGATCAAAATTACATCCTTTATTGGTTATTGAAATAGACCTACTTTCTCCACTAATCTGTAGGAACATATAGATGTTTACCATTATAATTCTTGTGTCACCAGATTATTCATATCTGGACAATAGAGTTGGGGTCAGTTGTTTTTCCATATGAATACAAAACCAGTATAATGTGCCTCCGTAGCTCAGTGGTTTGTGCGCTTGCCGTCTTATCTGGCGATCCGGGTTCAAATCCGGGTGGAGGTACATACATATGCCTGCCATGTTTCAGTAGAAATAAAGCAAATAAAGGCTATGCTCGGCAATTCATAACTATAGCAGATTTGTTTGTACCTACATGTAAATTAAGGGGAAAACCACCTAGCACAGACTTCCAGATATCATCTATTCAAGATCATGCTAATATAAATGTTATGAATAAATTTTGAATGTATGTTTTCAGATATTGCTTGGAGGTTTGACAAGTTTGGATAAGTCTACATTGTATGGTTTGACATCTCGTCCGTCACCGTCCTCACAACAAGAACAACATAACGTACTGTTGTTATCGACATGTCACAGTAGATTCTCACTGTTACCACTCAGTGTACAACAGTCTAAACTTGGAGTACCACAACCTGTGATCAGCCAAACTTTGTACAGGGTAGGTTTATACTTAAATTATGTACATTTTTTAGGCCTTAATGAATTTATTGTGTCTATTTAGTAAAATTTTTGTCAGAAAGTTATATTTATATCAAGAAAAATTGCCACGAAAAATTAGCTGCCTCCGCTGGGAATCAAACTCAGGTCCTTTGGATTACCGGTCCAGTATGCTAATCACTACACCACAAATATTTTATATCTATATATTTAAAGCCAACTTTTTCAGTAAAATACAATTTTCAGTTTTTAAGGGTTGTCCCCAAAATAAAAATACCGTAAAAACAAACGAGGCAAAACTGTTGGAAATTTCTAAAATGTTGGTAATGTGTTCTTCATAGATATAACAAGTTTGATATTTCTTATAAAGAAAACTCCCAACACTTGCAAATCACCTTCAATTAATTATAAATGTGTTTTTTTTCACTTTAGGGGACAGATCCCGGTGGGCCATCATTGGCAGCAACTGCAGCAGCTGTTATACCACAAAATATGCACCAGAAAATGCCACACAGCTCGTCATCATTTTATGATAAAATTGGAGGACTCGGCAGTATGTCTGACATATCAAACTGGTTCTCAACAATTGGTTCAAAATAGAAAACTCTTGAAATTATAGTTTTCTTAATTGGGACATTTTTGTGTATAAAATCTGTGATTTTGTATATAAAATTATGGTATTTAAGTTTGTTGTATTTTTTACAGAAGGAAAATTGTGTATAGTAAATTCAAACTTTCATATTTAAGATATTTACATATTTATGGATGCATTATATTTGAATTGTTCATATTTGGATCTTTTGACGTATTTGTACAGTGGTTGTATTAAATGAATGGCAGTGGCTAGGATTACGGTACCGTCTAGAATTACGGAAGTTTTTATACTGAGTTCAATTAAGCGTTAAATTATACAAATAATGGTATATTTATTGACAAATTAATAGAAATATTAGAATATTATGCTTCGAATTTTACTTCGCTAATATTTTTCTTTGCAGGGGAAGAAAATAGAGGCAGTCCGAATGTTTATAAATTAATTAATGTACGTGGTCGAATACACAAATGTAGTTCCATTTAAATTGATTGTCATGATCGAAACAAATTGTGTTGCAAATTTTGGTAGTAGATCTGATATGTTTGTTCGTCATTCGATCATCGAAATAAACATCAAGTAGCTAAATCGTGAGTTCATTCACAATTTTCATAGCCTACTACTGGATCTACGTTGTGACAGCGCGTAGTGATACGAATTCCAAATATGGTCATATTTAGTTTCCTAATTATTTATTTCAATTTGTATCTGATTATGCTTTGCATGTCATTAGAAATCTTATAAAATTAGAATGATGTAAACAATCGATCCTGTATGCGATTTTAAAATAAAATTCAAAGGTCATGCAAGGGTTTTTTTGCCCCACGAACGTATATATACATTCGATCACTCCAAGGAATTATATACCTCCCTGATCACTCTGATCACTCTGATCACACGAGCACACGAGCGGCATTCAATTTCGTGATAAATGTTCAACCCTCTCTGTTATCTCAATTTATTTTTCGTATTTTAATAACTTTATAAATTTAGATAAAAGTAAATGCTTTATAATACAGTATCAAAAGTATTTGCATTTAGATGTTTTCCGCCGTTTGATATCTTTACCATACTCTATTTCTTTACCATACCCAAAACTGATTACTCGATGGTCAATATACCAATACTTGTATAAATTTATCAAATATAAATGTCAACATGCAATAAAAGGCGGCCTGCACGTTTAATTGCACTCGATGTAAAAACTTCCGTAATTCTAGACAGCCCTAGCTAGGACTCGCTAGGATTATGGAACTTCCGTAATCCTAGCCTGTGGGTCTAGGATTACGGTACCGTAATCCTAGCCACTGCCTAAATGAATGGTAATATTATTATTGATTCTTTAGTTAGTTTGTTTATACCCCTATGTTATTCTGCACATGCTTCAAGTACAAGCTCTTGTGTTTGATCCCAGCGTGATGTTTCTAATAATCTTGGGGAATAAATACATCAACTTTTCATTATTTTCTTGTATCATTTATTTTCCATGTCTTTGTTGCCTTGTGTGTTCTGATGGTGAGGCACACTTGATTATATCATTTCATACCATTACAGTTAAAATGGAACAGTTCTACAAGTTAACCAAATAACATAAGTAAACAAGGTTGTCTCCCTTTGTGCCGGGTCACCAGTCACCAGTATTGCAATAATATAACATCAGGCCACATTATACTGAAGACAGAATGGTACAGGTTTATCTCCCTAGCTTTAGAGCCTCTGTCAGCATAGGTTAATTCAAGGTAACTTCTGGTTCACCCAGTGTCTGGATAATGCAACATGGTAGTCCCCATAAACATGTCTGCATTAAATGTGTTGTTACGATTCTGACTGTTGGCTTAGTGCAACCAGGATAACAAGAAAGGCGGGGATATTTGGAATAAGCCGTATAGAAAAATTAAGCGTGCACAATTTATCAGTGTTATTTAAGTATATAATTGACCATAATTTATGTGTTTATTTAAGTAGCCAATTTTGCAACGGTAGACCTATCCGGTCAATGTTTGTAAACATCACGTTTTCCTGGGCACACTATAACACTTTGAAGAATATAGTACACATAAATTTTTTTTTTGACAAACAGCATCAAATTGGATGAAAACAAACAAACACCTTCAAACATGTCTATCAATGTATTTATTATTTATTTAAGATTACAAAAAAATACTGGCAATGTTTACACATACAATACAACTGATTCTCATTTAGTACATATACACAAATATCAAGCAATGTATAGTTATAGTAAATACATGACACTTTACAATGTTCACAGAATGGATTGGTTCCAGCATCAACTGAAGGCTAAAATCATGAATGTAAGCATTGAGTGGGCATAGGTATGTTGTATTTGTCCATTATAGCAGAAGTTGACAAAATGTATTCTTCCAAAGTACCTGTATTTTGAAAGGAAAATAAATTATTTATTCTATGTAGATTGTTTTGAAAGTACCTGTTGTTTGAAACGAGAAGTCATGTATGTCGATTGTGTATATATTCTACAATTTGAATTAATCACTCTCGACACAGAGTCTGAAGCTAACATGAATTTTAAAACATCCTAGTGTCAAATGTTCAATATTACAATGCCGATAGCAACTTAACATATCATACACAATTATAATAATTGAAGAAAATAAAGACTCACAACAAGGTTATAAGCATAGCACAAATATACGTCAAGGTAAAAATGAGAGAAGTCACGATATGTAACACAACATTTGACTATGTACATATTTATACAAGTTCACAATACATATACTTTTATATATAACTCATAAGATTATATAAAAAAATTGAATAAAAACATTTTTCTTTTATCCAAAAAGTTTATTGCTATTTGAATAACAAATGTTTTTTATTTTTAAAAAAAGATGGATTGCCCTACTATGAACTGATCTAACACAGTCGCTGCAAATGCTGAAATTTTATAACAATTTTGTCAGAATTGTACATACACAGTACTTACATATAATTTGATGCCAACATTTACTGTAACAAATGACGAGAGTTGTTTACCCTGTTTCAAAATGAATTATCCCCCATGTATCTCAATGCTATATATGTAACAAAACAATATCTTACGAGTTTAATTAATTAAATTGAAAAATACTGTAAACCAAGAAATTATTTCATGCGATTTAATTAAAAAATTTTGCAAGTGGTAGAAATTCAGGAAATTAAGTAGCCTTGAAAGTGTTTAAAACTTCAATAACCTCACCGGAGACGTTAAAACGCGAACATGTGTAGTTTTCAATATGTTGGCAAACCACGAATGATAGTATTCACAAAAGTACAAAGGTTAACAGTACAAGACTGGTAGACAGTCTCTGGTATAGGTGAAGTTGTTGAAAGTCATACTCAAGATTCTTGGTATACTCATTCACAAGTCGCTGCAAGTCATCAATCTATTTATGACCTAGTTTTTTAACTACTAACATGCTGTATAACTTCTTATCAACACCCATTATGATTTCAAAAAATGAAAGAGAGGGACATTAATTAAGATCCAACTTTTCTTAAAACTCACAAATTCAGGGGTTCTTTAATTTTGAAATAATCCGGATTTACTGCATTAGGAAGGACTGTTCTTTCTGCACTAAAGAAAAGTTAATTCAAAGAATTGACAATAGTATAATAGTCATTTGAAGTTTCATACACTATTATGATAATAAAAAAATGTTTGAAACCTAGTTAAGATGTCAGGATTTTTTCTAATGTTATAGGAAGCAGACTTGCGACTCGTTTTCAGGATTGGGCATTATGCCTCAGTAGAACCCTTGCAAATTATTATGTCAAGTTACCATTACTATGACAACTAGAGAATGGTTTGTTTATGGGGTGTTCATCAGTTACCGTGTTCAACACCAGCATATTCATAGTTGCTGGATTTAAATTTGGATTTATAACCTAGAGATACATGTTATAAAATCTTTTTTTTTTCAAAGGTTTGTGATGGAAGACTGGGGTGTTAATTAGAAATTATAAAGCAGTTGTATATTATACAACTTGAACCATTTCCATGATAATAATTTCAGCTAGATCAATGATATGTTTGTAAACAACAATTAATGAAGCCCTATTGTACTTTTTGAAAACAAATGCTCAGTTAATACTAAATAAAACATAAAATGAATTTTGATACAAATAATGTGATATACGTATTACACATCACTGCGGGAAGCCCTATATTATACAGGAATGTACGTCTTCTATAAGTAGCAAATACATTCCTTTGTCACATAATGTAATACGAACAAACACGGACCAGCAGGGATTTCCCTGATGCAGGTTTTCTGCGTCCCTGACTCAACTTTGTGGCTTGGGACCCTCATTTCTGCATTACTGTGCACCCTTGGGACCCTCAATAGGATCCCTCAAATAGACATTTTTATTTCAGCTAGAACATCTTTCTTTCTGCTATTTATTGCAGTAAGTCTTGTGGTGCATTGAGCAATCTGCATTTGCTGTTTTATTTATTTATAAATTTGATACTCACTAATAATGAGCTTGAAATGCATTACTGTATGGTGAAGGGACCCCCAAAATTTCTCAGGGACTCCCTAAATATAAATTTTAAGGGTCCTGCGACCCTCGTATGAAAAATCCTAGGGAGAACCCTGGGACCAGGTACATACAATAAATATATATTATATACCCATGCATATATTGTCTCAAATACATAACAAGTCACACAATGGACTACAGCATGACCGGTCACATTTTCCGTATCATATATGTCTGGTTTTCCGAATCTGTTTCATGCATGTCCGGTTTTCCAAATCTGTATCATGCATGACTGATTTGTTATATGCCGAAAATATGCCAATGATGTCATGACGTTAACATTAACCTTTTCATGAATGGACTTGTGATCATGTGACCCTTAAAATAGCGATAAGTTGTTTGCTTAACAATTTCAGATCATCTTGTCATTTTTAAACTACAGTCACTTACACATATCAAATACATGGTCCATACAAAATTGGCACTGTAATTAATATACATGTTTAAAACACAGGTAACAGTATCGTTGAAAAAAAATGTCTTCGAAATTTTTTATTTTTCTTTCAAAAATATTTTTTTCTTTTTTTTCGTTTTCATCGATACAGTTACCTGTGGTTTAAAATAGCAATAAGCAAACATTAAGTTAAGCTCAGACAACAGATCACATTATACATGTATGTACATAAAATCACAGACATATACTGTATTTGCCCAACTACAGCCCACATCTGTGAATAAGACACAGGTAAACATTACGAGGTTAATTACAACAACAAAAGAACATCACTGTGACTGTTTCTTGCAAATCACTCTCAGACACGAAAAATCTCTAAATTACCAAGTGTGTGTAACTTTTGTTTACGATTTTGAGTTGATAAAATACAGGCAATAATTTGAAGAATAGCGTAGTAATGTAAAACCTTCACATGCCAAGAAGTAAAATCACCTCTCGTTTTCGGAGAGCGAAATTACAAACATTTTTAAAACCTGGTTGAGACATCCAGTCAAATATAGTCAGTTTAAAAGCAAGCCATCAGCTTGTTTATAATGGTGCCTTTAACCTGCCTGATATCTAGCATTTAAATACAGGAGATGAACTTAATTGTGCTCATAAGCTTCACTAGCCCTTTAAAAAAGGTGACTCTATGACCCTTTATATTAGAAGGGTGATGCTATAATAAATAAAACACAAAATGTTACAGTTTTGACTGTCAACATTTTGAAATACATCAGTACAGTACAAAGTTAACAATATAGTTACAATGATTTGTCATTATAATTAATGTTTCAAACAAACAATACAATGCTGATTTCCTTCTATTCCATAATTCATGCACTTATACAGAACTATGCATTATACAAACATCACATATTTACCATGGGTCAAGATTACGAAATTTAAGTGCCCACCTTCCTTTTAGTCAATTTTACGAATGCAATGGGAGGCCTGAATTATAGACTGCTGCCTTCCGATTGGTCAATTTCAAGAATTATAAAATGCAGCCTTCCAATTGGTCAATTTGAAAAGTGCAACCAGATACAAATGTATATCAACCAGAGGATGGAATCTTGAATTTTAGTGTAACAACAATTATGAACTCTCATTCATAAACTATCACTATGTGACCATGATTCTACCCTATAAGCACAAGATATCAACAAGATGAGAAAAAAAGACTGTGGTATCAAATGTATATGTATAACTCAATCAATGATGTTGTATGGCTCAAGTCCGCTACAGTAAATGTCTCATGAAGTCAAAGCTTAATTCTTCTACCATCGTCCATTAACGCTATACATTGTATATAGAAACACCGTAATAGAAGTCTATATACTGGTCAACTATATCTACTAACACACTTGGAACATTCCTGCATTGTTTATACAAACCAGTAATCAACTATCTGGAGTCCATTTAACACCAAACTACATGTACATACATTGTATATAGGTACCAGTCACGACACTATGTGAAATCCAGTCTGCGGCTGGGGAACATGCTTGGTTGCCACGCCTACACTTAGTTCATTAGGCACATGTATACCTCAGCATACTGTCACAGCTAGCGCTTGTATGACATAGAAAGTCATTCAGATTCCATCATGTCATGCTCAAGTTCCTTTTGTAGCCAAATTCTAGTTTCCGTTCCATATAGTTTGCTGTAGTAACAACACAAGCTGTTCTGCCATTTTGTTAGTAAGTTTGGATATAGGTACACTATAGCACATGTTATGCATACACTTGCAAACTTAGTAGATTGTTTTACTTTGTCTACGGTAACCAATGTTTTATCTACGCCCCTCCCACTTCCTGTCGCTGTGATTGTTGTTGTTCTTGTTCTTTTGATTCCTTTTCGTGTTTTAGATGATGAAGAGTACATGAGTGACAGCATTTATCTTTGTAATAATCGTACGGACATAATCGTGCTTGTACTACCAGCTGACATTGTGCCCATGAATCTTTGCAGCCAGGATCTGGTGAAAGAAAGCAATACATTACACATTGAATTACTTCAACGTCAAACGTGATGCCATCTATTAGGAAATCATAATTCTTAACGTCATAACAATTCCCTGAAGAAGACTGATTAAACGTTTGAAATTAGCTGGAGTTTGTCTTGATTTCTTTTAATTCTAAGAAGTTCTCTATGACTCAGGGAAAAGACAATAGCTAATTAGACATTGAAGAAGCTTTAAGTATTGAAAATTAAGCTGATTTTAAAAGGATTATATCAAACTAGAGCTTAATTTTACCATTCGGCAGACTAATATAGCTCTTTCGGTGCAAATTCCTCCCTTCACGGTTGTTCATATGTGAAGTTTTAAGAAAATTCTGCAAAAACTGTAGGAGTTGCGTTCACAATAATCAGTCTACGGACGGACAATCTGAAAACAGTATACCCTATTACAACCTTCATTGCGCATAATTAAGCTTACCTTCATCTAACTGAGGTAGATCACAGTCTAATGTGTTACATGATCTTCTCAATGATGGTTTCTGTTTGCTATGACATACAGAACTTGGCTGCATTGTATAACTTAAACATTTCACGTCTCTTGCTTTAATACCAGTTCCACAACTCTTAGAACACTGAAAGAAATGGATTATTGCAAGTCACAGATTGCTGTATTATAGAGATTTGATTTAATAAGGTACAAAGAATGAAATCTCTGAATAAAGTCCAATTAGGGAAAACATCTATTCAATATAGCACAGTTACAATTATGAGGAATTAGATATTGCTTTCAATGAGAATCTAGAAGGGTTTCACTGGTGAAAATCATCTGACCGAACATTCCTGGCAAATGCCCAACAACTTCTAGGCCTTGAAGCAACTAAGATTCATGTGAAATTTCATAGATCAATGATTAAGCCAATATTAAGAGAACAAGCGTGGACAAATTTTGTGACATCGAAATCGAGACGGACATCCAGCACAAAATCAGTGAAGACATAAATACAGGAAATAGTAGGTATAAATGGACCTAAACGCCTATGTTTAGAACTTTCTATAGACCCAGTTAATGTAATTCATTTAATATAAGGGAAACAACTCTTGCTGAAATCTATACAACATATATAATAGGTGTTATGTGGAGATGTTCCCCCAATCTTAATTTAACTTTCATACTAAACTGCTAATGCCTAGGTCCCACTGTCCGTTTTTTGCCTTGGCCATGTATTCCCTATTGAAATTAATGAGCTTTGGATGACATATGGAATAGGGATTTCACACATATACTAACGACTTCCCTGAAGTTTTCCCATGAGGACCCTTTTCCCGATGCTCATTAATTAAATTGGGAGTACATAGCCAAGGCAAAAATGCTCTGCGGGACCTAGGCTTTACCTGTGACCACTTGGTCATGAACCATTCCGGGGGACATTCGGGTAAATCAGGACACGGTCGTTTGTTTTCTGGTTTCCGTCGCTGCTTACAATTCTCCTCACCTACCACGGTAAACATCTTACGTTCCAGTTTCTTCAAACATACAACATCACGTGTCTGTATGGCAGTACCACACGTAGCTGTACACTGAAATATATAACATGTTGATCTACGCTTGAAATATATTCTTATGGTGACAAAATTTACACTAAATTTAGATAATAGATTGGCTTATTTCAACATAAAAATTGTAAGTTAAAAATCATTGAAGACAGTAGAAGGCATAGTTACCAAGTACTCCTACTAAAGTGGAGTTACTCCTATTTTCATTGATTAATTCTGGTTTTCCAAGTTCCCCTTCCGTTGCATAAAGATACGTTTGATTCATTTTATTATCTTCTATCTCATATATATAACCACTAGAATTATTACATTACTTGTTTATGCATATAAATCCCTTTTCAATCACATTTAAAAACACCTTGTGACATGTTTCGCTTCATCACATCTATTTTAGCAGGTATGGTCGAATATAACAAAGGGCTAAAAATCAGGTAAAAAATTGATGCAGCAAAAATTTGGTCATTGATATTAATCTGTGAAAGTTTGAGGAGTTCAGCATGGTAGATTTGCGTTATGTACAGACATACAGGTGTACAAAAGGAAGGAGAGCACAAACACTATATGCCCCCAACTTAAAAACAAGTTTTAAAATTTTATGATTAATATCAAATTGTCAACATACAGTCGTCCACGGTCCCTCAAACCAAATTCCTCCACAGGGACGGTTTTTCTTGCACGGCTTTTTGGTTCGTGGTTTCTGTCCACATTTATTCTCAGGTAGTGGACTCCCATCCTCCGCCGAACAATAAACTGTGCGTGTATGATAGCCACGCCCACATTGTGCTGAACACTGAAAGCGAAAGTATAATTGAACACATTCTCAAAAATCCAGGCGACACTCCAGTCCTGTACTCGCTACATCAACGATATTGATGTAGCGATTTCGGGTGTGGAGTCTCTGCGGGGTTTTCGAGGATGATTTGCACATAATTTTACAATAATTTAAAGCAATTGAATGTGACTGGTTAAATCGACTTTAAATACAACACTAAATTATGATGACGCCTGATCAAACCCACGTAACTGCCTAACACTCTCCTTGCTTGTAACTGAGACAGTCATATATAGTGCATGGCCGTTCAGTTTTATACCTGCCTAATTATAGATCTACGACTCTTACAAAATCTAGTTACCAAATTCAACCACTAAGTTAAGGAAAATGTAAGCTCCACAAAAAATGACCGTTAAAATTCATGAATTGTGCATTTCTGGTAATAATTAGAGTCAAAATAATTGGTTTATGGGATCAAATTTCATGTTTGAGATGAACCACGAAATCCATCAAATTTAATCCCCAACAAAAATTAATTATTTTACAGTATAGATACATTAAATTTACTATACTTTACAGTTTCAACAAAATGAATATAACAAATCTTGAATACAAGCATAAAGTCCACATGCACAATAATCATGATCCAAATTTCACAAAATCTCAGCAAATGAAAGATATTTAAATATTTATATCAGTTAATGAATCTATAGGTATCGTATTCTATGTTTACAGAAATTTGACGATTATTTTACTAAATGGGACAAAATATGTTGAGTTTTATTTTACAACAAATAAACTTTATTTACTCAAAGAAAGTTTGAAACACCCCTCTCCCTAACTAGATATATAAATGTTTGCACATCAACGACCTTCGATGGTACGAATCATAGACAATTATCAATATGACATCTAAATTGCTAATTATCTACAGCAAAAAAGAAATTCAAGATATTGTAAAATAATTTATTTTTGTGGCCATTAAATTTTAAAGATTTTGTAAGATTTTCATGCGTCAACATTTGTCTATAGTTTAATCATTTTTATACTATTTTGTTGTTGTTTGTGAAAAAAGTTTTCAAACTTATAAATCACTCTCAACATTTTGTTCCTGATGATACCCGTCATCATAAAGGCGCAAGAGGAGAGTTAGCTACCAGTTACCATTTTATAACGAGCGCATAGCGTCAGACATATACTGGCAGTATTTTTTTCCTATGTGGAATGACACAGCCTCAGCGATCGTACCCTGCACACCCTACACTTGTGAAGTGAACACTCAACCATTAGAATATCGAGAAGGAAATTCATCTATTATCTTGATCAAGACTTTCAAGCATTCATATAAACACGGTGAACCATCAGAATGATACACATATTAAATTAATAATTATATATTAAACTTTGTCTACTACCATAAAGAAATTTTACCCAAAGAAAAATAATACTTTGTTACTTACCTGTTTTGACCAACCAGTTTGAAACCACCCTTGTGCGCAAGTACCCATGTCACATGATCTAAATGTATCAGGTTTGTCGTCTCTACATTCTCCGTCCTCGACCACTTCACCTTCTGTATTCATACACTCTACCTTACGTGATGACTGTCCAATACCACATTCTACAGAACACTGCAATATACACAACAACACAATATGCTCAAACCTACATAACTCATCAAACTTAAGCAATCACTTTTCATAAATTGACTGTGATTGTTGAATCTTGCCCAGTGTCTGATTTGAACCTGCCATCCACTGGTGCTCCATGATCCTCAACAAATTCTGTTTTTCTCAGCAGGGGGTCCAACTAGATTTTGTATTCAGGGGGTCAACCAGCTATTTTGCTTAAGGAGTCAGGCCAGCTTTTTTGTTAGAGGCATGCCCCTTGATCGTGACAAACTAGTATTAATATAAAATAATTGCGGTAACAATCTTTGCCACGATTCAGACCCCCAGCCCCATCTAATTCTGTGATAGTAGGCTAACGTAAATTACCTTAGTCCAGTTGCCTGTATTCCAGTCAGCACATGGTTTCACTTCACAATTCCTAGATTTGTCTGGTTTGGTTGCTAAGTTACACAGTCCCGCGGAGACGGGCACGCTGTAATTCTGTGAATATCGTGTCTGACATTCCACCAGTCGTGTCTGTATTCCCTCCCCACATGTAGAACTGCATACCGACCATGGACCAGCTTCCCAACTGTCATTAAAAAAAAAAAGTTAAAAATAATGACAAAGTTGTCGTTATCACATGTAGCGCTGCAAAATGACCATGGAGCAGCTTCCCAACTGTTGTATGAAAAAAGAAACAGTTAAAAAACGATTACAAAGTTGTCGTTATCACATGTAGCGCTGCAACATGACCATGGAGCAGCTTCCCAACTGTTGTATGAAAAAAAAAAAGTTAAAAATAATGACAATGTTGTTGTTTTCACATGTAGCACTGCAAAACGACCACGGTGCAGCTTCCCAACTGTTGTACGAAAAAACATAACAAGTTTATTATACACAGGAGTCTAACAATTACAAAATAATCCTGACGTCAGCTTTTGTTGATAAAAAACTGAACATTTCTGCAGAAAACAAACAAGAGGGACCAAAGGGCCCTAGGTCGCTCACCTGTTGCACATGGGTCTAGGCATCACAACAACTTACATTCTGACCATATTTCATAAAGATTGGATCAAAACGGCAACCTCTGGATTGTACACAAGGTTTTCTAAGATTTGACCTAGTGAACTAGTTTTTGACCTCACAGGACCCAGTTTTGACCTTGGTATGGATTTCAGTGAGAACAACATTCTAACCAAGTTTCATGAAAATTGATTCAAAAGTGTGACTTCTGGGGTGAACACAAGGCTTTTCTAAGAATTGACCTACTGAAGTACGCAGTTGTAGTAATCGCATATAGCACTGCACACCGACTTATTCACAAACATTGTAAGTCTAAAACTCAGACTATACATTGTCATAATGTTCTATTTGCTCAGATGTTGTTATAAATGTACCTATTTTGATATATAATTGGTATGCATGATCAGTGGGTAACAACAAATAATCAGATAACATTTCACATGATTAAATCTAATTGCAAAGAAATGGCAGTGATTATAAATGTTGTCAATTTTAAGTCTAAGTCTGAGTTTCAGTCTCACAATGTTGCTGAATAAGAGCCCTGCATGCTATTCCCAGCTGTTGTACGAAAAAACAACAATACAATTAACGTTCATTACATTGTTGTTGTAATCACTACTCAGTCTGGTCTCCCGAGTAAACATGTCACTCAATACTGTAATAAATTCAACTGTCCATGAAATGAGAAATTAGAAGTTTCCCACAGAAATCATCAAGGGTGTGTTCGAAAGAACTGTGCAGAACACTGTCCAAACTGTTCCTGTTCCAAGTACTTACGAACAGAATAAAACGGTTCCGAACAGTGTTCCACTCCAAACGACTTACGAACAAAACGCAACGGGAACAGAACAGGAAGTAACAATAATAATAATAATTTTAAAGAAATAATATTAAGAAATAAAACTTTTAAGGTGGCCGATATTGTTAGTTTCAGCCGTTATATTGGTGGAAGAAAAATGCCACTAGAAAATTTCCCATTGTAAAAGTTCGGTCATTTCCGTTTTATCCCGTTGACATACTATTGCCAAGGTGATCAGAATAACACATTTCGTGAAGTTTCCGGTTGTATTGTTGTTGTTGTAATCACGTGACCTGTTCTGGCTGCACCACCTTTTATTTGGGAACAGATAGAACAGTTCCAGAACACTGTTCCGAAGTGTTCGTAACGCTGTTCTGTGTTCTGGAACACAGAACAGTGCGTTACGAACACACCCCAAGTGTTGACAAAAACATGGACAACAGTTGCATCAGAATTATAACAGACTGGCCTTGAGATAAATGGAAGTGAAGTTAATTTATTTTCTTCACTTGTGATTTGAAATATTTTGCAGAATGAAATACCAAGAAATGTTACACATATAGCAGTGCAACAAAAGTTCATTCACTCAGTCTAAAAGATCGACTAACTCCACAAAAGTTGCCCTGTAATAACTCCGCAAAGTTGCACTGTAGGTGACTAATGAGCCTAGGGAAATGCAGTTTTGCAAAGTTGCACTGTAGGTGACGAATGAGCATAGGGAAATGCAGTTTTGCAAAGTTGCACTGTAAGTGACGAATGAGCCTAGGGAAATGCAGTTTTGCAAAGTTGCACTGTAGGTGACGAATGAGCATAGGGAAATGCAGTTTTGCAAAGTTGCACTGTAAGTGACTAATGAGCCTAGGGAAATGCAGTTTTGCAAAGTTGCACTGTAGGTGACGAATGAGCATAGGGAAATGCAGTTTTGCAAAGTTGCACTGTAGGTGACGAATGAGCATAGGGAAATGCAGTTTTGCAAAGTTGCACTGTAAGTGACGAATGAGCCTAGGGAAATGCAGTTTTGCAAAGTTGCACTGTAGGTGACGAATGAGCATAGGGAAATGCAGTTTTGCAAAGTTGCACTGTAGGTGACGAATGAGCCTACTAAGGGAAATGCAGTTTTGAAAAGTTGCACTGTAGGTGACGAATGAGCCTAGGGAAATGCAGTTTTGAAAAGTTGCAATGTAAGTGACGAATGAGCATAGGGAAATGCAGTTTTGCAAAGTTGCACTGTAGGTGACGAATGAGCATAGGGAAATGCAGTTTTGCAAAGTTGCACTGTAGGTGACGAATGAGCCTAGGGAAATGCAGTCTTGCAAAGTTGCACTGTAAGTGACGAATGAGCCTAGGGAAATACAGTTTTGCAAAGTTGCACTGTAGGTGACGAATGAGCATAGGGAAATGCAGTTTTGCAAAGTTGCACTGTAGGTGACGAATGAGCCTAGGGAAATGCAGTTTTGAAAAGTTGCACTGTAGGTGACGAATGAGCCTAGGGAAATGCAGTTTTGAAAAGTTGCAATGTAAGTGACGAATGAGCATAGGGAAATGCAGTTTTGCAAAGTTGCACTGTAGGTGACGAATGAGCCTAGGGAAATGCAGTTTTGCAAAGTTGCACTGTAAGTGACGAATGGGCCTAGGGAAATGCATGCTTTGAAATACTGATCCTCAATTGATTGTTCAGTGTTCGACTGTTTATTTCACCAAAACATTTCTGCGAAATGTGGTGTAAGTATTGAGCATATTGACAATAGCGAATAATATTTCAAAATATACCAATATCTAGCATTCTAATGGGAGTTTTTACAACCTCTATCAAAATCTCTCTAAACACCTCGTTCCTGATGTTTTCTATTGTCAAGAGGGTACCTATCATTATGAGAAAGTGTAGGTAGCTTTCACTTTTATGAGTGAGCATCCACCCAATACAAAGGTACAATTACTGATGCCATTTTTATTTCGTCTTTGGTATTTAACTTAACCATGTTATCTTTTTCAATGATATTTCCTGCTATTTTTACCAGACTACAAATATTATTATTATAATGCATCAACTATATTATTTGATGAGTTTAAGTAAAAGAAGAGATAGGTTTACATTCATGCTTATTCTTGCTTGTCAAACAAAACTTTCGCAGACACATTAAGCTTGTCTCAAATACATTCCTTTCAATATAAAATGTAAGATTGAATCTAATGAATATTGAAATACTATAAACTCATGTAATTTCGTAGGCAATAAATTTTCCAGATTTTGAAAAATACAATTTTCGTGGGGTTGTTACGTAATAAAATTTGTGAATTATTCCAAACATGGTAGAGGAAACCCTTGTTCTTTAATTTGGAGGTCCACTTTTTGTGAGGAATAGATTTTGAAGTCGAGTTCAACCACAGAAATCAACAAATATTTAACCCTCTCGAAAAATAATGATTTTACAATAACTCCTGAGAATCGTCAAGGTTTTTTTTAAATCGTAATTGATTGTCTGCTTTCAGGGAAGTATTTCAAAAAGTGGCAAACATTGATGAGAACCAGGCTGTCTAATAGAATAATCTGAAGTATTCAATATCTGAGTGCATGCAAACATTAGGAACATCCGATAGTGGGTGGGGTAAGATTGTTGCCTGCCACATGCTAATATAGCACAAGTATTTTCTTCTTTGGAACTTATAACAGTAAAATATTTTTGAAACTCAGTAAAGAAATAGTATAATTTTAAAAGGATAGGATTTAAACCCATATTGTCTTAGACTATCAATCTGAAGTTCTGTACAGCACTACTGCCTAGCATGTACGCAAAGTACAAATTAAAAGGCATTATACCACTCAGAATGAAATTAAAAAAGAGTTATCCTCGAGCACTGTATTATATTTAATAGAAGTTTTGTGAAGTTTCGATGAAACATGGGCAATGATTACCTATAGATTATTATAGACCCAAGCCACGTTGCAAGAAGCATAAATTCTGTACTTACTCAGCTGGACATGGAGATCGGTTACAGACAATTGTATGAACATTTTTCTTGGCTGGATCACAATTATCATCTGTTACTATGACGTTAGTCTTCCTCTTCATACATACAACTATAGTATCCTGATTACCTGTAATCATAATATAATACAAGTCATTAGTCAGGGAGTTAGCTCCCCTGGGACAAGAGTTAGCTTCCCTGGGACAGGAGTAATCTCGCTGGGACAAGAGTTAGCTCCCCTCGAAGGAAAATATCTAAGGACAAGTTATCTTCCCTATATCAAGAGTTACCTCCCCTGGAAGGAAAACTTCACCATTGAGTGAATTATCTCCCCTAGGCAAAGATTTACCTCCCCTAGGTCAGGAATTACAACTCCTGAGTAAAAGAAACATCATCGAGCAAGTTATCTCCTCAATGGGTGAATTATCTCCCCTAGGTGGAAAATGTTTGTCAGTAGTGAATAGTGAGCTAGTTACCTTCTTATACATGTAGTACAGCAGTTCAGAAACAAGCCTGCCTTCAATAAACACTTATGCCTCGGTGGTAGCCTTATCCATTATAACTACTACATAGCTTAGCCAATCGACGTGAAAACATTTTAACGAACGGATGCACAGGTGCATCACAATATCATATGCCTCCTCATCCAGGGTATGAATACTTTTACTCATACCACATCAACAACAGTTAAGGCATACTGAATTTCAAATAAAATCTCAACTTCTCCACTATAGTAGGGATGGTTTTTACATCGTTAAGTCAATCAACCGATCAATTTAGTCAATTATGTCGGCAGAGATCAATAAATAGTCGAACTTCAATCAGTGAAGATACATTTTGATGTTTCCTAACACAGTATCCATCCGACAGTCTTAGAGCCGAGTGCCAACAATGTGTCTCGTTTCTATTTTTACCTATGCCCACCCTAACTAAGGAAGTGAAGTGAAATTCTTAATTAGAAACATCCTGGTAAAACTTGGGGATAAATCATGCAAAGCATTGTATGACTAGAAGTGTTAAAATGTGGTAAATATTCCCAACTATAACTAAGAAATAAAACAAACTTAATCAGAATAAATGCATGTTTTAATTGTCCACTGTTGTACAAAGGTGGTTTTCTCTACAGGTGAAATTGAAAGTGAATATCATCTTAGGGTTATTTTCAAGGTGTTGTTATACAGAGGCTGTTGCCCTACAGAGGGCTGATCCGGAGAGGTTCTACATCCTGTGATCTACTTGTCATTGTGCAAATATCAGTATATGAACTTTGTCAGCTAGATTTTAAGATAACTGTAGCTATCAGTCTGTATGTAGTATCACAACAAAAATATTCCAGGGCCCTAGCTGCACTATAGGGGAAGGGGCCCGGGGCCCTCAGGTAGGGGAATTTCGCGTCATTTTGAAGAAAAAGGGGAATTTAGTTTTTTTTTTAAAAACTGCCATATAACCATGCACAAAACCTTAAAAGCTTAAAATAGCTATATTTCAATATTATGTACATGAATGCACACACAATTAATCAAAGGTTCGACTTTTTTTTTTTAGAAGGGGAATTTTTATCAAAAATAGGGGAAAAAAGTAGATTATTTCAGGAGGGGACTGGGGCCGAATTTCGGCCCCAAAAACGTCAAATGAGTGCCCTGTATTCAAAAGTGATTTTTTTTCACAAGTGACTTTTTTCACAAACATTCCATTCAACAATACATAACAACATAAACTGTTCACAAAACACTGGCTGATAAGACTAATGAAAGCTTCATTCAAAGAGAAGACAAGAGGGCCATGATGGCCCTATATCGCTCACCTGATTATAAATGAAGCCCTGCACAATTTAGACTAACAAAGGTAGAGCGTAGATATAGAAACTGGTGACCCCCGGGGCGGGGTCAATTTTGACCTCAGGGGCATAATTTGAACAATCTTGGTAGGGGACCACTAGATGGTGCTACATACCATATATCAAAGCTCTAGGCATTGTAGTTATAGAGAAGAAGATTTTTATATGTTTTCCCTATATAAGTCTATGTAAAACGGTGACCCCCGGGGCGGGGCCATTTTGACCTCAGGGGCATAATATGAACAATCTTTGTAGGGGACCACTAGATGATGCTACATACCAAATATCAAAGCTCTAGGCATTGTAGTTTTAGAGAAGAAGATTTTTATATGTTTTCCCTATATAAGTCTATGTAAAACGGTAACCCCCGGGGCGGGGCCAATTTTGACCTCAGGGGCATAATATGAACAATCTTGGTAGGGGACCACTAGATGATGCTACATACCAAATATCAAAGCTCTAGGCATTGTAGTTTTAGAGTAGAAGATTTTTATATGTTTTCCCTATATAAGTCTATGTAAAACGGTGACCCCCGGGGCGGGGCCAATTTTGACCCCAGGGGCATAATATGAACAATCTTGGTAGGGGACCACTAGATGATGCTACATACCAAATATCAAAGCTGTATGCATTGTAGTTTTAGAGAAGAAGATTTTTATATGTTTTCCCTATATAAGTCTATGTAAAACGGTGACCCCCGGGCCGGGGCCAATTTTGACCCCAGGGCCATAATTTGAGCAATCTTGGTAGGGGACCACTAGATGATGCTACATACCAAATATCAAAGCTGTAGGCATTGTAGTTTTAGAGAAGAAGATTTTTATATGTTTTCCCTATATAAGTCTATGTAAAACGGTGACCCCCGGGGCGGGGCCAATTTTGACCCCAGAGCCATAATTTGAACAATCTTGGTAGGGGACCACTAGATGATGCTACATACAAAATATCAAAGCTCTAGGCATTGTAGTTTTAGAGAAGAAGATTTTTATATGTTTTCCCTATATAAGTCTATGTAAAACGATTAGTAAGGTTGCATAAGACTATAATTACAGCTTAATAATTGTTTAATAGTTTGTAAACATACAATCACTGTAAACGATGATAACCCTAATATCCACATTCTGCATTTAATTTAAATTAAAGCCTCAAAGCTGCTAACAAGTACACATTTGTAGTTCTACAACTAAAATATAGTAAGAGAGACAACTCTTACATGATCACAACCAGTATAATTACAGAGTACACTCCCTTTGATAGAATGAAAAACAAGGTTTTTCTATTACTTGACCTAGTAGCCTAATTTTTGACCTCAGATGACCCAATATCGAACTTGACCTAGATTTTGTTAAGATGATCATTGTGACCAAGTTTCATAAAGATTAGGCCAAAATTGTGACCGCTAGAGAGGACACAACCCAATTGTTGACAGACGGACGGACGGACGGACGGACGACGGACGAAGAGTGATCACAAAAGCTCACTCTGTCACTTTGTGACAGGTGAGCTAAAAAAACGACAACCATTTCTTTACAAAAAAGGCCATTTTTTATAAAAAAAAAACGAGAAAAAGATCACAGAAAAAAGTTGAAAACTTCTGGCAAACTGTTGGATTTTGTGACAAATGTTACTATAGGTGTTTGTGGCATTGTGATAAATAACGACGTCATTTATTTCGACAACATCAGATCAGAACATCAAGACAGCATGAATGAAACATCAGATCAGAATGCATGAATGATTCGTGGGTTTCAATCATCAAGTTCAGGGTAAAAACAAACACCTTATTACAATCTGTTTAACAGAAAATCTTGAGGATCTAGTTTTCTTCCAATTTTTCTAGGTACAGAGCATGTGGGATGTGAACGGTTTCTTCTAGGTACAGAAAATGTTGCATAAGAAAGAGTAACAGGTTTCACTGACATATTGTAATACTTGGATACCTGAGTCACAAAATTCAATCACTGATTGGTTGATCTTCTTTTGACTGATTCTCATATTCTATTATTTTATTCAACTCATTCTAATAAATTCAATATGGAAAGGCACGTGTAATAGTCTGTATCTTTTTCATAGAGCATCAGTTCTAAGAACACCCAACATTTGAGCATTTGATATCAACTTAAAATCTCAATGGCGTTTTTTTATAGTTTTTCATGGTAGGTGTCATAGCTACTTGCAGAGATCCATATGGAAAACTGAGAATTTTCTTGAAACGGAAAGTACATTATCACGTGAATTATCTATTTCCTTTTCTTTAAAACCCTAAATGATTTATAATGGAAGAATTTTGAAAAATCTAAAGTGAGGCAGGTAATAATAGATACTTCTATCGTTTTTCATATCAAAATAGATTTCACGCCAAATTCTGTTACAGTATCATTTCATCAACTTTTTCGATAATTTGTAAAGAAGGCAAAACAGTAGATCTATCTATAGTAGATGACATTGAAATATGCTCACCATAAAGATAGGAACTTAATCATTGAATCAAGGAATTTTTTAGTGCAAAATAATTACAGTAATATTTTCACAGAATGATCACTTCAAAACAGATTGCCTTGAAATTACAGAAAGCCTTGAAATGATAGACTGCCTTGAAATCACAGAAAGCCTTGAAATCAGAGAAAGTCTTAAAATCATTGACTACCTTGAAATCTCAAAAAGCCTTGAAATCACAGGAAACCTTGAAATCACAGGAAACCTTGAAATCACAGGAAGCCTTGAAATCACAGGAAACCTTGAAATCAAAGACTGCACTGAAATCAATTTTCAAACTATACTAAAACTGTGTAGCACAACCCCCTCCGCCATTTTAAGACTTAACTCAAAGGCGAAACCTGATTTTTTAAGGGTCCTCAAAGGGAAGTCCTAAAATTAATCAATTTTACTTTGCATAAACATTTTAAATCAAACTTCAAATGTAAACACACATGACATGCATTCTAATGAATTGGATGAAATTACGCAAGATTCTACAGTCACAAAAAAGAAGACCAACTTTCACCATTGAAATTGTAATGGACACTTCACTTTATTTTAATTATGTTTTTGTTTCTTATTTCTGTTTTCAAGTATTATGTATACCATGTTGTTTCATGTTCATTTGATCTTTGATAGTTTAGGAAATTGACTGTTGTTATTGTTTAGATCGTTGTCTGTCATGTTAAATGCAATAAATCAGGATCAAAGAAGTACTTTACATTTTCACATCAGATTCTGAGAGTTTGTTATTGTGCAAATTAAAGAAGTACATTTACAGGCTGAGATAGTACTACTGGCAGCTATTCGGTGGCACAGGAGGGGACACAGGAGGGGGCACAGGAGGGGACACAGGAGGGGACACAGGAGGGGACACAGGAGGGGAGGGGGCACAGGAGGGGGCACAGGAGGGGACAGGAGGGGACACAGGAGGGGAGGGGGCACAGGAGGGGACACAGGAGGGACAGGAGGGGACACAGGAGGGGAGGGGGCACAGGAGGGGACACAGGAGGAGACAGGAGGGGACACAGGAGGGACAGGAGGGGACACAGGAGGGGACACAGGAGGGGAGGGGGCACAGGAGGGGACACAGGAGGGGACAGGAGGGGACACAGGAGGGGAGGGGGCACAGGAGGGGACACAGGAGGGGACAGGAGGGGACACAGGAGGGGAGGGGGCACAGGAGGGGACACAGGAGGGGACACAGGAGGGGACACAGGAGGGGCCACAAGAGGGGAGGGGGCACAGGAGGGGGCACAGGAGGGGACAGGAGGGGACACAGGAGGGGAGGGGGCACAGGAGGGGACACAGGAGGGGACACAGGAGGGACAGGAGGGGACACAGGAGGGGACACAGGAGGGGACACAGGAGGGGAGGGGGCACAGGAGGGGACACAGGAGGGGACAGGAGGGGACACAGGAGGGGAGGGGGCACAGGAGGGGACACAGGAGGGGACAGGAGGGGACACAGGAGGGACAGGAGGGGACAGGAGGGGACACAGAAGGGGACACAGGAGGGGACACAGGAGGGGAGGGGGCACAGGAGGGGACACAGGAGGGGACACAGGAGGGGACACAGTAAATATTTTAGATACCCAATTTGCATGTGATACTAGTAACTACCACATGCCAACATGTTCATTGTCACAGGTTATGTTCTTTATTGATAGACGTTATAGTCATGTTCTAATTCCATGCATGTTGAAGTTCAGTTCTTGCAGATGAGCAAACTGGTTATTAATGTACGTTTGGTAAATGTGCAACAGTCAGCATACACTCGAAAACATTTCAAACATTTTGCATTTGGGCCTTTTGTCAACTTGTTTGAAAAATTTCATCCATTTTACACACAGTACTTATTTACGGTATACAAATTAAAAGTGACATATAGATTAATCTATATAAACTATCATAGTGTGAAGAGGAGCTGAGATGATGGTGGGAGGTCCATACTACTATATGCCAATAACACAGCTAGTGTACGGTAGCTAGTGGTAGCGTACGGTCGTAACAGTGGCAGGTTACAGGACAGTCTGTCACTGATTGTGTCATTTACATACAATAGATGATGAAGGTCACATGACATGGTGTTTATCACCGGTAACTTCATGCCTGTCACTATGACATCGGACTGCTTATAGTCGCGCTCGGACCACTGGCATGTGAAGCTGATTTATAACACGACTACCCAATGCAGCATATATCTGACCCCTACACATAGCTTCTCTGACCCCTACACATAGCTGGCAGTGTTATATCTGTTGCATTTGCATAATTTGTCAGAGTTCAGTTGTGCTGCAAACATATTGTCATTAATATTGTTTATATGATTGTGGTTACGCCTCGATATAATTGGAAAGAAAATTAATTTTTATGACTGCTGTCATAAAGTCCATGCACCCCAGGCTTTTCTTGTGCCATATATAGGGTGTCATTAGGATGTCTGGATGCTTTAGTTTGCAATGCTCATTATGTTCAGCAATCCATAAACTGCAGGTTTTTTTTGTGTAATTATAAATACCGTATATGAAATCATTCAGTTAGCCTCACAAATTCAACAACCAAGAATAATATTGTCTCTGACTGCTTTAGTTTGACTGGAATACTGGCCAAACTGACCACAATACCGAGCGCAGTTTTGAGACTTGTTGTATGTTGGGTCGGTACCCAAATGTGACGTCATAGACCATGTGATTGTGCACTCTGCAAGTGCCTCCCACCGAGAATCAAACCTTGGATCTCTAATTCTGTTACACACACAATCATCATGCCCCCCCTTCATTCAAGGAGGGGTCCTCACTGATGGCTTTTATTGAAAGTGTCAGTAAGACAAAGTCAACTGTTCATTTAAATTCAAACATCAGCGTAAAGTGATACTTGGGTGTGTTTTAAATGAATTTTGCATACATATAAAGCACACCTGAATAAATATATGGAAATAGTGAGTTGTATACATTTAAATATAAATAGTGAAGTCAAGTTACCAAGTCACATCTTTAATGGAATAGAATACTAGTGATGTGGGTATCCATGACAGCAGAATATACAGGGGGATGGAGGGGGTTCATAATCCACATTAAGTAAATTGTCAATGCCGAGCATAGCCTTTATTTGCTTTATTTCTACTGAAACATGGCAGGCATATATATGTACCTCCACCTGGATTTGAATCCGGGTCGCCAGATAAGACAGCAAGCGCACTAACCACTGAGCTACGGAGGCACATGATGCCATGAAATTTGGCACAATATTATTTGACTTAAAGTTACATTTATAAGCTAAATATTTCATTCAATTGAACTGTCTCCAAGATATTTTTTAAGATACATGCAGGATTTATGACCCAGAACTGTTGTAGTAATTTATTCCTGTGGCAAAAATTCCAAAATGATTTTGAATTTGAATCTGAAAATGTTGACAATAAATAGGTATGCCAAAGTTTTTTTTTTGTTATTTGCCCGGGAGATAGCAGATGCATATATTGATGAAAATTGCAATATTGACTATATTAAACCTAATGTAAATGGTGCCTTGGGTAAAGTATTTTTACTTTGTTTCCAAATGCAGACCAAAAAATATACGTAAGTGTTAAAAAATCACATTCTTCTCGTTCCTAAATGATTTATAAGTTTGCACAGTCAATTTATATGTTATTAAATAATTATTTAATCAAATATAATGACATTAAAATAAATATTTGCATAAAAAATATTTAATTAAATATGAGACTATGTAAATCTATCTCCTAGATGCATACAATACTCGTCAGTCCGCCACGATCAAATTTCCGTGAAAAAAATAAGAACTCGAGTACCGTTTATAAATGACCAGCATAATTAATATTTATTTACAGGGATAAATGTAGCATAACTCGGCCTATTAGGAACTATTTATACGGACTCTGATTATATTGACATCTATTACACCAAGTACATACTGCAATAAAGGGGCAATAAGTCATATAGCAATCTGTAATTTTAAACACATTTCTCAGGGTGTCCTTCAACTATATGACATCCCCCATGGCAATGTCTAGAAAAGCAAATGTATATGGATAAACTTAAATAGTGATCACATATGCTTCCTCTTTGAGCCCAAAATTTGAAGATATCAAAGATGTCTAACTGTACAACATAATTACATATGCAGCTCCATCTCAGTCGATCAACAGCTTTTGGGATCTGCAAATACTCTGCAAATGCAAGGCCGTTGTTTAGAGGTTGGTGCTCTGCAGCTTAATACTTTTTGTAAATATCAGCTTAAGGAAATTTTGAAGGAATTGTAAAAGAGAGGTAGTTGCTCTACAGAGGGAAGCTATGGAGATGGCCTACTTTATATACATTCGAATCATTTACTTTTAAAACAAAAGGGGAATTGACACTTACTATTTTAGATACTGGTCCTACAGTTAAGAAGCCTTAAATTTGTAAAGAAAACAGCTACTGGTCCTTCAAGATTTTCACTGGCAGCGGGTCAGGTGACCAGCGTTAGCATCGAGCACTGAACAAAAGAAAAGTAATATTTACCTCCGCCACATGAAGCCGAACATTCGGTGAATCCAGATATCGTCCATCGGAAGTTCACCTCATCTATCGTGTTAGGAATAATCAACTGAGGTTTTCTTGTTTCTATGGTGTTTTGTGTAGGAACATACTGATTATAGTTGTTGTTGTTATTTTGACCACGAGTAATAATCCGATTTTCTGTGTCTCGGGTACCAGCAATAGGAATTGTATTTATCTGGTTCCTGGTTCCCAAACTTTTGTCGAAATTTCCATTATTATAATCATTTCCGTACACATTATTTCCCTGCACGCTATATCCTTGTCGAAATTTATTTATAGCATCTTTAGTGCCGTATTTGTTAGCACCACTTTCTAACGCCTGGTTGTCTTCGTATTTGCCCCGGCTCTCCGCATCAGGGGAGACAAATCTTGGCTGTTGGTTATAACTGATTTGTCGGGAAGGGTTTCCCGGATTATCATTGTTACTATTTATAGTTCTACCTGCGTTACTATTTATAGCACTCTGTGAATCACTGTTACTGTGACCTTGACCTTGATGGCGTGTCCTTGAACTTGCAGCTGTTGGGGGTGGTGATAGAGATTTAAACACTTTGTCTATCATGTCTTTAGGTATTGTAAACATATATTTAATTCCTGGATTTCTTCTGTATGTCAGCAACTGAAATGGCAAAATAAACATCTATAAGGTACTGCACACCCAGCTGGTCTTAGTTCAGTCATGGATTTGGAACCTGAGCCAAGCAGGTTACAAAATTCTTTTAACATTAGTTTTTGGAAGTCTTGATGGAAGTCTCAGTCACTTGTGAAGTACATCCCCATTCCCAAGTTTAAAATTTGTTTTTGGTTAAAAAAATGCACAAACGGAACAGCATTCAATTTGCTGATTTCTGAAACTAGGTGTCAAATTATTGTTTCAAAAATATTAAGTGCTATTCCTCAGAAATAGCATCATTTATTGAAGAGAATCTATAGAAAGAATTTATGGGTGTCTAGCCTAAACGTGAGTGTTTTTCACAGCGTGTTATTTGCACAGCACAACAACGTTCCAACTTTCATCCTTGCAGGTTTGAAATTAAAATTTTTATTTTTATTTCGTGAAATTTTAGCTCGTTGCTGCGGTAAGATTTATATAATTATCGCATAGTGATAGCATAGTATATAGTTAATATTGTGAAGGTTTATTGAGCTCGGATGAATGGCTATTTCCATGATTTTTGCGGATTCGTTGTGGTGAATTAGTGATCGGTGGAAAAACCGTGGTTGTCCGTTTTAATCATTCCATTTCTTATATATCGCAGATAGGGTTATAAAGTATTTGCAAAACTTAATTCTATCTTAATCAAGTCTTAAGTAATTCGTACAATAAGAAATGTAGGCCACAGTTTTCGTGGCGGTTTAAGCTAAATTTAAGCATATTGGTAATCCATCGTTTTTATATTTTCACTATCATTATATTGATCTAGGCAGTTTGCTGGAGGTAGATCCTACTCAGGATTTAGATATCCAAGCAAAAAGTTTAGGGCTGAGTAGTTCTGGCCAGCTAGTGGTATCGCCTATAAGGAAGCCCAAAAGAATTTACACAATAGCGAAATGGACCGATGCATTTTTAATATTCATGACCATATATATTGATAATCATCCTGGTAAAACCATGGAGCTAATTAAATATCTGCATGACATTCGCCTGGGGGCAGAGCGTCACTCGGCGGGGTGGCTGCAGTACGACCAACAGTTTCGTCTGCGCATAGCCAGCAACCCATCTATGTCGTGGGGCCAGATCGATTATGAATTGTGGCTTATATACATGAACCCCCAGGCATTTACCTCAGGTAATCCAGTTGTAGCATCGGTCAAAAGGTGCTACGATTTTAATTACTCATCATGTTCTAGGCCTGTGTGCCAGTATTCACATACATGCTTAACTTGCAGCGGTCACCACCCTTGTAGGTCATGCCAGAGAAGCAGCCACCTTAATGGACCCCGGGCTCAAACCTCGCGGGGCGGGTACAGACCCTCATTCACACCACGACAGCCGAGTGGCCGCGGCCCAAGAGGACAATCTACTGCCCGTTTCCCATATTAATGCTATTTGGGCTCTGGGCAAGTCCCCAATTAATGTTCACAAGTTAAAGCAATATTTGTCAAATTATCCGCATGAGAAGAATGCAGCTATCCTAAGTAATGGCTTCAGTAAAGGTTTTAGGCTATTTTTTACTGGATCAAAAGGGGGCACTGTGGCTAATAATCTTACATCAGCCACGTTACACGCAGATGCAGTTCGCATTAAATTAAAAAAAGAGGTTGATTTAGGCAGAGTGGCTGGTCCTTTTAGGACACCTCCCATTGCTAATTTGAAGATAAGCCCAATTGGCGTTGTTCCTAAATCAGACGGAAATTGGCGTTTGATTACACATTTGTCCCATCCTGTTGGGTCAAGCGTAAATGACGGTTTCGATGATAATTTGTGTTCCGTTTCATATACATCTTTTGATAAAGTCGCTGATTTAGTTTTTAAATGTGGAAAGGTGCTCTTATGGCTAAGCGGGACATTAAGTCAGCGTTTCGCTTATTACCGGTTTTTCCCGGTGATTTTCACCTCCTTGGCATGAAGTTTGAGGATAACTTTTATTTTGATAAGTGTCTTCCCATGGGTTGCTCCCGTGCTCCAATGCTGTTTGAAACTTTCTCCACTTTCATTCATTGGTGTGTGGCTTATAAATCGGGGTTACAGGCATTGGATCATTTTCTTGATGACTTCATATTCGTCGGTAGTAATAAAACAGACGAATGTGTGCGGTTGGCCGTTACTTTTGAGCAGATATGTAGCGAATTGGAAATCCCTGTGGCTGCAGAAAAATCTGTGGGCCCAACGACAGTGTTGGTATTCTTAGGTCTTGAATTGGACTCCAACGAAATGTTGGTTAGAGTTCCACTCCATAAGATCGAAGAGTTGCTTGAACTGTTGCAAAGTTATGCTTCTCGGAAGAAAATGTCATTAAAGGAATTACAATCTATTGTGGGAAAATTGAGTTTTGTTAGCCGAGCTGTTCGTTCTAGCAGAGCCTTTTTAAGGCGGTTTTATGACGCCATGTCAGGGTTAAAGAAACCACATTACAAGCTTAGAATAAATCAGGAGCTTAGGGCTGATTTCCTTATGTGGGTTGAATTCTTAAATAATTTCAATGGTGTAGTTTACATACCTGATGCTGTTTGGTACGAAAACTCAATCATCAATTTGTACACCGATAGCGCATGTGGCGCTTCATTAGGCTGTGGTTGCTACTTCGCGGGGCAATGGGCATTTTTCCAATGGCCCAAAATCTGGGAGAATTCCAAAGTGTTGACAGATATAACATTTTTGGAGATGGTACCCGTGTTATTAGCAGTCATGCTTTGGGGTGACAGATTAAGAAACATGAAAATTGTTTTAAGAATTGATAATGAAGCCCTAGTACATGTGATAAATAAACAGTCATGTAAGTCAAAAAGGACAATGATTTTACGTAGGAAATTCATTTTGCTAGCCATAAAACATTCTATTATCTTTAGAGCCATGCATATATCTACCACGTCAAATTTTATTGCCGATTCTATTTCTCGGAAACAGTGGGACAGACTCTCGTCAGTAGCCCCCGAAGCAAACAAGCTACCAGAACCGTTACCAAAAGAATTCCAGTCATTCATCTGCAACATGAGGCCGATAGATTATTAAATGCTTCCATGTCCGTTAATACCAAGACCACCTATAATGTTGGGCTCAAAAAATTTAAGTCATTTAGACAGGAGTATGGTTTACTAGATAATTGGCCACCTGAGCTTGAACATGTCGTCCAGTTTATTTCATATCTTTCGCTTCAAGGGTTATCCTATAGCACTGCTAGGTCGTATGTCAGCGCAGTTAGTTTTCAATGTAAAATATATAACAAGCCTGACATTACCAACAATTTCCTGGTAGTGAAAGTGCTGAAAGGTCTGCGGAAGAACAAAAAATCTGATTCTAGGTTACCAATCTCTCCTGGGCTATTGAAGTCTATTCTTCATAAATTAGTAGTGGGCTGTTCAGATAGTTACGAAGTTTCACTTTTTTCTGCCGCATATACATTAGCATATTGCGGGTTTTTTCGTGTAGGTGAGATCGCAGTGTCGAAAAATGATGCAACACTTCCAGACCGGGATAAGGTTGTTGCATTTAGGGACATATCATTAGACCTGAAGGCAGGAATTATCGAAATCCACATAAGATTTTCAAAAACCGATCAGTATGGCTCTGGTTCTTTAATACGCATTAATAAAACCGATAAGGAGGTATGTCCAGTTAAAGCCCTTGCAAAGTTCCTTGCCTTACGGCCCCAGTTTCAAGGTCCACTGCTAATCCACTATAATAAACAACCGTTAACAAGGTATCAGTTTTCAGCCATGCTTAAAAAATCAGTTGCTTTAATTGGCCTGAATTACAGTGTTTTTAAGTCACACTCTTTTCGTATTGGAGCGGCGACATCTGCTAGCCAGTTGGGTTTTTCTGTCGAAGATATTAAAAAGGCTGGGAGGTGGTCTTCCGAAGCATACCAGTCCTATGTACGGCCAATGCCAGTAATAATCCCGAACATACTAGGTTAAGTGAAAACCCTGTAGTTGGCATGTGTTGCCCTTGTGTCAACAAGAAGTTGTTTAGTTCAGTATTGTGCGCTCATGAAAGGGCCTTTTTCGACACCTCATTCATGAGGGTTTCTTTTCCATTGTTTATACACATCAATTAGTATATTCTTTAAATCATTTCGACACCTCATTCATGAGGTTCCTTTCTTCGCGAAAAAATGCCAGTTCTATCTATAATAACATTATTCAAGTTATTCATAGGTGATACGGTGTGGATTGTCGGGTCGTCGATTGTAAAGAAGGCTTTCTTAGCTGCCTGGGAGATGCCTGAGGGGAGTAGTATGGGTCTAAATGCGGTCATCTGGTGGCAGGGTTACAGCGGGCTAAAGCTCATAGAACTGGTCCAGAAGTTGAATCACCTTTCCGTTGTTGGCCCTCAGCCAGGTAGTATCATGATACACTGCGGTGGAAACGACTTGGGAAAAACCCCCATTTCAAAGTTGAGAATCGTGGTGTCCCAAATTTTGGAACACATTGGTAGTTTATTCCCTTCTGCTAAAATCATTTGGTCCGAGATATTGCCTCGTACAAATTGGAGGTATTCCAAGAATACCCTTGCCATGGAGAGGGCAAGGAGGCGATTAAATAACTTTGCTGCTAACGCTGTCATTAGCCTGGGTGGGTGCTATCTGGCACATACTGATTTTAAATCTTCCAAAAGTGAACTCCTTAGTTCAGACGGGGTCCATTTATCAGATATAGGCAATTCTATATTCATTAACAATATCGCTTGTGGTTTGAATAATTTCTTGTGTAATGGGATGAAAGTTCATAGGTAATAGCTATTCAATATTGTTGGCGACTAGTTTATATGACGGGCTCTTAGGATTATCCTGGCGCTGACGCAAACATTTGTTTGGCAGTAACAGCCTAGGCGTTTTGTTTGGCTGTTTTATGGCGGGCAGCGCTAGGATACATGATTTCGCGATCCTGAATACATGTTTAACAAGTGTTATTTGGGTCTGGTTGCTGTTTCCCAGGACCAGCCCATATCACACTATTCCGTTATTCAACTTCAAGTTGAAGTTGCAGTTAGTTATTTGCAGTTAGTTAGGGCTTGCCAACATCATAGTTTTGAGGCAGCCCGTGCTATTGTCACATTTGGCACTGGTTGCTGTTACCCAGGACCATCCCATATCATACTCACAGTATGTGCAATTATCTATGTTCAATTGCCAGTTAGCAATTGCCAGTTAGTTCATTTTAAAATTGCTTTACATCGAGCCACGTCATATATCATGCCAACATTAAACAAACATCAAATCTAGTTATTTTGTCAGTTATTTCTTAAGTACAAACAACGACCAAGTTGGTCCAATAGGTATTTCCTTGACTTGGGGATGTACCCAGAGCAGGGATTTGTACCTCATAAATAGGCGAATTCAAGGCGCATCAGTTGCAATTTTACGCGCCTTCAATGAGCTGCATACTTGGTGTAAAAAGATTATTCTAAAATAATAAGTGCTATTCCTCAGAAATAGCATCATTTATTGAAGAGAATCTATAGAAAGAATTTATGGGTGTCTAGCCTAAACGTGAGTGTTTTTCACAGCGTGTTATTTGCACAGCACAACAACGTTCCAACTTTCATCCTTGCAGGTTTGAAATTAAAATTTACCCACCCACCCTGTTCCCCCTTTTGTGTTTATCGAACGTGTGCTGCTGTCTTTGTTCTATCTTTTCAGATCTCCGAATGTATCAAGCTTGTTTACTAGTACAGTACTCAGAAACCCGATGTGGCTCGATTAACTTGTTTTCCGGTAACACAGACCTGCTGTCAAGTGCCGTGGCGACGAAGCAAACAATATTATAAACATTGGTGTTATTTTAATTCAAAAGTGTTTTTTCTTTATCCATTTGATGCGTCATGGCGGGCAGCGCTAGGATACATGATTTCGCGATCCTGAATACATGTTTAACAAGTGTTATTTGGATCTGGTTGCTGTTTCCCAGGACCAGCCCATATCACACTATTCCGTTATTCAACTTCAAGTTGAAGTTGCAGTTGGTTATTTGCAGTTAGTTAGGGCTTGCCAACATCATAGTTTTGAGGCAGCCCGTGCTATTGTCACATTTGGCACTGGTTGCTGTTACCCAGGACCATCCCATATCATACTCACAGTATGTGCAATTATCTATGTTCAATTGCCAGTTAGCAATTGCCAGTTAGTTCATTTTAAAATTGCTTTACATCGAGCCACGTCATATATCATGCCAACATTAAACAAACATCAAATCTAGTTATTTTGTCAGTTATTTCTTAAGTACAAACAACGACCAAGTTGGTCCAATAGGTAATTTCCTTGACTTGGGGATGTACCCAGAGCAGGGATTTGTACCTCATAAATAGGCGAATTCAAGGCGCATCAGTTGCAATTTTACGCGCCTTCAATGAGCTGCATACTTGGTGTAAAAAGATTATTCTAAAATAACATGTTTTATATGCTTTGATTCTTCTTTCTATTAACATAGGCCTAATCCGAAATATTGTGATAAGGAATTAATTTCAATTAAAAAGTGAATTAACTATTTAATGCCAAAGAATTATTATATTTGAGCAGTTTAGATATAAACCAGTTTAAGGCGGTACCACATTCCTAATCCTTTGATTGAATAATTAGCTGCAAATATTATACTAAAAGGACTGAATCAAATCAAAGACCAGTTTAATACTTACAACTTTCAAATTGATGTCAATTTTTAGTGTTAAATTTACCATTGGTTTATTTCAGTGGGATCAATGCCGGCTTTTAGATACTAAAGACTTGTTCCCCGACCAGGTGAAGTTGTAAGAAGTATAAATGACTTTACGTCACATGTTTGTCATAAATGCCCTTCACAAAAAATGACATTAAAGCCCAGCTGGTTACTAGTGAACTGTACAAAGGCCATCTATCTGTTTATGATACTTCAAAGCAAAAATGTAAAAAATCAAACACTTAATTCTGCTAAAAGAAAGTTGTAAAATGACAATTAAGAAGAAAAACATCAAAGTTTTATTGAATAAGAGGTGCTTTACACCTTTTTCTTACACTGCTTATCTGTCAGATTGTGTCAATATTTACATCTCTGAATTCAATTATGGTCAAAATATAGCCCCTTCAGCCCCGCAGGGAGCACCTCAAAAGTATGGGAGAGACCCACTTATAAATGCAAATATTACAGTGAACATATATCCTTAAACTATGAGTGTCTAATATGTCAATGTTAAAAAATATATTTCTGATCGACATAAAACGATAGTAACTATAACGATACGCATAGCCTTATGGAATGATGTTGAACATCTAAGAGCTATACAACGATTTCGGAAAAATCTTTCGATGATTTGTCTATCAATAAGAATTTAAAGGGCTTACTAACTTAAATTTTAGTAATAATTTGAAGGACTCGGTGCACTATCAAATTAACTTATAGATGCCAGGACGATTATCATAATAATTCAGTAACTCAGGTTTCAACATTGTAAGTTTTACAATTGATCGCTGGATACCTATGCAAAATGAGTATGCCCCGGTGGAAGCCTAATGTCTAAAACAATATCCCTGCCAATGGGTGCTGGTCACTCAACTTGATAGTAAGTTTCAAGTTCATACTTGTTAGTTTTCCTGAAATTGACCTTAACAATAAACCTAACCAACATGGACGCCAACTCCAACATCAACACTTGCAAGTTACCATGCTATGACAATAGCATTTTGTTTTCTTCTAAAAGTCGAGCTAATAAGTTGCCAAGTTATAATTCTGTTGAAATGTTAGATTGTGTTATTTGGCTTTGACAATGTAATAAGGTGTTTATGATGGTTAACAAGTATGCCAAGTTTGAAAGCAATGCTTTGAGGGACTTTGAAAAAAAATAGTTTCAAGAACTTGAATGTTCAGGCTAACATTTTCAATGTAATGGACAGACCAATGGACCCATTCACAATATGTCTCCTACATCAGTAGATGCCAGGGCATCATAACAAGTAATATTATATCATATCAATCTGCACTCATCTAAATTCCAAATACACATGTAACAAATTAACAAATATTAAACTTATTTCATTCACAGACTTCATAATTTCATGTTTCAGTATGCTGTAAACAAAGAAATTATTTAGGGTGATTTAATTGCACAGTGTTTGCCATTGGTAGAAATTCACAGAATTATGTTGCTGCAAAAGTGTTCAAAGCACTAATATGGATATCCCCGAAGACTTTAAAACGCGAACATCTGTAGTTGTAAACATGCTGAGGATCCAAAAGCACGAAATTTAGTATTCGCAAAACTAAATTGGTCTACAGTAAAGGAATCTTTTTGAAACTTTGGACCTAGCACACTGAATGACCTGGAATTTTGTTAGAAAAATTGTAGATTTTACCTTAAGATACAGTAAAATATATATTAGTTGAATGAATATACTGACTGAACTGTACTCAGTAAGATGGACATGAGATATAGAAACATTGGTATTCACATACAGAAGTATTGTTTTGTTTTTGTGTTCCAGAAAAACTGATCAAAGCACTGAACGTCTTATTCTAAAGCATTTGAGTGTCAATCAAGTACTGATTATATATTAATCTTGCTTCCTTGATTCTTAAGGGGAGGGGGGGTATTGACTCCTTGGGCAATTCAAAACAAGCCAATTTGTCCCCTACATACAATTTTTCCCCTACATATAGGCCTTACTTCCAAATAGAACCCACAAAAGATGAGTCGACTCAGAGAGCACCACTACCTTTAGAGACTTGAACATTGTCTTTGCTCCACAGAAATCAAGTTATATTGTATGGCATACCTGCCAAGCTAGTTAAATCCAAAGTAGGAGTGATCAAGCCAAACATGTCCCAAGATGCACTTCAATGTGAATTAAATGGGATTTAGATGCATAAACAAGTAATGTATTAATTCTAGTGGTTATACGTATAGGACAGAAGATGATAAAATGAATAAAATGTACCTTAAGTTCATTCAAAGTTAAGTGAATTTGGAAAACCAGAAATTAACAACTAAAATAGGAGTAACTCCACTTTAATAGGAGAACTTGTCAGGTATGTTGTATGGTGTATCATAGCTTCAAATACTGCATGCAGAGCTATTGAATCAATTGTTTACATAAATCAAGTAAAACTATGAATTTGAAAAAATATTGTTTGTCCATTCAGACAGATGACAGCTGAATTTACATCTACAAAATTTGTTGAAAATCTGAGTTTGTAAATATAGAAATAAACAAGTTCATTTATCTCTGATTAAATTTATCAAATATATACACGGCTAATCAAACACAGTCACTGCATGCCAAGGTTTGAACTGAACAGACACAGCATGACACATCACATAGTGATACTGCAATAAGGAGTTATGAAGTCCCTGTACTGTGCTACAACAACAACGCAACATATAGGTGGCACCAAAACATATACAAGGCTCAACAAAGCAGCTAGAAGCCAGCATGATTATTTTCATTATATCATTAACTAGAGCTGTCGCCATCCTGCACACTAATATACCATCACAGGTAACTTTTTAAGGGCCATAATTATTACAATAATAATCTCAACGCTAATTTTTTCCTTCATGCATATCTACATGTTAAGGTTGTTCATGTGTGAAAGTTTAAAGGAAATCATGCAAAAACTGTAGGAAAAATTGCATCCACAAGAATCCATCTACGGACATAAAGAAGGACAGGCAGACAGACAGACAAGCCCGTATAATTACAAGAAAATGTTTCTGTACATAAAATTAATGTCTCCAATATACATTCATAACGAATGATTATTTAATTATCTTTAAACAATAAACAAAATAAATAATACAATCAGCTTCTAAATTATAATTAATCTTCCAATTTGAAAATTATAACTTTGCAAATTTCTTTCTTTCTTTCTGCCGTTTTTGTCAAACCCCTTGCGGGGACGTAGACAATTTTGCGCGTCAACTGCTAAGAATGAATAAAAGAGTATAAGAATAGTTCAAATAAGTATAGAACAGTATAATACAGTGGTAAAAGTAAAAGCAGAATGATAGGTTAAAAGTAGTAAAAACAGATTTTCAGAGACTGATTTATGGTGAAACATGCTCAATGCCGCATTGAACGATGATATGGTAGGGAGACTGACTACTGTGTACGGGAGGCTATTCCAGTAGTATATGGTCCTAGGGAAGAAAGCAAACTTATAGTAGTCAGTAGTAGTGCTAATTATAACAAATGCTGCCCAAATCAGATTATTGTAGAATTAGATGTAAATAAACTTGAAAGGTGAAGAAAATAAGAATGTACAATTTAAATAAAATAGTATTAATTATTTATTTAAAGAGCATCACCAAAAGGGAAAACAATACACCCAGAAATGTTCGAGGAATGTTAAACTTCTGTCAGATATCATGCCACACTTTCAACAACAATTCAATTCATAACATTTTTTATATGTTTGCAGTAGATCAAAATCGCGAATGAAATGTCTAAACTTGTTTACAATATATCATAGCCAACTGTTCTAACAGATATATCTTCGTACACAAGAATTCACGTAAGAAAACATTTTTTCCCCCGTTTAATATTTTTTTATGTAATTCATCAGGAATTACGCAAGTTGCCATAGCAGCTGCACTGACAAAAACAGTTCACGTAATTGAAATCCACCTACAGTCAAAATTCTGCATGAATATAAAAAGTGGTCCCTTTTAACCCTTTAAGTGACCCGATTATAACTTTTATTTTTCTACCAGTCAAAAGTTGCAGCCCTTATTGGCATACAAACATTGACTGGGGTATGTGGTACCTAAAGTCACTGTTCAGGTTGCTTTTAAATTACAAGAACAGAAAATGACATCTAACCCTATTCTTACTGAGCATCTAGGTTAGAAACCACCAAATAGATTTGCTCTATAGCTCAATGTAAATTGGCCATAGTAGGCCTCAATTTTCAACTTTTTTTAGTCTATGGCCACCTGGACCACATATATCATTGTAAAGAGGGGCATTTAAGCTTCAAAATAATGAAATAAAAAAGGGGGGTCATGTATCTTCTAAGAAAGTTTTTGTCCTTCAAACACGGTCTATCCGTTTTTACGCATGTCCGGATTTATGAGTTCTGGGTTTTACCCTAGTCTACTTTCACTTTGGTATCAAGAACAAAATAGTGGAATAATACAAATATTACAGTTTTACTACACCACATGCATATTTACCAACCATTTAAACTCAATTTCATCATTCAACTCCACATTTGTCAAGAAATATCTCCATTTACAGGCAAACCAAAGTTTTTTTAAGGACTACTTAAGTGTATCACCACTTGGTCCGCGGAGGCATTTAGTGGTTCTTTACCTTAAGACAGCCTAGTTTTAGTTATTAAAGTGATTTTTGCACTTTTTTCAATACAACTATGTATATGCAGCACACAATAATCAATTCTAGACAAATTGTGCATGAATTCTAGAAAAAATGACAAACACGCATGTGCGCCTTTAACGAGAAATTTGGCCAGCACCTGCAAAATATTATGAATAGTGATTTTAAATTGGGTTGTATTTGTGAAAAACTGTTTCACTGAACACTAATTATGCTTTAGATGCCTAATAATGTGTCTATTCTTCCTATTTAATCACAATTATCCCTGTCTGACACTAAATTAAGGTCAATTTTGGCATAAAAATGTCAATTTTAGAAGAAAAAAATCTGAAATTTTCTAGATTTTCATGATAAAAATCCAAATTTTCATTTTTTTAGACAATTTAAGCAGATAAAAGTGGTCAAACCCTATCTGGGATGCATTTCCATACATTTGAATGCAATAAAATGAAAACATGAATTTAATAGAATTTTGCCCTTCTTTAGGTTAGAAACCACCAAATAGATTTGCTCTATAGCTCAATGTAAATTGGCCATAGTAGGCCTCAATTTTCAACTTTTTTTAGTCTATGGCCACCTGGACCACATATATCATTGTAAAGAGGGGCATTTAAGCTTCAAAATAATGAAATAAAAAAGGGGGGTCATGTATCTTCTAAGAAAGTTTTTGTCCTTCAAACACGGTCTATCCGTTTTTACGCATGTCCGGATTTATGAGTTCTGGGTTTTACCCTAGTCTACTTTCACTTTGGTATCAAGAACAAAATAGTGGAATAATACAAATATTACAGTTTTACTACACCACATGCATATTTACCAACCATTTAAACTCAATTTCATCATTCAACTCCACATTTGTCAAGAAATATCTCCATTTACAGGCAAACCAAAGTTTTTTTAAGGACTACTTAAGTGTATCACCACTTGGTCCGCGGAGGCATTTAGTGGTTCTTTACCTCTATACTATATATAGAAAGGGGCACTAATTATTGACATAACAACATTTTTAGGGGCAGATGGTCTTCATTTTAGTTGTCATACAAGAACAGGAAGTGACCCCTAACTCTTTATTTACCAGAATATTTATACAGGTAGAAAGCAGCCCTTGTAAGCTTACACATATTCCCCAAGGTAACCTTATTCACCTTTCTGGTTGTCGTACAAGAATAGGAAGTGGCCCCTACAGGACCCTATATTTATCTGAACATCTATACCAGTAGAAAGTGGCGTTTATTGAATAGAATGGCCCTTATTGAAACACAAACACTCCCTATGGTAGGTGGTCATGGTTTTGGCAACCATACGCATGGCCCCTAATCCTTGAATTATTTACCTGAACATCTATATCTGTAGTTAGTGGCCCCTTGGCGTACACACACTCTCCGGGGCATGTGTCGTCACTTTGTTTACCATATGAGAACAAGAAGTGACCCCTATATTTACCTGAACATCTATATCAGTAGTAAGCGGCCCCTTGGCGTACACACACTCCCCTGGACACGTGTCGTCACTCTGTTTACCGTATGAGAACATGGTACCGGCTGCGAGATATTGCCCCGCCCGCTTCATACTCGTTCTCTCACTGTTGATGATACCAGTACCATTACTGTACCGCAACACTAAAAATATAGAAATTGTTTATTATTGAACAGGGACATGCATAGTATTCTTAACACTCCCCAGATCTTAATGCTAAAAATAGATAAAATTGGCCTTTCACAGGAATGACTCGGGCTATATCGCCTTGCAGTATTAAATAGTGTATTTACCAAAAAGAAATCAAAAGTATCCGATCAATATCTTCAAAATCCAGACAATGATTAATATAATGCTTCGTAAGCAAGGTAAGCCAGAACACTTTTAGCGCTATCAGCTCTTTCATAGGAGTAAGCGACCATTTGTTGAAGTTCCAGAGCTACAGATAAGCTGCGTATTGGGGAAATTACCCAAATAATTTTCTTAAAAACCCAATAGATTTTAAGGGGAGGGAGTAAGAAAAAGCAATTAAAATCTGAAATACCCAAAAAGAAAAGGATGATATAGTGACAGACAGTATATAAAAGATCATTTACCCTATGAATTTGATTAAATACCCAAATAAAATTTACGAAAACCCAGTCAAAAGTGAAACTTGAGGGTAAAATACCAAATGGACTAAAACCTTATCTGTAGCTCTGAGTTCCATGTTCAAGGATGTACTTTTGGGCAACATACGAAAAGACATTAAAGCTATCGCAAAGTTCACCTTGAGAAAACTTTTCCTTATTGTCAATTCAAAAGCCAAACACGGAAAGGGCTTGCATGTGGAGAATTTTGTTTGCAATATTGCATCACCATGTGGTGATTATATTTCACAAAGTGGGTCATACGTACCACTGCTTTATATCCTAGTTGCAATATACCCTAGTGATTAATCATTAAATGGAGTATTAAAAAGAAAAGTATTAAGTCTATTGCAAGACTGATGTAATCTTGGACTTTATTTTAATGCTTAAAAGCTCTGACTTACACTTTGTCATATAAAGTGCACACAGGACCCATTATATGTCAACACCAACACAATAGGTCTCTTTCATATGTTTAAACATGTGACGTACCTCATTAAATAACCTACCCTAAAAGCATACTGATAAATAACGATCCCTTTTTGTTTTGTAAATATGACCATCCTTTTCCAAGTATTTAGTCACCTGACAGATAAAGCACACCATTGTTGAAAATGTTTCGTTCGTATAAAGACACGATTTTGTTATCAGCGCTATATTGTCTCTAAGTCATGTAACAGCTCTCATTTACTCATTAAATTTGATTTCTTTATCCGAGATTTACGATGCCTATATAAGGTATTGTTGGTGAATTATTTGCGGTTATCTCTGCAAATATTATTTTTGTACAAAACCAAATATAAATTGCTTAAATTGCGATTTTATACGGCAATTTATCACAATAAATAAAAATTACGAAGATTTTGTAAGTTTTTGCCAAGAATACATCAATCACGCATGACACTTTTGTGTTCGTACCGAATTTGATTTATGTAGATTTGCGGTCAAAGGGGTTAGCCTCATTGAATATATCAAGAAATAAATATTTACATACAAATGTTGAATCATCTCATTTATATATACAAGCGTCAAGTTTTGTGCAAGTTGTCAACTTGTTGCGATAATGTCGTAATACGGTGGAGACATTTTGAATGATCGGGGACTCAAATGTCAGACAGCAAGATCAGTGAATGGATAGTTAACAGCCCTTTATCTATATAGCCTGCCAAAAAGGGCAATAAGTTGGTCTTGGACTTATAATAGTGATTACTGAAGTCAACATTGCCTTTAATTCACTCGCTGATAAAGATAAGAGCTTGGTTTAACTCCAATAAAACGGTATACAAACAAAGAATAATTTCCATTCAAGATAAAAAAAAGGTTAAATTGTACTTATTGTAACCGTTTCGTCATTTCTCTTTGCACTCTTCTTTTAGTGCGCCACATTACAGAGGTCGCCAAGATGGCACTAAATAGCTCACCTGGAGCAAACCGCTATCTAACAGGGATATCCAGTATCTTCCTACGTATATGCAATGGCAGGCTACTAATGAGCAATGCAATTGTTGTGCAAGGGACTGTTTTAGTAGCTCATGATTGCGCTTTGGTGTACAATATTATGGTGTGCTATCCACAAGTGCTTGACAGAAGCACATAAATGTTTCCCTTCCTGTCAGTTTAATCTCTGGATAATCATGACCACTCTTTTCAGCACATTTGGTGAGCACAAACTTAATATCAATTTGAAATCAGGGCTAAGTTGAGTATTAGTCTTAACATATCAAATGGAGTTCTTCAAGTAAACAATTTGCAAAACACTCTTCACAAATATAGGATCCAAAACTGTATATGCAATATTTACACTTGTTTAATGAGACAGCTAGGCTCAAGTAGACACACTATAAATGGACCCGGTATTTGCTAAACTCCACATAATCTCAATTTCAAATCACTGTAAATTGCACGAGATTAAAGGCTTTACAAAGGTACTATCAAATCATAGTAAATTGCATGAGATTAAAGGCTTTACAAAGGTACCATAACCTGCAGCGGTGAAAGATGTCACTTCACTTCATCTCCATTAAATACAATGTTATCAATGGGAAAACTGAAGTCAGTTCAATGAAAACTTATTGTTCACAATTTTCATTCAATAAAATGGGTTAAGATGAGTGCCCGCAAGGATGAAGTGACCTAAAGTTCATGAACAAAAGTTTAAATGCACTAAACAATAAATTGCACAATTAGTAAGTTAAATGAAAACTAATTGTGAAGATTTTCATTCAAAAAATGGATTAAGACATATGTGTGCCCCCCCCCCCAAGGTTAAGAGAACCGAAGTTCAATAGTAAAAATGAATACAAAACAATAAATTGTACATTCTCAGTAAGCAGGTTCGGGCTCAGCATGTTTTGGTGTCCTAGCAACACAAACACCCAGTCAACAATAAGTTACCACATGTTTCTCATTAACCTGTCTGGTACCTGCCTTAACCTGTCGATATCAAACAACTTGACAAAGAGTCCATTAGGGACAGAATTAACATATTTGCAATGAAAGACAGCAACTAGGGATAACAATGAAGGACAACATACCAAGCAATGAGAAAGAAACATTAACCTGAATACAACTTATATTATGAACTTCATTCATCAGTTCCAGTTGTAAACTCGATAATTAACTTATTTCAAAGAGAATCGACAAATGTCATTCAAGAATAACTTTTGATATAAACATTCCATGTTTAAGTGCAAACAAAGGCTGAGCACCATCAATGACATAAATTGGTGTTGAACAAAGTCTTGATTTGTCAGTCAGCTTTTTGTTGCAATATGGCAGGAATATGAGTGCCTCTACCTGTATCTCCAGATTAGACGGCGAACGCTTAAACCATTGAGCTACGGAGATACACATGAAATGGCATAAAAATTGTTTTAAAAAAATGTAAGTTCAGAAATTTTGCCTACAAACAACAAGATAACAACTGGATACAGAGTATCCAAAGTTGGTCAATGCAAGCACAAAGTAGTTTATTGCATCATCTGTTAACTAGCAAAAAAGGAAAGCCATCAAAACACTTTTAACAAAAATATTCTGTTAAATTGGATTTATAAATTCAAGAAGTTACATCATGTCCTAGCTGACTCCCCAAACCAAGATATCTCAGCAATGACCTTGTAAACATACATAACTGTGAGTAATAAGTAAGAGTGCACACTCAGAAATATTATCAAGATGCCTCAACTACATTATATCTGTACCCGTTTTAGCATAATGATATAATGAAAACATCAACTCATTCACTTTTTATTTCAGGTTTTTCACATCATCCATAATATGTTCAAGAAGTTTTACAAGAAAACTGCATTTTGAAACACGCCATTATTCTGCCAGACTGTAATTTGGTTATTAAGTCTTTTTCAATTCAAATTGGTTATTAACCAAAATCTATTTCAAAACCGACTGGATCTAAAAATTGTATTTGTAGAGGCTTCAGGGAGGCATTCGAATAAAAAACAGCAAAGAAACGGAGCAGGGCTTTTACACTTGTGCTCCTTGTAGCTGAACCTCTGACCAAGCCTGATACCAAGCAGAGGCACACCAAGGCTCTTGGCTCAATGAAAAAATATGCATGTTTATGAAGAAACCAATGCCTCAAAAAGCGCCTAAAAACGATTTGCCTTGGTGCCTTTTGACCTCTGGATATAACACTGCTCTGACTTATCTTAAAATATCCAATCTTCTTCATGACGGTTTCTTGTAGCAGTGGTATCTGATCCTGTTCTTGAAACACTAATATCTTAGGTACAAACAGACATTGAAGTAAGGTCGCGTAACGGAAGGTGAGTAATGGTTGGAGTGGACTGGCCAGATAGCTTACAAAACCAACTGGATTTCAACCATTTTAAGTTGTGCATTTTACTTATCTTATCGTTATGTTTTCTAACCTTCTAGTCATTTCATGTTTATGCATAACATTAAATTAATGGTTCCGAATATCCAACACCAAGAACATCTGTGATGTGTACAAATAAACGTAAACTCATACAGCCGTTTCAATGTCATCATGATTATGACCCGAACATGTAATAACCAAAAACCCGAGTGTCTAAAATACTTCATGCCTTCAAGTGGTAATTAAATTCTTTCTTACACTCTGGTGATTCCGTAATGTACGGACGAGTGTCATCTACGCTTAAATTGCCGAAAACATAGTAAAAACATGTCATGCATTTTCTATGCATGTTAATTTGAAAACAAACACAAGATGGGGGTAAAAAGCCAGCTGCACAGCTTCGGAGCTAACGTGATGTAAACACTCCAAAAAACAAGCTAATGAATAACTTAATGAAGTTTTCAGAAGTCCTCAAGGCCAAACATTATCACCTTTTTTTTCTTTTTCATCCCACAGTGGTATTTCATCGTGCTTATAGATGTGACAGAGATTGTTAAAAGTGACAGATTTTTTTAACATGTTAGTCAAGAAAGTCAAGAAATGACAAATAATTTCTTACGGTGATATTCATACACTAATTTTTACCTTACTGTTAGAATGATCAGAGGACTACTAGTTGGTTTGAAATTTGTTACATTTTCTACTCTTATTGTCAGCTGCCAAGTATTTTTTAGACATAAAATTTTCTTAAATTTAAAGAACCCTTTACTCAACAGAGATTTGCAATGTTACCCAACCCCATCTCTGACAGTGCCATTGTAACCACCAAACATAGCCAGTCTTTTTCCAGAAAAGTCCCAGTGATCATTTGTAGCATTATCCATCCACTTAGCTAGCTGAGTATGAACCAGGGGTGGTATTCAATATTAATCTTACTTGACATAAGGATAACATCAACCAATCAGACCACACCACATTAAACTCTTGGTCAGTAGCAAGTTATATGATTGGCTAGACTTATTCTCCAATTAACAACCCCTGAACCCTGAGCTTATAATTGAGTAATGGTTTAATGTGCTGTTACTGCAGATAATGAACGACAAGAGGAAACAAACAAAGTTGTTTATAGGAGCACTGAACTATCAAGGAGCACTGAACTATCACGATCATCCCCCACACATGACGGTGCATATTTTAAAATTGTCAACATTCCGTCGGACAACATAATGAGTATTCATGATGTTACATACATAACATAACTCACGACAATGACATAGAAAATACTTTAACAAGACAATGAACATGTTTCAAGTATCAGAAATATTTGAATGCTGAGACATTTTGTCTGTTAATTACCATGAGTCTGGTGTATTGGAACTGGGTCAGTGCACTGAAGCCGAATGTTTGACATAATAATGCTACTGATCTTGGTATTTTTAATGACTTTGACATTTCCAGTAACTTGGACATTGCTAGTTACATTGATATTGCTTAAGAACCTTGAATTTCATACACTACTGCTTAGTACAATCATTGATATTGCAAGTATAATTGTCATTATGAACCAGTGTCATTGACATTTCAAATGCCCTTTGCATTACCAGTGACTATGTCATTACTAGTGTCATTTATATTACTCATGACCTTGACATTACTTGTGACCTTGACATTTAAAATAACATTGACTTTGCTAGCAACTTGACCATATACAGGCTCCTTTGCCATTGCAAGCACAATTGGCATTGCAAGTGACTTTGAAGTTGCCCCTTGTCTTGAAAATGCAAGTGTCTTTTGTGTTGATGGGGAGTGACCTAGACAAAAGGGTGTGCAAGTTTAATTGATGTTATACAACTACAATATCAATGCTGATTGTATCAATGTTGATTGAAGGCAAGAAACAACTAGCTGCAATTATGGCCTGAAACATCTAATATCTTGAGACATGTAAATCTATAAAGGAACATTATAGCTGCTAACGTCTTGACACAATGACATTATTAAAGTTGTAAGAAACTCAAAAATGTCACAAAAATCATGTTTTATTTATAAAAGTAACTTTTGAAGCATGATTTAGGTATAAGCAGCTGTGAGATCATGTTGTCCCTCATTAACGAAAACGTCCGCCGCGAGAATTAGTTCGTCACGCGAACTACTTATTGAACGATTGTAATCGTTCGCCGCAAACAATTTCAAGAAGGCTGAGATAGACTATTTATTGGCTTACTTTTTCTATTACATTTTCAGCCGTAGATTGAAAATTAGGAACTCAGTAATACTTCTTTTGTGTTCTATTTATTCAGCTTTGGTATCCACACTGTATCACAAATGCAAAACACATACAATCTACAATTTATGTTTAAATCGCTAAGATTATAATAAATTAAATCAAATATTTATCTGTCTGCCATCTTTGTTTGCTTGGCGAGCTATGTGTAAAGGTCGTTATGGCTAACATTGTTCGTGGCGAACTTATCGTTCATTAACGCGAACTCACGTATTGTTCGCGAACGTTGGCGAGCGTTTTCGTTAATGAACGCACTGCTGCAGTCTTACTTTTGACAATAGGAACACACACAAACACAAAATCAAGATAACATGTAGGCCTGACCAGGAAATAATAAATTCGCTATCACTTTAATTTAACAGACATAAATAATTGTAATGTTTTAATTATTTAGATTTAATTCATAATAAATGATATGCCAGTAAACTATATGCTTGTCTACACATTGGCTCAAAACAGCACACTTCAATTGTTTAAAACTCAATCAAGGGCAATAATTAACTCTACTGTTATGCTCACTTTGAGCATTTTGAAGTTAAAATATTGTCAATCTATCTATTTTCCTCACTAAATGACCCATCAATATTTTCAAATCACTGGTATTTTTTTACTTAACAGGGGTGTAGAAATTCTCAAATTGCCCAGTCATAATTTAGGGATTCGCTTTTGTGTGTAGGTAAAATAGCACACTTAATATTATTTTCTTGTGATTATTTTGCACTTGCCCATGGGCCAAAAGCCAAAGCCGGGCAAGTTGGAAACAGGAATTCCATACCCCTGCTTGTGTAGTCTGAGTGTTTGATCTTTTAGTGATAAAATCATAAATTTCTACATCACTTTCATGCTTATGCCATTGACAAAAAAATATTATGTAACGCTTATGCCAATTTCACAAATATAAATTACAAAGTCATTTCTATCATGAGCATCAACAATGTTTGTCTTTATACAAAGATAGAAGTAATGTTTGTTCATAGATGGAATGGTAGATAGCTTCCAGGTGGGGTATACATTAAATCTTCTATAATAATCAGGACAATTCTTAGATACGAAATTGCTTCATCGATGTGAGGAGCCGTGGCCTAGAGGTAGGGTGCGTTCTTTGAGATCAAGAGGAAACCGGGTTTGATCCCTGTTTGCGCCACTGCTTAAGTTTTCTAAGAAAGAATATCCCTTGAGGGTGCATAAAAATGTAAATGTTTGATATTCCAGGGACCCTATAATAATCTTGTGCAGCACACAAACCAGGAGAGAAATTGTCTCACCAGGGAGACTCAAATACAGGTGTCCTTAGGTAGCCTAATGACCAGGGAAAGTTAAATGGACAGCAGATAAAACGACAGATAAATGGATTGAGTAATGAGTTTATACTGAAGAATGATAAATGAAGAGGAGAGTAACATTTGGACACATTGGACCATTAGCTTTAAAGGGTATTGATTGACACCTGGGGTAAATGTAAATTGGACAAGTATAATGTTTACTCTTCATTGTGATGAGTCTCTTATTGATTGACTCAGGTGTTCACCTTATGGAAAACATCCAAATGAAACTTTCTCTTAAGTCATTTATCATACTAAATAATAGTAATCTCTTTAAATAACATTAATTTATCAAACTTACTATGTTATACTATTTATTTAGCACTAATTAATTAACCTACATATTATTTATTTAACTTTATTAATTAACTTAAATAAAATAAATTTAGCATTAATTTATCAACCAACATAAATTAATTAAACAATCATGTTGTCAGATTAAAGCCATTTTTCAAAATAACTATTTCTCTATAGTCACCGACTGACCTTACTAAAGTGTTAGTAGAAAACTAATACCTTCAGTGCTCTGATTTTTAAAAGTGAAATAAATTAAGTGTTTCTGTCTATTTTTTTAATTACCCAATTAACTCTGAAAAGCATCTTGCATTCTTACATAGTCAAACAAACAAGTCCTTTATATCTATGGCAACAGCCCCATTTAATTATAATGATGTTGACACATTTAAGTGTCCAGGGAACTACCTGATATCTAACTAGTTTAATTATCCCCGTTAATTAAGGCGGACATGTTTCTATAGTACAAAACGTGATAGATAATAAACACATTTTGCCTCTGAGACTCTCTGCACATTATAATCCTCAACAGTTTTGGCATGTGTCAAAACGACTTAAATTTTATTTCAATTACATAGAACCATATAACAGTTTCACACTATAAGAAAGCATTTAATCTTTATGCAAAATTAATGTAAGTACAAAAAAGTTGGGGTTAAAGATTTTTGTCTGGCATAATGTAGATAGAATGTTGCATGGTATGTGTTAGGGTATATATACTATTCAAAGTATAATCAAAATTAATTAGAATGACTGTAAAGTAATTAATAAGGCACTAGGGTGTCATTTATAGCAATTTAATCTTGTAAAATGAGATATGTCACCACGTTTTAATGCTGAAAATACTCAAATTTCTCCCCCCCCACAAAAACCATGACCAAGTCAAGGACACACCTTAAACTGATTTTCATAACCACTAGGTTTCCTATTATAGGCTATACTATGCTAAGAGAAAGCCAGGTCACAATATTGCTCTATTCACTTTCATTGTCATTATTAAATAAGTAATTACAGCAAATAAATTCTGTATGAAACAATTAATGAATTTCCAGTGTTGCAAGTGAAAAATGACTATCGTGTATATAACTATAATTGTTACACAACAAAAAACTAACCACAAAACCTTTGCAAGTTTGCATGACAGAATTATAATTATTTCAACAATGAAACGATGCATATAAGGTTAACTACGAACATCGTAAATGTGCATATATCATCTTGGGGCATCATGTTAATTGTACAAAGATCATAAAGCTGTAATTTGTTGTACTTTGTTTGGTGTTTTATGTATCGTTTGTGGTTTATACAAGTTCATGAAGGATTTGTAACGGTAACATACATTCGTTTGTAAGGCAGAAATGTTGCAATTTGCTGATTTTTTAAAAATAATTTCGTTTTTGAAATTAAATGTAACCAAATTTCACATTAATCAGATCAGAGAAACATAGCAAAGCATTTCACAAGCATAACATATCACTTATTAAAATCAAAGCACTGAAAGTACTCATGTGTGGCGTACTGATGTCATTATAACCAATTTAATAAAGGCTGCATCAACATGCTGTGTCAGAGCTCTGATAAGCCCAGACTCACTCGAATGTTTGTGCTGCTCTCAAGACAACAAGCGCCGGTGTCAAGATGAGTGACTGGATAGTCTCCATACAACTGAATACAGTGGAAATTAAAACACAACAAAAGAGATGGCCATCCCCCTGCCATAGAAACAGGACTAGTAAGGGTGTAACGATACGCTCACCTCATGATACGATACGTATCACGATACAGACCTTATGATACGATATGTATTACTATACACATTATAGTTTTTCATTAAGACTGTATAATGAGTATGTTCACTGCTGAAACTTTTAATTTTACACCCATAAAGGCTTTTTTCCTTATATAAACAGGCAGACATTTTATAAGACCTCTTCTCTTACAAAAATTACCTATTAAAAGCAATTACTTTTACCAACAAATGAAGTTCACTTAAAAAGATAATTCCCCAATACTGCACTGTCATGTCCCTACATACTGTATGTAAGGGTCTTATGAAATTTAGAAGATCCCCATTATAGCCCACAACTGTCACCTTTAGTTTCACTGATTAATTTATTATTGTTTCTTTAAAGTTCTTTTTCAAACATAATAAACATTTCCATTGTATGAGCGGTCAATTAATTTTACGATTTTTGTCCGTATTTATTTCACTATTCTGAACGTAATTAGGGTCCGGATTCGTATGGTACGGTGCCGAACGGGCTTTAGCCATTCTGCATTTATATAACCAATATGGCGGCGATCGTCCTGTCACTTTCCACGCTCGTTGATAACAAACACAATATTGCTTCTGAGATGTCGCACTCGTAATTAAATCTAAAAAAATATTGACGTCCGTTCGTTTAATTGATTAGTAATGTCAAGCAAATGATCCATACTTCTCTTCATTTTAACTAAAGAATGGATAAACTCCGTACCGTAGCGGTCTATTCGTCGTACCTTGAACCGAATCTACGTAGAACTATTTCAGCTTCCCGCCATCAGTGAAAACATGCTGTTTCTATTTATAGCATCAATGTTTGTAAACAACATAATTAGGTCATCGTCTACAAATGTTCAGTGGCGGAGTGATTTTAATAGACACATTTCAGTTCAACCGTGTTCCACCAGAAATCTATTGGCTAAATAAACAATACAAACTAGTCACTGACCAATAGCTTGTTGTATATCAATTTGCATATGAATGCCCCGATATGTAAACATGGAACCGTGGGATTACTTTCTCAACCTTCTTGACGGTCCTTGGCGGTTCGCAGGCCTTTGGTAGTAGGAATATAGTCCATGCGGAATGATTTGCTATAAATATCCTCAAAAAATAAAAGTCTGATGTAATTGTTGGTCTTAATATTAATAAATGTTGGTAATGTAAACAAATCGGGTTCAATGATACGTGTAACCTGTGTAGCATGCTTGTTATATTGTTCAAATCATAGACCTATTTATTGGTGTAGGCATAAAGGCGTTAACTTGATAGTATATATAAAGCTAAAAGGCTGAAAGATAGTTATTACATTGTGTGGATTATCGCCACACAAAAACTAGCAAATAGAGAGAAAACTAAAACCCCTAACAATATTTACTGAAGTATAATTTGAGCCTCCCAGGAGTCAGGTTGTTTGGGATTGTAGCTTGGAAATGTAGCCCAATGCAGGTGGTAAACTCCACCTATAAAGGAAAAATAGATGCTATTGCATCATATTTGTGTGTGAGTAACATATAATGAGAATAATTATTCAACAGTTATTTTACTCACCTAAATAGTTTCTACTTCTCGCTAGTTCTGTGATGTTCACATGACATGACCCGGCCGGGATTCTTGTGATCTGATTATACCCGTATTTAAGGTTACGCCGGGTGTAAATCCCGGCAATGATCCGGCACGAGTCATTGTCTCCGCCACAGACACCACAATGATCCGTCTGCTTGCCCGATCCAACCACACCATCACAACCAACAATCTACAAATATATAGAAATATATATTTGGTAAATATTTGAGCAACAACTATGAATGCATCATGCAATACACTACATAATATTGAGTTCACAATGTTCCTGTTTGACAGAGACAGTGGTTAAATAATGTCATGTCTGGCCCTTTCCCTCCCTCTCCCTTTGCCTCTCCCATTCTGGCCCTTTCCCTCCCTCTCCCTTTGCCTCGGCCTGCCTCTCCCTCCCCCTGACCTTCTGCCTCCCTCCTCACTGAAAATCAATTATGAAATTTCCAGTGACAAGGCTGATAATTTGGTTAGTCACAGGAGAGCCTTATAAGGTACTTGAATCATACCTATATAAACTTAAAATTCATTCTTAACTTGTAGAAATATGGAAATGCTAATCAGTCTCATTGCATCGTTGTTTGGATTGACATGTAACTTTGCAAACATTTTAATCAAGATATCAGACATTATTCATAAAATATTTTTATCAATTTTTATTGAGATGTCATATATAAGAGTGCATGAAGCGGGCCAATTACCGCGAGCAGACTGTACATATCTCTACTCATCTCAGATCTTGTCATATCTCTTCTTGTATCTGCTCAAAGGTTATAAGGTCAATTCAATTTTAAGTAATATATTTTCATTTAAACATGTTTGAATGAAAGTCATTCTCATTAACCTAAAGAGTTAGTTTACCGGATGTTCTCTACTGCAGCTGGCTTTGGTTATTAAAGGAGGTGACACTGCCAACTTGTAAGACCTTCAATGGTTAGTATATATACATATATATGCAGGAAGCATTGGCCTAGAGGTTACAGGATGTGCACCTTCGGGGTTCCATTTAGAGGTCCTGAGTTTAATCCCTGTTGGGACCAATGCTTCAATATCTCTGAGCAAGAATGACACAAACGGTCCACTTTACCCAGATGTATAAATGGGCATCGGTTAAGAGGGTGAACAGCAAACATGGTGAGACTGCCAGCTAGTGGCGCCGAGTGAAACATTGTCAATTAACTAGCAACTCAACAATTGGGGAATACATGTACAGTTCGCTGAACATACGCACATCTAAAAATAGACTTTAAATGGGCGCTTTTTAAATTTTTTCTTCTTTTTTTATCAATTCTTAGAAGATGACAAACAGCAACATAAAATATTGCAATAATTCATCATATATGACAGAAGAAATGCAATATCATTATTATTTGGCATATTAGAAGATTTAATGCTTGGTGTAATGGTAATTTGAAAAGCATACACGTAAAACGAAATTAATCCTATACAAAATTGACTGTTTAAACAGCATGCATCTGAAAACATTATAACGGTTAAAGATATAGACATATTACGTATTATACACAATTTCAAAAGAACTTCTATTTTGATGCGAAAATTTTGAATAAATTATTATGTATGATATTTAGATATTTATTCAAAATATGCAGCGAAAAACTTATCAGATAATTTCATGTCCATCAATCAATCTGTGTTACACAGACGACACCGCCATCAGATGCAAGACAACATTTTATTTACTAAACAGGAATTTTAACACCTCCTTAATAAATATCAACTTCAACTTTGATAGAATTTGGTTTGAAGTCCCACCTACAGTATGATGATCAAAGTTAAATGAAAATGGTTATAAACATAAGCTAGTCCATCAGGTTAACTTTGGTTATCAAATGTTTAACTGGGCGTACGTAACTGTATAAGTACAAGTATACGTCGATGTTCCTGTACTTTAACGTGAAGAAAAAGAAGATGAAGTCCCCACAATTTGTATGAATTGGATAGTTCCTTCATTAGTATTTGACTTATTGAATCGACAGTACGTCTCTTTTGTTTATTTCCCAACAATTTTTCTGCTATAGCGCCCTTACATTATATAGGGTTGACTGTTTTCTAAACAAAAGAATTCATTCTTAATTATTTATGTTTCAACTGGTGGGTAGGTCATTCGATTTTTCATATCCACCTAAAATATACCGTTACTGTAACAATGTGACATTAGTTGATACCAATTTTTATTTTTACATTAAGTTTTACTAATATTTTTGGGTACAGACTTTAACTTTATAATTCACAGCTGACTTCCAACCGTGACTTAACTTCTTTAGGCTTTGATTATTAAATATCAATCATTCCATCATAAGCTCAGGTATTCGTCACTAAACCCGAGTCAATTGTAATCTGTACGAGTAGGCAAACATTAATTTCTGTCACACGAACATTCGTGACAAAATTAAAATACAAGTGCCAAACTAAACAGCAAGCAAGTATATTAAATAGATGTTTTTGTTAATTATTATTTGCATACCACTTTACAAGCAATCCAAATAAGGAATCCCTGGTATTTGGATGAGATATCATTTACAGTGCAAGATTTAATAATCCATTTGGAGGGGGTCTCCCGAATCTAAACACTAACTGATAGTTGAGGGTATTGTGTAATTTACAACTGCATTTTTGAAACTGGGTTGAAAACTGAGAAGTTGTTCACATGCTGAGTTATTTTAATCTAACCCCATTTGACATCACTCCAATATACAGTATGTACTAACATACCAATGCAAAGTCTGAAAAAATGTGCACTTAAAACCAGTGATTTTTTGGTAGCACTTAATTTACTACTTCTATGCAACGTCACCCTCCCTGAGAGAGAAGTGTTTGCAGATAGCATAGACCTTTTCTCAGCACTTTGCTCGGTGAGCACTACCGAGTGCTTTCTTATGCAACAGACCGCTTCACTAGCGCCCAGTTGGACATTGCTGTTCAAAGATCTGCTAACCACTAGCGCTTCTAGATATAGTTCAATTTTGAACACTGAGCCATGACCCTTTACACACGGTATAACCGGATGCGTGGTCGGCCGAGTGATGCGTTACGGCCGAGGTAAATACTGATGACAGGTAAGTAGTGGGGTTATATTTCATACCAGAACTTATTGATTTCGATATTTGTTTTGGATCTAACGATTTGTGAATGACCACGAAAGTTTAAATGTACTATTCACACAGCCTCGCATACTATCTTTGCGGAATAAATCTGATAGAGCCTGTTTATACACGACACGCAGAAAATAATGCTCAATTCTCACATACATTGTCCGAAATTAAACAGTTTGCGCTAGTATTGAACTATTTAACACCACAGATCTAAGGAAAATTCATCTATGAACAATTCTGTAACGTTACAACTCGGTCCGCGCCCTGAAACCAACGATTGACACCTTCAAAGAGACCCTAGTATGCATCAAAATGATGACGTTAACAGCCGAGGAGATTTTGTGATGATGACGTTTACGGCCGAGGACGAAAAATATGGATGACGTTTACGGCCGAGGAATTACTAGCTAAAAACTGTGATTTTTCGCAGTTTCAATGGTTTTCTCACCGGTAAAGTATGGACTATTCACAAGTGTACATTCCAATGAACATTTCTTTACCAGAAAATGTTAGATAAGATTGTCTGACACTTATTTTATTCCTATATATTTGATATAAAACGTCATTTTAGAGATCCATGACTTTACAAGACAGGTATTTGTTTGTTTGAAAAAGCATTCAACAGTCTACGAAGAACAGTCAACGAAGAACGTCAGTCAGCATACAGAAAATGACACTTTACTGAACCGGTCAATACCGTTGTGCTCCCTGTCTTCACCGGGACGTGTCTTGTACACATTCTTGTGTTTATCATATTTTACAGAGTTGTGCACCAGTCAGTTGCAACCACGGCCCATATCCCCGGGGATGGGCAGTTGATAGGAGAGAAAAGCCATGTTTTACCTTCCAGCTTTCCTCGCCAGAGAAATGTGGAGGATTAAATGTCCTTAACCAATATCCCGGGGACAATGTTTAGCTGTCAGAGGTCGGGAATACTAGAGATTTTACCATCAGCTATCCCCTGCAGGGTGGGGGAATTGCGGTGGTTTTGACAACCCGAAAGTAAAATTCCACACCCATACCCGAGGGTGGAGACCGTGGATGCAACTGACTGATGGATTATGTTAATGTTAGTATTTTACTTTCATTTGTTTTGGCGGTATGTTTTTATGCTTGGAGTAGGGAAAGAAAAATGTTCGTTCTGAACTGATGGTAAATGTTTTTTAACCCTGTATATATCTTAATGGGCATACAGCAGCAAATGTTTTAAATACCGCCATCGAATATTCCTATCACGGACTAGGACCGCTTCTGCTGTTAACAGTGGCTGTGCCGGAGATCTAGGTCTGTTTTTGCTGTCAACAGTGGCCATGTCGTATATCTAGGACCGCTTTTGCTGTCAACCCACAATTGTTTGATGTCTAAATCCCCACCCTACAGCCAGAGCTGACAGTCCAAATCTCCGGGGTCGGTACACGTAATCACGAAGTTAATCTCGGGTCTTGGAACCGAACCAAAGTATATTCACCGGGACTAGGAGTCGATTCGGTTGTCTTATTGTCGCACATTGTGAAGATTTGTCGGTCTAATTCTCCCTGTACTCTCGCCGGCGGTACCGGGACCTGCACCTGATGATTTTTTATATCACGCATTAATAACAGAATGCAACAGTTCTGCTTATCTTAAGACAACTGTGGCGTTCCATAGAGCTAGTCTGAGTTGCATATGACCATATTTCACAATTTTAGTACATATATGTATTAATTTCAAATAAACAATAAATTGTCATGTAAATAACATAGATCTCCAAAATGACGTTTTATATTGAAGATATAAGAATAATGTAAGTGTAAGGCAGTTCTGTACACCCTTTTTTCTGGAAAAGGACAAGTAAGTGTTCGTTTGATTGTACACTTGTGAATAGTCCATACTTTCCAGGTGAGAAAACCATTGTAACTGCGAAAAATCACAGTTTTTAGTAAGTATTTCCTCGGCCGTAAACGTCATCCATATTTTTCGTCCTCGGCCGTAAACGTCATCATCATAAAATCTCCTCGGCCGTTAACGTCATCATTTTGATGCATACTAGGGTCTCTTTGAAAGGGCCAATCGTTGGTTTCAGGGCGCGGAACGAGTTGTAACTTTACAGAATTGTTCATTGATGAATTTCCTTAGATCTGTGGTGTTAAATAGTTCAATACTAGCGCAAACTGTTTAATTTCGGACAATGAATGTTAGAATTGAGCATTATTTTCTGCGTGTCATGTATAAACAGGCTCTATCAGATTTATTCCGCAATGATAGCAAGCAAGGCTGAGTGAATAGTACATTTAAACCTTCATGGTCATTCACAAATCGCTAGATCCAAAAAGAAATATCGAAATTGATAAGTTCTGGTATGAAATATAACCCCACTACTTACCCGTCATCAGTATTTACCTCGGCCGTAACACATCACTCGGCCGACCACGCATCCGGTTATACCGTGTGCTTTAGATGAGTCTATTTGTGCGGGTAACCCGTGATTTATTGATTTCAGTAGTCATGGTTTAAAGATATGCTACTTACTAATGTGTGTTATACATATCTGAATAGTCAATCCAACGCCGATCTTTATCGGCGAATGGATTAAACTTTAAAAGTGCAGTCACGGCTCAATGCTCGAAATCGAACTATAGCAAATACATTTTTTTGTTTTGTCCTCTACATACTGTAAAATAATTTAATTTTGTTGGGAATCGAAAGTTTGTGGTTTTGGTAAAAAAGACAATTTCGTTGGGACTTGAATTCATGGATTTTGCATTTCAGGTAATAAAACAAGTGTCAAAATTAATGCTCGTTTGGATTATAGTTCGTGGTTGAGGTGAACCACGAAATCCACAAAATTTAATCCCCCATGAAAGTTAATTATTTTACAGTAGTGCTTTTTTTAGCAAGCCGTTACTTAGTATAACTTGGGTTGTTGTACAAATTACAACAGGTTGACTTTTAAACTTTATATACCAGTTATAAGAACAAAGTCAGGTATTTGCGTTCAGCTAGAAGCTATCTGAGTCCTAACTAATCAAGGTTGCGCTGTTACTAAGCTTGATAACAAGGAAAAAGTATATACTGACAGATTTTTATTCTGCTCAACATATCTATTAAAGAGGCGTTCCCTGTAACTTTGATCATTTAAATCGTTTCTGGAATATTATACATTAAATGAGAATCATTATTGCTTAAACTCCTCAAATTTTCAACATAAAGCTCGCACTAATTACCGAGAAAAGAATGAAAACATATTTCCGTAACGAGCCAAAATAGTCACGAGTTGTTTCCCTTTGACCACATAATAATAAATCGTTGGATTTAAATATATTTTTGACATTATAGAGACATATCTGCGCACACTTTCTTCGGACAAATTATGATAAATGATAGTGCTTTGTGTATTTAGCTCATTTAATGTGATAGTAGAGAAAAACATGCAAGTTATAGGGAATGCCTCTTTAAGCCTTTTTCATGGCCATAATACTGAGTAAACTTTCCCTATCAAAGCCTACATCAAACAAGACAAAAACTAAAACAAAACATACACTGTGCTACATAACTTTGATACATTTTAGCAACTGAAAAATCTAGAGTCCCATTCATAAAATTTCTGCTAACCCTGCCAAATACAGATAAGGACGGGAGTTTTTACCGGTAAGTGATCTACATTTGATCAATCTAAATAAATAACCCAATTTGTCCACAACATTACATTGAATCGTACACATGTAGTTGATAACAAAATGTACATGCAGCTCTTTTTTTTAAAGATAAAGAAAACCTGACTGACCGCATTATAAGTATAGGTTATAGATCATATATTAGATTTATAAACAAATTAGAGCAAGGGAGCGCGAGCTACAGTTAAATTATGAGAGCAGGCGGGTCTAGTTTTCCATATTAGGAACCAGCCAAATTGTCCTAATAAACAGATTTACTAAATAGCCATTATGTCCATTGCACAAATAAATTAATAAGTGGTCCAAAAATTTGAAAATCCCCGGCTTTTGATTGGACAAAGAAGTAAGGTAAATTATAACTACATTAACAATCACTGGCAATGGTTTTTACCATATTGCTTTTTAAGTCCGTATTTCAGAGACTATTATTGAGGTAAATATTTAAATCAGGGAGCTAAACAGGGGGACTTGCAATAGACCAGACCCATCGGATATTAAGGAATTCCTGGACTTTCACTTCATTTACTTAAATTTTAAAAATTGCCATATTTTAACTCTCTGACCTTAAGGAGGCGTTCCCTATAACTTTGATCATTTATCGACTCAAGAATCTTATACATTAAATGAGAATCATTATTGCTTAAATTCCTTAAACCTTCCAACAAAAAGCTTCTACCAATTTCTGAGAAAAAATTAAAATATATTTCCGTAATGAGACAAAATAGTCACATAATGAGTAAAAATAGTCACGAGTTGTTTCCCTTTGACCACATAGTCACAAGTTGTTTTCCTTTGACCACATAATAATAAATCGCTAGAAGCGATACATTACTATTGGTGATTTGAATATATTTTTGACATTATAGAGACATATTTACGCACACTTTCTTTAGACAAATTATGATTATTGATAGTGCTTTGTACAATTAGCTCATATATTGTAATAGTAGAGAAAAATGTGCTGGTTATAGGGAATGCCTCTTTAAAAAATAATTTTTTCCCTGACTTTTTAATCACTGACCGTGGGAACCTTGGCAGGGCGAGTTCACCTGGAAACAGACAATTGACCTTTGCCTCCTTAATAAAGTTAATACCTTTGATAAATGGAATTGTGAATTTATTATGACATATTGACATACTGTACTGACTTCTGTAGTGCTTTAATCTGTCATTAATCATATTAGAACCAGTTTGACCGTTTTTGAAGAACATCACAGCATAAGCCAACTGGTCAACATAGGAAACTTTCAAACATTTAAACACCTACTTGACATTTTCACATGATTAAAAAGAACACACTTTAAGACGATTAAGTTGCTTTCAAAACATTAAGTTACAAAAGTCATAAAGTATCAGGTCCTTAAATCAAACATTTTTAACAAAATTTTAACCAATTTTCAAAAACCCTAAATAAATATTTTCCTACCCCAGCTGTCACTGAGAGACTATAATAGTGTTAAGATGAACTGTCAACCTATTGCAATGTCTTGCGGTGATGTAACTATTTATTTAGATAATGTTGTTGACTTTGTGAAATAAGCCTATCAGTCTATCAGTCTTTCAGTAGGTCCGGGGGAGGGGGGAATCATATATCACTGTCACATTGGTACAAGGCCTGCAGCCTGTGGTACATTATTTGCATCAAATCATACCCAAGTCTAAAACAAGACTGTGTTCTGTAAATACTTATGTACTGGTGGAAGCCTTGTTCATAACAAATATCTAAGTCACTCAGGGGCCATAATTATGTTGAAATATTGGAAAGTGTAAGTAACAAATTTGCTTTGACAATTTAATGTGTTTTTGATGGTATTAAAACAAGTATGGCAAGTTTGAAAGCAATCGATGGACTTAAAAAATATTTGAGTTTCAATATTTTGTAATGGACATGCAGACAGACGAATGGACAGGACTGGTGCATCACTATATGCCTCGGGGCATAAAACAGCCCTTTCATTGGCTGATCAGTTTAAAAACCGACCAATAAAAAGCCTGAGTTTTGATATACGGTCCTGTAACAAAAATTAAACTCTTAATTTATAACTTGGAACATGCCATGTAAGAATAATTGCATATAACATATCCAATTTTACATAAATGTTGTATGGTGCACCATATGTCTGGCAGACACCATTCATCAAACTCCACAATAAAACATAAACTTTTTTATTAAAACATTTTCTATTATTTCGACACCTTCGGCGCACCGATATCATTCCTCGCATTCTACAACATATCACATATCATCTTTCAGTACAGAAAATTGAGAGAAAATTTTAGCAAGAAAATTTGTGTGGGTGAGACCTGAAGAATGTGAAATTGTTGTCAGCCTTAGCAGCCGCCTTGAAGATAAAATGTGAATGAAAACTATTACTGTGCTATTACACAAACCTCCGAGGCAGATAACAACATCATTGTGGGCTTGGTACATTAGAGAGAGAAGATGATTTTACCAGAATCTCTTACTTCGAACATTTTTATTCTACAGTATGTTTTGTACAGAGAATTGTCTATGTGCATGCAACTACATACATCTGAAGCTGTTCTAGAGTTATTTAGTTTAATCTCTTTTTAGTTTAATTTCTCTTTTTAGTTCTACACTTTACAAAATATCATACTGGATTTAATTATATAAAATCTGTTCATATGATAAAGTTAACCCTATTGGTTGTTTCTTTATAGCAGATTATTTTAAAACTAGAAATGTGTCCTGTCCATTTGGGTATATATAGTAAAAGTAACAAAGGGCCATAACTCTGGTTAAAACTGACCCAGTGAAAATGCCATCCTGAACAGTCACTTGTACATTAACCCAATTTAAGGTTGTTACTCAGTGAAAGTTTGAAGAAATTTTGCCCACAATATTTGCATTAGGTACGGACAGTATCAATATTGCTACATGCCCCGACTTAAAAATAAAAAAGGGGGCACAATTAACCAATGCCACAGCTTCATTGAGGACGGTCATACACTTCCCCTAACTTGAGGAACCCACACACATGACATACAGCTCTCTTCAACTTTTATGAGTTAAATCAAATATCATACAGTACCAGTATAATTGTAGAACAGTTAATCAAGGAATACTTTAAGGTCACAAACCACCAAATAGAGTTGTTCTTTAACTCAATGTAAAGTGACCTTGGTCAGCCAAAAAAAATGTCAACTTTTTGTCCATGGGGCCCTCTCAAAATCTTTTAATCAATAGAAATAGCATCCAGCTTGAAGAAAATGAAAAAAAAGTAGGGGGTCATGTATTATATAAGAAAAATTTGGTTCGTCAAACGCGGTGAACAGATTTTCTCACATGTACGGATTTACTCACTGTCCGTTAGCCCCAACCTTACTTTCACTTTCATATTTAAGCCAGAATACAAAATATTTCTGAATAAAACCATTTCACTACATCACATACATGCATACAAAGCATTTAACACCAATTTCATTATTCTGATTCTGATTTGTCAAGACATACCCCCATTTCCAGTTGCTTTAAAGTTTTTAAACGGACTATTTGACTGTATCTGAATTTGGTCCGCGTAGGCATTTAGTGGTTATTTACCTTAAGGCAACCATTTTTGGGTTGTTTAAGTGTTTTTTGCACTTTTTTCAATGCTACTATATATATGCAGCACAAAACAATCAATTCTAGACAAATTGGGCATGAAATCCAGAAAAAATTACAAACCCGCATATGCGCCTTTAAGGAGAAATTTGGTCAGCGCCTGTCAAATGGTATGAATATAGTGACATGAAATGGGGTGGTGTTTGTGCTAAAATGGTATTCTGAACCCTAATTTTGCTTTAGATGCCTAATAATATGTTTATTCTTCATATTTAATCACAATTATCCATGTCTGATACTAAAATAAGGGCAACATTCACATAAAAATGTCAATTTAAGAAAAAATAAATCTGAACTTTTCTGGATTTTTCATGATAAAAATCTAAATTTTCACTTTTTTAGACATTTTACACAGATAAAAATGGTTAAAATCCCATCTTGAGTGCATTTCCATTCATTTAAAAGCAAAAAAATGAAAACATGATTTTGAAGGAATTTTGCATGTCTTTAGGTCACAAACCACCAAATAGAGTTGTTCTTTAACTCAATGTAAAGTGACCTTGGTCAGCCAAAAAAAATGTCAACTTTTTGTCCATGGGGCCCTCTCAAAATCTTTTAATCAATAGAAATAGCATCCAGCTTGAAGAAAATGAAAAAAAAGTAGGGGGTCATGTATTATATAAGAAAAATTTGGTTCGTCAAACGCGGTGAACAGATTTTCTCACATGTACGGATTTACTCACTGTCCGTTAGCCCCAACCTTACTTTCACTTTCATATTTAAGCCAGAATACAAAATATTTCTGAATAAAACCATTTCACTACATCACATACATGCATACAAAGCATTTAACACCAATTTCATTATTCTGATTCTGATTTGTCAAGACATACCCCCATTTCCAGTTGCTTTAAAGTTTTTAAACGGACTATTTGACTGTATCTGAATTTGGTCCGCGTAGGCATTTAGTGGTTATTTACCTTAAGGCAACCATTTTTGGGTTGTTTAAGTGTTTTTTGCACTTTTTTCAATGCTACTATATATATGCAGCACAAAACAATCAATTCTAGACAAATTGGGCATGAAATCCAGAAAAAATTACAAACCCGCATATGCGCCTTTAAGGAGAAATTTGGTCAGCGCCTGTCAAATGGTATGAATATAGTGACATGAAATGGGGTGGTGTTTGTGCTAAAATGGTATTCTGAACCCTAATTTTGCTTTAGATGCCTAATAATATGTTTATTCTTCATATTTAATCACAATTATCCATGTCTGATACTAAAATAAGGGCAACATTCACATAAAAATGTCAATTTAAGAAAAAATAAATCTGAACTTTTCTGGATTTTTCATGATAAAAATCTAAATTTTCACTTTTTTAGACATTTTACACAGATAAAAATGGTTAAAATCCCATCTTGAGTGCATTTCCATTCATTTAAAAGCAAAAAAATGAAAACATGATTTTGAAGGAATTTTGCATGTCTTTAGGTCACAAACCACCAAATAGAGTTGTTCTTTAACTCAATGTAAAGTGACCTTGGTCAGCCAAAAAAAATGTCAACTTTTTGTCCATGGGGCCCTCTCAAAATCTTTTAATCAATAGAAATAGCATCCAGCTTGAAGAAAATGAAAAAAAGTAGGGGGTCATGTATTATATAAGAAAAATTTGGTTCGTCAAACGCGGTGAACAGATTTTCTCACATGTACGGATTTACTCACTGTCCGTTAGCCCCAACCTTACTTTCACTTTCATACTTAAGCCAGAATACAAAATATTTCTGAATAAAACCATTTCACTACATCACATACATGCATACAAAGCATTTAACACCAATTTCATTATTCTGATTCTGATTTGTCAAGACATACCCCCATTTCCAGTTGCTTTAAAGTTTTTAAACGGACTATTTGACTGTATCTGAATTTGGTCCGCGTAGGCATTTAGTGGTTATTTACCTTAACAATGTTTTTGTAACAGCTAAAGTTACCTCCCTTATCACAGAGGTTGATTGGCGGCTTTGATAAAGAACCGTTTACTTAAATTGTTCCTATCTTAACACAAGATTCCTCCCTATAGAGTGATGTTCACAGAATATAAACTAACTTATTAGTTATAACTTATTGGGAGACTATAAACCAAATCATGGTATGACTTATTGAGATCAAAATCACATGTATATTCTGATCGCAGTATAACTTCTTGGGAAATTATAATTCAACGTTTAATTGACTTATTGCGATTTAAAGCTTACATAACTTCCCATTACAATAACAACTTCTTGGGAAATTATAATTCAACGTTTAATTGACTTATTGCGATTTAAAGCTGATGTAACTTCCAATCACTGTATGGACTTTTTTAAAATATATAATGTATATGCTTTATTGCAATTATTTACACTATGATGAAGATTCATACATAAAAACAGTAAATAATAAAGTGCAACAACCCGAAAATCTTGAAACATAATGCTATTTTACTGCAAAAAGTGAAATAATTACAGTTTCATACAATTATAATAAGTGATAATTAATTAGCAGATCCCGTCAAGTTTCCTGCACAAAAACTGGTGCGTTACATAAGATATGCATTAAAATCCATGTTTTCTCAGCAATTTATAACATGCACATGTACTTTCTAAACAAAAACCAACAAATGGTCCACTTATATAATGCAGGTACTTCCTATTAGCGTTAGATCTGTTTATAATAACCATCTTATTCTCACCATTAAATACAGTTGAATTTTTACGTATATAAATAATCTATTTCATTATTTTATGAAATAATTGAATATCTTTACATCAACTAATTAATAAACAAACACATTCACACGGGACAGTCATTTAGATGATAACAAACAAGATATGTTTGTAAAACAATTGTATGCCCACATGGCAGCTAAATAGTCGAAAATGGTAAAGGTCACTGTGACCTTGACCTTTGATGCACTGACTTAAGGTCACTGTGACCTTGACCTTTGATGCACTGACTAAAGGTCAATGTGACCTTGACCTTTGATGCACTGACTTCAAAATTAAAAGGGGTCAACAACTGTTGCCCGCAAACCTGTTTGTAAAGTTTGAAAATCGCAGGGCAATGTGTTCTTGGTTTATTGAATGGAAACTATTTGGTCAAGAAAAAAGTTGACAAGGTCACAGTGACTGACCTACTGACCTAACAATTATTACAGGTCATCTACAGTTGCTGGCCAACCTCCATGTAAAGTTTGACATCCTACAGCAATGTGCTCTTGAGTTATTGAATGGAAACTATTTGATCTAAAAAAAAGTTGTCAAGGTCACAGTAACCTTGACCTTTGACCTACCGACCTCAATAATCAATACTGATCATCTATTGTAGCTGAACAACCTCTATACATGTTCAGTTCAAAGAGTTATTGCACGGAAACCATTTTTGTCTACCGACAGATAGACCGACATGTGCAAAGCAATATACCCCTCATCAAAGATGGAGGGATAATAATAATAGACAGGGAAAGCAGCACTCAACAGAAACAGAAGAGCAAGAAAAACTCAATAAGACTGCATGTGTTCAATATATATTAACGCTCTGATGTAAGCCTATAAGCTAAAATTGTAAAATTGTCCATAAAAACTAGCAAAGTCAGTCAGGGGCCATTAAAAAAAAGTTCTGTTAAAATGTTGGATAGTGTTACATGGCTTTGTCAATGTAAGGCGTTTATGATGGTTAACGACTATGTCAAGTTTGAATGCAATGCCTTAATGGACTTGAAAAAAATTTGAGTTTCAACAGCTTCCTTATCATTCATTTGTGGGGGGGGGGGGTCTGGGGTTACTATGTTTTGACTATTAAAATAATAAGTAAATCAACTGGAATGGTATACCATACAACATTGATATCCAACACTATACAACATACTTATAACATTTTTCAATTATGTTGTTTATTGTAATATAATTATGTATCATATGTCTATATATAAACTTCACACACAGTGAGTGGACACCACGCCTGAGGTCATATGTCACACATGGATACAGTAGCTGGATACAGTAGCAGGGACATTGTGTAATTTGTTATCTTTAGTATCCCATTAAAGCGGACCGCCCATGATGACTTAATCAACAAACATTTGATCTCATTTTATAATGACACAAGTCATAATTCAAATTGTGAATATAAAGATTTCATTTTCACCTTAAACCTTTACTGAATTGTCACATAGACCTTGATTAGTAATTCGTTAGTCTACAAGCCTTCCCATTTCCCACATGTGTCTTGCAATCTGTTATAGCTTGGCTATTTTGACCTGAACCTAAACCTTTATGCAAGAATGTATTACAAGGTTTTTGCTTTGAATATATATCAATTTCGGCAAGCAAATCATGCGATATCGGTATTTCGAAATTTTTGTTTGTGTTACATCTCGAACGTCTTCGTGATACTGCCAAATTATGAAAATATACAATCGGTTATGTAAACGTAGGCAATATATCGACTGTTAAATTATGCTAATCAAAAGGTCAGGCTTGTGTCAATGTGGCCAAGCTGTTATACAGTCTAGACATACATGTTGCATCATGTGGAACCGTACAAGGAACCTGCTGTTGACCTCAATCCTCCAAAAGGAGTGCAATAGCTTGAACCTCTCAACTAATCTGTAAAGCGACCTTACTTTGAAGATGCAGAATAAAAATGGAGTAATGCACTCACTTTCAAATCATACTGTATAACAATTATTACGACAAATTGTATATTTTGATTACCGGAGTTTAAAAATATGTATGTACTTATTTGTTATTGTGTTTTGTATGATGTAATATTATGTAATTATGCTTTGTAAATATATTCATGAATGTTCTTTGTCAAGAAACAATTTTGTTTACGACAATAAAGTATTCTGTTCTGTTCTGTTCTTAATATATGACTTGAAACAATAGCAATAATAAGTCAACATATAAATCATTTCAGTGCAAAGCAGGAAATAATACTTAAATTCTGTTTATGATTTATAATGTATGGAACATCACCAGACATCAGTGCATGTCTGAACAGTCAGAGGAACACCATAGTATGACAGGCTATGTATCACATCAGTGCATGTCTGAACAGTCAGAGGAACACCATAGTATGACAGGCTATGTATCACATCAGTGCATGTCTGAACAGTCAGAGGAACACCGTAGTATGACAGGCTATGTATCACAGCACTCACAAAGCAGGTACATATGTTCAGGTGTTTTAGTGCCTTCAAGAAGCTGATTGTGGTGTTATAGGAACACATTTTTGTCTTAAAATAATTTATGGATGAAAAACAGTTTTTCAATATGTTTGGTCAACTTGGTCCGGTCTGTCCGGTTAGTACGGAATATAATCTTCCTTCCGTCTAGTGAGCATGCGCATCTCAGTTAATTTTTGATGAAGGAGGAAGCTTATTTTACACTGTTATTTTCATATATATTTTTACGTTTTTTTACTTCTAATAACTGTTAGCAACAAGCTAAGATATCAGTCAACTGTCAGGCCTCACTTGAAGAATGGTGGCCAAGAGATAGAGTACTTGCACCATGATCGACAGGTCTCCGATTCAACCCCAGTCAAGATAGTCCACTGGCTTAAATTTCTCAGAGCAAGAATACCCCACATGCTCCACTTAACCAAGGTGTAAGTTGGTAAGTAATCTAATTAAGAGGACAGTCTGTGTACATGTTTGATATTTCTGGGCGCCACAGAGCAATGTTGGCTGCACACCCACCAGAAGCCACAGAACAATGTTGGCTGCACACCCACCAGAAGCCACAGAACAATGTTGGCTGCACACCCACCAGAAGCCACAGAGCAATGTTGGCTGCACACCCACCAGAAGCCACAGAACAATGTTGGCTGCACACCCACCAGAAGCCACAGAACAATGTTGGCTGCACACCCACCAGAAGCCACAGAACAATGTTGGCTGCACACCCACCAGAAGCCACAGAGCAATGTTGGCTGCACACTCTACAGAAGCCACAGAGCAATGTTGGTTGCACACCCTACAGAAGCCACAGAGCAATGTTGGCTGCACACCCTACAGAAGCCACAGAGCAATGTTGGCTGCACACCCTACAGAAGCCACGGAGCAATGTTGGCTGCACACCCACCAGAAGCCACGGAGCAATGTTGGCTGCACACCCACCAGAAGCCACGGAGCAATGTTGGCTGCACACCCACCAGAAGCCACGGAGCAATGTTGGCTGCACACCCACCAGAAGCCACGGAGCAATGTTGGCTGCACACCCACCAGAAGCCACGGAGCAATGTTGGCTGCACACCCACCAGAAGCCACGGAGCAATGTTGGCTGCACACCCACCAGAAGCCACGGAGCAATGTTGGCTGCACACACACCAGAAGCCACAGAGCAATGTTGGCTGCACACACACCAGAAGCCACAGAGCAATGTTGGCTGCACACACACCAGAAGCCACAGAGCAATGTTGGCTGCACACACACCAGAAGCCACAGAGCAATGTTGGCTGCACACCCACCAGAAGCCACAGAGCAATGTTGGCTGCACACCCACCAGAAGCCACAGAGCAATGTTGGCTGCACACCCACCAGAAGCCACAGAGCAATGTTGGCTGCACACCCACCAGAAGTCACAGAGCAATGTTGGCTGCACACCCACCAGAAGAGAAATAGTCACCCCAGGGAGAGATTAGACTGGGAAGACTCCTAAGGTAGCCCAATGACCATTAGAAATTAAAATGTCAAAAGGTGGTTGAGCGGCTGAACTGCTGAAAACAGCCCTCGGGAATTGGTAACATTTTTTAAAACTTTTATGTTATATTAAATGTTTATCACATTCATCATTAAAAGACAAATGTGCAATTTGTAAACTGTGTTAGTGAGTCAGCTAGCTAAAGTCCAATATTTGTCGCTATAAATGTCTTGCTTTTATTTGGGTTACGTGGGAAAGAGATTTTGCTTTCAACAATGAGCATGTATTTCATGGTATTTAACATGACATTGATGCAGGTTTTGCAGATGAGTTGCAACCATAACATCTTTTTTATAACTCTGAACCCAAAACATCATTTAGATTAAAGGCCAATCATAAAAACATCACGTAGATTAAAGGCCAAACATAAAAACATCACGTAGATTAAAGGCCAAACATAAAAACATCACGTAGATTAAAGGCCAAACATAAAAACATCACGTAGATTAAAGGCCAAACATAAAAACATCATTTAGATTAAAGGCCAATCATAAAAAGACGTCTGCTTGATAAACGATATGAACACAAAGCAAGGAAAATATATTAAAGTGTATAGAGCTATATCTGGCCATATTTTTTTAAAAATTCAAAAACTGAAAAACTATTTTGCTTTCATATCCATTAGATCATTTTTTCGCTTCAGCTTTTACAGAAACTTCTCTGTGTGATATATTGGACATGCAAATTGTCCGTTTTCATATGTAAGTGTTCTAGAACACCCTATGGAATTATAAGAATCGTCAATTTTTTGACGATTAAATCAAAGTACACGGAACCCATTCAAAGTTTTAATCTGCAATTAAGATAGTCTAGTAGCATATGAAAAACGATGCAAGTAATTATTTTGACATTAAAATGACTGTTAGATATAGCTCTATACACTTTAAGATTGGTTTTTAACAGATCTTGTGGCTGCTACCTAAGCAAAGCGCTTAGTAAATGAGCGCTTTTATTCAGTTACCTCCTGTTCAATAAAATGTAGAAAGCATGGATAACCTCCGGTGAAAAGTGCTATATAAGTATTGCTTTTCTTAGGCAACAGGGCACTGTTTAATCAAAGCATTTACGCTAGCGTAAACCTAATATTTCCTAAAATATTGCGTACGTCGATAATATTTGCGTAAATGCGTTTTACAAAGATATTTTAGTTCACATTCTGTCGTAAGTTTTAGCTTATTTCTACGCCAAGGCTGGGCAACCCTAAATGGCAAATATGAACGTAAGTGAAGAGTTTTTAACACGCACTGATGATTTTTGACCGTCGCATGTTATTTTAGACCGTCGTTTGTTGTTTTTGACCGTCACTTGTTGTTTTAGGCGTGATTAATCATCAAATCTTGACGCATATTTATTCATTCTGGTACCCGTTATATTTGTTATATTGGTTATATTGTGTCCCGAATTACGTTCAATCTTCAATATTTTTTGCGTAAATGTATGCGAGTACTTGCGATCGTTTAGTAAAACACACTTACGAGTTTGCGTAAGGTAGATATCTATGCGTAAATATACGCGACATTTACGCATTGTTAGTAAAACAGTGCCCAGACACCTATGTTGCGGCCCCACTTAGATTGCTCCTGGTTCTTAACTTACCACTGGACCTTAGGATCACTTCCCATACCCCAACACTAGATGATCAGCACACATGGACCACTAGAATTGGTTCCCCATCTCAATCATCTTGGGAGTCCACTGGTCGAGCCTTAAAGCCCTAAATGTTTCAAAACAGTCACCCCAAGTATTTCACTAAAAGCATCTATACAAAATCTTACCGTTGCATTATAGACATTATTGCCAATGCATCATTGTTAACTGTTGAGATAGTTTTTAAAATGTAAAATACTCAATGTAAATGTTTTCTCCACACAGAGCAAATAATGCTATTAATGTCAAACTTTAAGATAAACACCTGAAAGGCATAGAACATTGTTTCATCCATTTTGTTCTCAGGTATTTACACAGTGAAGATTCAACTACTGTATAATATATTATACTTAATATCGATGGGACAAAATTTTGGGGTTTTGGTAAATGAGACAATAATAAATTCCATAGGACCTTAATTCATGGATTTTGCATTTCAGGTAATACCCATACATTAGGGCCAATTGTAGTGTTGATAGGATTTGATTCCAGGGTTAAAGGTGAACCACTAATTCCACAAACTTAAATCATCCACGAAAATTTATGATCTTACAGTATAGAAATTGAATAGATTTCGAATTCATGCTGAGTCCAAGCTATATGTGGTTATATTATACTGTTACATCACAGTCAAATCTCCGACAGTTACATTTAACATGGAAGTCTATAAACATTTTTCAAATACTTTTATTCACCTATAAAAAGTGTTGGAGACGAAAATTAAATGGCGGTTATTGTTCATGTGATTGGAATAGGCAATGTGATTTTTCTTTTCAAGCTGTTTCACATAAAACTCAAATGTAGTAATTTTAGAATAAACTTAGTACTAACAAGTAATACTGGCATACAATTTAAAACTCGAAATGTTGCTTAAATTTGTACCCTTGGTCAATTTTGTAGACTTGTCTAAGAGTATACATGTGTCTTCTTACCATTAGTCAATTTCATAGTATATTCTGATTAATAAAGAAACGCTGTCTCACTTATGGTCAATATAATGGCCCAGTCTAAGAATTCTGCTTTAGCCAATGGTCAATTGGATGGTCCAGTGTAAAAATGCTGTCTTACCCAATGGTCAATATGATGGTCCAGCCTAAGAATGCTACCTTACCTATTGGTCAATTTGATGGTCCAGTCTAAGAATTATGCCTCACTCAATGGTCAATTTGATGGCCCAGTCTAAGAATTATGCCTCACCCATTGGTCAATTTGATGGCCCAGTCTAAGAATTATGCCTCACCCATTGGTCAATTTGATGGTCCAGTCCAAGAATTATGCCTCACCCATTGGTCAATATGATGGTCCAGTATATGAATTATGCCTCACCCATTGGTCAATTTGATGGCCCAGTCTAAGAATTATGCCTTACCCATTGGTCAATTTGATGGTGCAGTATAAGAATGTTGCCTCACCCATTGGTCAATTAAATGGTGCAGTATATGAATTATGCCTCACCCACTGGTCAATTAAATGGTGCAGTCTAAGAATGCTGCCTCACCCATTGGCCAATATGATGTGCCCAGTCTAAGAATCATACCTTACCCATTGGTCAATATGATGGCCCAGTCTAAGAATCATATCTTACCCATTGGTCAATATGATGTGCCCAGTCTAAGAATCATACCTTACCCATTGGTCAATATGATGTGCCCAGTCTAAGAATCATACCTTACCCATTGGTCAATATGATGTGCCCAGTCTAAGAATCATACCTTACCCATTGGTCAATATGATGTGCCCAGTCTAAGAATCATACCTTACCCATTGGTCAATATGATGTGCCCAGTCTAAGAATCATACCTCACCCATTGGTCAATATGATGTGCCCAGTCTAAGAATCATACCTTACCCATTGGTCAATATGATGGCCCAGTCTAAGAATCATACCTTACCCATTGGTCAATATGATGGCCCAGTCTTAGAATCATACCTCACCCATTGGTCAATATGATGTGCCCAGTCTAAGAATCATACCTTACCGATTGGTCAGTTTCATAGAATAGTTGAAAGTACATTGCATTGTCAATCATCCATTTCAAAGACTAATCTTAGAATGCTGCTTTATAAATTGGTTAATTTGATAGTCCAGTCTAAGAATTCCTGTCAATTTGATAGTCCAGTCTAAGAATTCCTTTCAATTTGATAGTCCAGTCTAAGAATTCCAGTCAATTTGATAGTCCAGTCTAAGAATTCCTTTCAATTTGATAGTCCAGTCTAAGAATTCCTTTCAATTTGATAGTCCAGTCTAAGAATTCCAGTCAATTCGATAGTCCAGTCTAAGAATTCCGGTCAATTTGATAGTCCAGTCTAAGAATTCTAGTCAATTTGATAGTCCACTCTAAGAATTCCGGTCAATTTGATAGTCCAGTCTAAGAATTCCGGTCAATTTGATAGTCCAGTCTAAGAATTCCTGTCAATTTGATAGTCCAGTCTAAGAATTCTAGTCAATTTGATAGTCCAGTCTAAGAATTCTTTTCAATTTGATAGTCCAGTCTAAGAATTCCTTTCAATTTGATAGTCCAGTCCAAGAATTCCGGTCAATTTGATAGTCCAGTCTAAGAATTCCGGTCAATTTGATAGTCCAGTCTAAGAATTCTGGTCAATGTGATAGTCCAGTCTAAGAATTCTGGTCAATTTGATAGTTCTGGTCAATTTGATAGTCCAGTCTAAGAATTCTGGTCAATTTGATAGTCCAGTCTAAAAATTCCGGTCAATTTGATAGTCCAGTCTAAGAATTCCTTTCAATTTGATAGCCCAGTCTAAGCATTCCGCCGTATACTCATTGGTCAATTTTGAAGACATACTGTAAGAATACATCAGGTTTAAAACTTTTAGATTCGCTTATAACATTGCAACATGCTCACATTCTGCGTTAGAGCATTGTGTTTTAATCTAGCCAACGTAAGTGTAATGTATGAACAATAATATCAAAAAGAAAGACAAGATAATATATAAACATGGAACGCATCAAACACGGTACTCCGGCACCACAAATACTGTTCAATCTCATTTAATAGTTTGTATGCAAATACATTCACCGCACATTCAAGTCAATGATAAAGACACATTAAAATGACTGTCCCATTCTATTCATAACATTCATACAAATATTTAATAATTGTCAGAATCAAGTTTTTTGCACATAAATCATAGCTCTTCCTCCCATATTTTATTTACCAACTTTGACAGATAAATGCATCCTATTTACTCCATACGATGCACAGAAAAGCTGACAAATAATTATAAGGCCCCACATAAACAATTTATAGGGACATGTAACGTATCAAATTGCATGCAGTTCTAACATAGAGGATAGAGGTAAAGCCTCATTTCCTTTAGAATATCATTTAGAGTGCCATGGTCACTCGCTGATATGGCTATAAATAGCAGCCATTAAAATTGCTCGGCAAAATCCGGTCATCTTCCCCTAGCATGGCCACTGTAAATGTTCCTATTATTTATGTCATTTTTTTAGGCATTTACATAAACATGCTTATAAACCATGTATTTAGTCGATATTTAGAGATTGTTGACTAAATAATGAAAACCAAGAGTTTAGTTAATGGAATGAACACAATGGCGGCCATGACAGGGGAAGAAGACCGGACATTGCCAATTACTCATGTGTGAAGGCAGCCATTTTCATGGGAACTAATATGCAGCATTCTTACATGAGTTATTGGGCAGCATTCTTACAAGAGTTATTGGGCTCAACCAATGAGCAGCATTCTCACAAGAGTTATTGGGCTCAACCAATGAGCAGCATTCTTACATGAGTTATGGAGCTCAACCAATGAGCAGCATTCTTACATGAGTTATGGAGCCCAACCAATGAGCAGCATTCTTACATGAGTTATGGAGCTCAACCAATGAGCAGCATTCTTACATGAGTTATGGAGCCCAACCAATGAGCAGCATTCTTACATGAGTTATTGGTCTCAACCAATGAGCAGCATATTAACAATGGTGTCAACCAATGAGCAGCATTCTTACAGAAGTTATTGGGCTCAACCAATGAGCAGCATTCTTACAAGAGCTATAGGGCTGAACCAATGAGCAGCATTCTTACAATGGTGTCAACCAATGAGCAGCATTATTACAATAGTTATTGGGCTCAACCATTGAGCAGCATTCTTACAAGAGTTATTGGGCTCAACCAATGAGCAGCATTCTTAAAATGGTGTCAACCAATGAGCAGCATTCTTACGACAGTTATTGGGCTCAATCAATGAGCAGCATTCTTACAATGTTGTCAACCAATGAGCAGCATTCTTACAGAAGTTATTGGGCTCAACCAATGAGCAACATTCTTACAAGAGCTATTGGGCTGAACCAATGAGCAGCATTCTTAAAATTGTGTCAACCAATGAGCAGCATTCTTACATGAGTTTATGGGGCTCAACCAATGAGCAGCATTCTTACATGAGTTATGAGGCTCAACCAATCAGCAGCACTCTTACAAGAGTTATGAGGCTCAACCAATCAGCAGCACTCTTGCAAGAGTTATAAGGCTCAACCAATCAGCAGCACTCTTACAAGAGTTATGGGGCTCAACCAATGAGTAGCACTCTAACTAGAGTTATGAAGCTTAACCAATGAGCAGCATTCTTACTAGAGTTATGAGGCTCCACCAATCAGCAGCATTCTTACAATTAAGTCTCTTAACCAGGACAAGAATTGAAGTAGTGGTAACAAAGTTCTTATTAATCTAGCATTCATAAAAGTTGCAATAAATAACAACAGTTAATTTCTTCCTAAAAACAAACAATTCAAACATCTAAGAAACAAAACAACGCTGTTAATTTAATTACATACTACAAAAGTAATTTATGACAAGTTTAAATACACAACTCATCAATGAATTTTATTGTCGTGTCACAAAATACTACGATTGAAAATGTTAATAGATTTGGTAATGTAACATAATTTATTACAAAAAAGTTCTTTTGTTGACATAATGAATGTACGTATATAAATTTAACAGATAAGATAATGAAAATCGTACTTTTATTTGCACCGCAATGATGATGCAATAATAAATACAATATCAAGATATTGTTCATCTATAGGCTATTATTTCAATGGGTTTTACGGGTAGTGCTAAGGAGAGCTAAAAGCACTGTGCAGAGAAGAGCTAAGATGAGCTAAATAGGGACTGAATAGGGCAGGGATAAGGTGAGCTTAAAAAGTGCAAGATATCAAAAAAGACATGGATAGGGAAGCTGAGGTGATCAAAAAAGGGTTGGATAGGGCAGTGTGAAGGTGAGCTAAAAAGAGACTAGGTAAAAAGGGATTGGAAAGGAGGGAGCTAAGGTGAGCTAAAAAGGGGCTAGCAAAAGAGGGGCTGGATAGGAAAGAGCTGAGGTGAGCTAAAAAGAGGCAAGCTAAAAAGGGGCTGGATAGGGGAGAGCTAAGGTCACCTAAAAAGGGGTTGGAAAGGGCAGGGCAAAGGTGAGTTAAAAAGGGGCTAGCAAAAGAGGGGCTTGATAGGACAGACTTAATGTGAGCTAAAAAGTGGCTGGATAGGGCAGAGTTCAGTGGAGCTAAAAAGGGGCTGCATAGGAAATTGCACAGCTAGGTGAGCTTGAGAAACGACTGGATATGGAAGTGCACAGGCAAGTTTAAAAGAGCTGGAAAGAGACAAGTGCAGTTAACAATCTAGGAATTATTTTACACAGGTCGTACTGGTATCATTGTTCTTATTGACTGGAATGCCATTAACACATAGGTTAATCAAAGCTTGACTCTAACACACATTACATATTATCTCCACCAAAGATAATAAAATACTACAAAGGAGAAAGTTGTGTACGAAAGAATGTTGATTGAAAATTAAGGACCTTACAAATTTTTATGATATTCCAAGGACACATTTTAGGGTGCAAGGTCCCTAAATGTGATACACTTTAAATAAAAAATACTAAAAAATATCATTTTCAGGGGTTAATCTTAATAACTGTTAGATAAAATTTGGCTTTGAACGAAACCAACTGTCAATTTGGGAGCTACACCCTATACAAAACAACCAACAACATGATATAGAAAGTTAGAAGCATGCACTCTATGCAAAAACATGAAACACATTTTGTATGAAGCGGGCTACTTGATCAGCAGTAGGGTCTGTTCAAAGTTAAATGAGAACGGTAATAAATATAAGCTTGTCCATCAGGTAAACTTTGTTTATCTAGGTTTAACTTGGTGTAACTGAGTTAAATGTAGTCAGACCTATGCTTTCAAATGGGAAAGTTCCCTCATTCATTATTTAGTATCAATTATTGAATGGACAGTTTATGGTTTACTGAGTGCAGACTCACTATGAAATAAAAAATGATCATGAATTAATTTAATATAATTTTTAAACAATTATGCCTTTAAAAATGACCTAACAAGATCAAGGTTGGGGAAGAGTATAAATTCCTTAAGTTACATTAGTATCATAGTACATGACCTGACATACATAATTAAATGACCGGTAAAGGTTTATATTCCCATATATCAAACAGAAATATCATTGTAATATCATTATGACATTCTTCCAATTAGTATTCCCTTCTGTAAATCTGCCATGGAATTCCATGGGAAAAAGAGCGGAAATCGACGGAGTATTGGAACGAGGGATTTTGTGGAAATTGATGTAAAACAACGGAAAAATGGGAAAATGAGGGATTTATATCAGATATTTCCGCTCTTTCACGTAAATTTACACCAAATGCCATTGATGATGGTAAACCACGGAATTTGATGGGAAACGACGGAGTATTGGAACGATATTCCGCTCTTTTACGTGGATTTACACCAAATGCCATGATGATGGTAAACCACGGAATTTGATGGGAAACGACGGAGTATTGGAACGATATTCCGCTCTTTTACTTGGATTTACGCCAAATGCCATGATGATGGTAAACCATGGAATTTGATGGTAAACCACGGAATTTGATGGGAAACGACGGAGTATTGGAACGATATTCCGCTCATTTACGTGGATTTACACCAAATGCCATGATGATGGTAAACCACGGAATTTGATGGGAAACGACGGAGTATTGGAACGATATTCCGCTCTTTTACGTGGATTTACGCCAAATGCCATGATGATGGTAAACCATGGAATTTGATGGTAAACCACGGAATTTGATGGGAAACGACAGACTATTGGAACGATTCCAGCAAATATTCAAGATTCACACTGCACGCTTGAGTCACCTTAAACCTATATAGAAAGAATTTAAAAAACAATTACATATGGTCAATATTTTACTTACGTCATTTGAATCAAAATAAAATGTTTTCCAAAGCAAGACAAGGCTATTAGTAATGTCCCATTCATTGAAAATAAAATAAACAACTGCTTCAATGTTTTGTTGCGTTCTCAAAGTTTTGTATAGGATCTTATCACAAATTCTCAGGCACATAATTCTTCATGTTCTGTATCCATGGCATTTTTCTGTTTGTCATTTTGAATTGTCCTCTCAATTGTCTTGCATCATGACTGAAAATCAAATTGAACAGTTACATATACAATGTATCTTAATTAGAACCAAACTGAAAGGCGTTTAAAAGAATGCTCATTTTAATGTTTATGTTATTTTTTATCAATGCAAAAGATATATTTTATTAGAGGATTTGATTGTGTTATTAAACAATATAAGTTAGGTGTAATATGATATCATGCAACTCAGTGTTTATTTGACCAACTCCTCTTAAACTCAATATATTTTACCTTTTAAGGAACAGTATAAATCTCTGCAATGTCTACAGTAACTTTGGTTAGTACTGGCTGCAATACTGAAGAAGCCACACTTTTGTCAGTGGTACCATCTGAGTTTTGACCTGAAATGTATTATAGAAAAAAAACTATAAATTATAAATATTGCACATTTTTCAACCTGGCACATTGGTTTCATTTCTTCATACTGTTGTACTATTGCAAATTGTTTCATTCTGAAGGTGCAATGCTGTATTTACTAAAAAATGTACTTTGCAACAATATTAAAGGACACTGTGATCAATTAAGCCAGCATAATTTTTCCAATGATAATGGCTGCATGCACACTGAACATGTGGCTTTCATTTCCCTTTGTCTTAGTGCATGGTTGATTAAGCTTTAGGTTTGTTATTAAATAATATAAGAAGGCAACACATGCAAATATAATATCAATGTCTGAATTAATTATTAAATATCAACACATCTTACCTGGTGTTTAATTTGGCTGCAATCCTTTTCATTCTGTTCTCCAGGTTTTCAATCACCGATTGGAATAAACTATGGAATGTCTCCCAAAATGTTGTTAAGTCTATTATTAACTGATATAATTTAGCATCCTTATACAAATATTGTTCCTGTAATCAAGAATATGTTAATTTATAAAGCACTGTACACACAAATTTGTTTTAGTTTGTTAACCATCACACTATAGCCTCCAAACATTCAAATCTGGTAACATGTATATGGACCAGTCTCCAGCCAATGGCTAATCAGATTCAGTTACAGCTGTGAGGCACACTTGGGGGTGAAATGGTCAGTTGGTAATTGTATACATACCAGCACATGTATTATTCTGCCTATTGGTGCCCCTGTACTCATGTTACAATACTACAGAAATTGGCTTATCAGCAGATCTAATTTTAGAACATTCTCACATTGACCAGCAGGGTGTTATAATCTATAAAGGTTACTATGATAACAATCCTAGCTGAATAGAATCAGTGGCTCCATAGAATGTGATTGAAAAAAAATCAGTTTTATGAAATAGGTATTAAAACAATTATCAGCAATTCTGAACTGGGCATTTCAGTGTATCTTTTTCTTTATGACCAGTACATAATTCTTTTTAAATTGGCATAATTAATGCTGTTTCATACTTCATGATCCTTTTAATCTAATTTCTAAAGAAATTCAATTTACTAATGATTTAACTATTGTATTAATAAGCACTATTTATCAATTATAAAAAAATGTATAAATTATATATACACATGTCCCAGTTTTTACAGAATTTTTATATAAATGCCTTATTTAGTCTGAAAATCATTAAATCAAATTAATATAATTTTCAGATTCTTCATTTTAAGTTCTTTGTTTTGAATCCCATTGTGCAGGGGAAAATAGTTTAGATTATGGCTTTATGATTTTTTAAAACATTTTTCATGTTTCTGGACTTAGAATTTTTCACTCCCAACACTGCATAAGAACTTCTAGAACAAGTCTGATAAAAATGTCTAAGTGTTTTCCATCGATTTCCGCTCCTGAAAAATGACTAAGTTCAACTTTCCGTCATTTTCCATGGATTTTGATGGTATTTGAGGGAAGAAATAAGTGAAAAGAGCGTAAAAATAATTTTCCACTCTTTTCCACTGTGTTTTACATCAATTTCCATGGATTTCCACGGATATCCATGTAAAATGAGGGTAATTCATGTAATTTGATGGCAGATCTACAGAAGGGTTGTCCCCACATTTATCATCCCAGAATTCAGTATAGCAATACCATGTGACTTTGGACTACAAAACCCCAGAAGAAATTTGCTTCACTTCAAAAATAATTTCGAAAATGTCTTCTTGAGTTTGAAGTTATCAGGGCTTGACACTAACTATTTTTTGGCACATGGTCCCCCAGCAAAGAAACACAAAATTTGTAAATAAAACAGTTACTGGTCCTTCAAGATTTCCACTGGTCCTTCTTAATTTCACTGGCCTCGGACCAGCCAACCAGTGTTAGTGTCGAGCCCTGGTTATACAGCTTCTATAGTGGTGTGTGATGAAATCCTCAACTGTTCAACTTCCAAATAATTTGCAGGGCCCACTCTTGGGCATCATCGCAAACTGTTCAAGTCAAATGTTTTTTGTTACTTCCCTGTCTGATATTCTATCATCTTCAAGACAGTTCACAAAGCTCTGAATTTATGATTTTTTATATTTCAATCAAATATAAGCTTCTTTAGTAAAGGGAGATAATTTAATCACATATGCATCAGTCTATAGTCAAGGGAGGTAATTCAAATATCATAATAGGCAGATCATATACTTACTGTTTTGTAGACAGCTAACTAGGCCTTTTTGGCGCACATTTTGGACAATGTTATTCCTTTCTCAATATTACATACAGTAGTTGAGTACTTCTAAGGAGTACAGCAGATATGGCCCGAAATTACAACCAATACTTATACTCTGCACTCAGAAATAGAAAATGTTGTATATTGAGCTATTATTTGTTCTAGATTGCTAATATAGGTGGGGAAATGTATAGCATTATTATTTGAATGTTGAAAATAGCATTTAGCATTTGAAACATTTTTGCTATTTTTTACTATTTACGAGGTAAAAACGTAAGTATTGTATCTGAGTGCACTCAGACTGGTAAATTACACTTACAGCTTACAAATACAACAAATTCCAATTAGAAACAAGCAAATGATAATATTTAGCACCTATTCAACATAACTTCAACTTCTTGTTCTCAAAAAATGTCGCTTTGACCCTTTAAAGAAGAAATTTCAATATTTGAGTGCTGAGTGCAGAGTGTAAGTATCCATGGTTGTATGAATTATTTTATAGACTAAAACCTGAGTCCATAAACTGCTTTACATAACAGTTCCATCAAAAAGGCCAATTACAATAATATTATAATTATACTGTAAAATACTGAAATTCGAGTGTTTAAAAAAAATTATGGATGATCTCAACCACAAAACTAAATCCCCACAATATTAATGAATTGTACAGTTCATGATTTAGTTGATAAGATATTCATGAAATTACGCCCCCACAAATTATGTTTTCACCAAAACCACAAAATTATGTCCCAATGAAATTAAATGATTTGACAGTAGTAGAATATTAAAATAAATACTTACATTCAATAGCACGAGATAAAATCCAATTATGAACACTTTTTCCATTTCGAAGAATAAATAGGCTTAGTTATATAAATCAACACAAGGTCACTCTGTCATTTTTCTAACCACAGATAATTTTACATGTACATTTAATCATATGTCTTCAAACAAGTCTGACAACATCCAATTCAATAGAAGAAAATGTATAAATGATAAGTCGACACCCCGCGTTAAATGAATTAAGCTTCTTTCCATGCATACATCTTTATACAAAATATCGTATACAAATATGAATACGTAACTTTCAATTAAACAACTTGAGAAAAGCTTCAAAACGTATTTCGACTATAAAATGCGTTCACCCCACCCACTATGTACGAAGGATAAATATTATAGTACATCTTGCGGTTATAAGACAAAATTATGGGGGGGATTAATTTTACTTCATTTTGGATAGAAAGCAAAATTGCAGAAAATTTTAATTTATTTAATTTTGGATAGAAAAGCAAAATTGCTGAAATTTTAATTTATTTCATTTTGGATAGAAAAGCAAAATTGCTGAAATTTATTTGCATACGATATATATTATAGAACCAGGCAGGTATTTTATGTTTTCATTTAACATTGTGCGCTTCATATTGACAAGTACAGGACACGTACTCTTATCTCAAAGACGGTTTTTTTATTACATGAAAGGTGCACCCTGGTGTTTTTCATACTGAATCAAATATCAACACTCCCAATCGAATCAATACACACTAAGTAAATATCTGCTCAATACTTCACATACTTGTTAGACTTTTTCCTACTTTCATTTTTACACAAATTTTTAAGACAAATTTTTTAAGACTTTTTTTATTTTATAAGGCCTAAAATACATTTATAGATTGTTATTACAGCTGAAATATTAAACAACTTTTGCTAATTTTCTTAATACATTCACAACCTCTGTAACTACCGTGAGCTTTATAATATTGAAATGTTTAATGTGTTGCTATAGAAAGGCTGTTCCTCTACAGAGGGTTGTTCTGTATAATATATCTATATAAATGTAATATAGAATGGCTTTCACTAATTTAAACCCCAAATATTTTTTATTTCTTAATAATAAAAGAGCACTGTCTTTGAGTGCTGAATGTTCGACTTTCTCATTTTAGATAGTAACAAGGGCAGACAACTCAATACATATAGGTCACAGGGTTATAAGCCTCGTCAGTATGGACTCCTTGACATATGATGGTGAACTATGCTAAGTTTCAAGCGCATACCTTTCTTATTCTTTGAGAAAATGACACTGACAATAAACTTAAGAAGCGCAAAGGCTGACGTAGACACTGATGCATAATAGGATCCCGTCAGAACAATAGCTCAACTTTTTTTTCGAAAAGTCGAGCTAAAAATTCTGGTAACCAAATAAGGACGGACAACAAACAATATCTTTTTTTACGTCTAACCCTTAAGTTTACAGTGACATCAGATTCTTTGAAACATATTTTAAACCTATAAGCATTCCTCCTCCAATCCTACACAATCTTAAAACAAGCAAAAGTTTTAGTGTTTAAACAGAAGACAATAAACAAACGGTTTATTTAGCGCACACAAATAAATTTTCCGACAGTTAGAGAACTGATTACGCATACAGGGAACGTAATAAACAAAATGTCGAAGTTTGAAATACTCAGGTGATAGGAAATAGGTTCTCAAAGCATTCTATTTAAGAAATGCATTTGTCATTTTTATCGCACTCCACAAGCATTCAAATTCCAGGGGAAAAGTATAGTGCAATATTATGCAATACGAAAATAACTTATTTCTTATTCAATATGTTCCATAAATCCAAAATACTACTCATACAGAGAGGTAAAAGCCATAACGTAAATAAATAATAAATCAAGAAAGTGGAAATTTTAACAACTTTACCTAATTCACAGAATTTGATAATATTTTAAAGATTTTATGTAGTATATTAATTGTCCAACAACAAATACTACAAAAGTCGAAAAAAATTGCTTATACTTCCCAAAATTTTTTGTCACTGTTTTTTTATGCTGCACAATAACCTATTTATTCAGTAGCAAATCATTTCAAATAATAAACCAGTAAATAGATCCAGCTTACGGTACTACACAGAACGTCAAACACTTAAAGTTGAGTTATAAAATACCATACTTAGTTCATTATAAAATCAGCTCACTTTTGCTAATTACAAAATTATCAATTATCACATCAATGAATTTTTTCAAAATCACTTAATTCACATGACATTGTGTCAGACAAGATGAATTTTAGTATCCTCTGAATTGCACAAACTGTTTAACACATGAATGCAAAATAAATCCAAATAATACCATTGCACTGCAGTTTTAAATTCAAGAATCAGGAGACCAGTCTAAAATCTCAGGCTTCTGATTGGTTAATTATTTGATCAGTTATCAAACTGACCAATGACAAGCCTGCAAACTCAGACTGGTACCCTGTATGCTCAAATTTTTATTTTTTGCCATTATCACCCTTTGGCTGTGATTGAAATTTTCATGACGACAAAAAGACTTTAACTGACATGATTTCCTCGGCTTAATACATCACAGTTACATGTAATACTTCTAATGGCATGGCAATAAAAAAGCTGTTTAAACAGAAAGATGACAAATTCATCTAATTTTACACAAAACCACATTGTGTCACAACTTTAATGTATTTTCCTATAATGATTATGTTCTCCCTTTCCCTTTTAGCCAGAAATCAATCAGAATAAAATGTCAGATGTTCAGAAACATTAAAACAATAAAATTGGAATAAAACATAAAGCTTTTGAGTCATAAATTAATCTTAAATAGAAACTCCATACATTACAAGCTTAGGGTGTCAACTCACCTTAATACCATAACAAACTTTATATCCAATCCATCTACCGATAAAAGCATGAAAATCATTTACCATAAACGAATGTAATAAACCAATAACATAAGAAAAATAAAACCTTTTATAAAATTATTAAAATTTTAAATTTCTAAAAAAATATCAATTAAAATCCAATTAACGAAATTGTACCAAATTATTATTTTAAACCATTAAATTCCATCCCCCACAGACTATAACAAATCCAATGCTGTGTTACTATATTGCAGTTATTTAAATCTTTAAACACTACCAGCTACCTCTTAGCTTATGCCTTTACCACAGTACAGTGAAGGTAGTATTTAAACTTTCTATGTCTTGCTTATACTCTAAAGTGACAAGGCAATTGATAAATATGGTTATCCAAAAGCACCTTGGAGTCAAAGATATTTTTACTTGCCAGCTTTTTAAAATAGGTAAAGAACTGATATGTAACGAAACAAGCCACACAGGAACTGAGAATGAATGTGTGATGAATGGTTATAGAATTCAATGAAAGTGATTACAATAGACATAGAAAATAAAGCATGGAGCAGGTAATGTCTGGTTCCCATCCGGAATATTTTAGTACCACCTACAATAGTTCTTCTATCATAATATTGGAACGGGAATCAGATATTATAACCTGCTCCCCTAAAAGAACCAGTTAAAAAGGCTGAATGAATCAATCACTGCAGAATACAGAGTATAGGAGTATACCCTATACTGAAATTTGGAGATTGAATCACTTTTAGGAGACAATTTGGACATTGAAGTAGGTACATGTATAGGTAGAATTATACTCAAGAGCCATCACCTTAAGGTATTCACTATATCGCTAAATACTTAGGATCTTAATACGACTGATACATATTTAAAACCAGTACCACAAGTCACTTCTAATGAGCCTATTTTCATGAAAAATTACCATAAGTAAAGAGTAATTTTGTAAAAAAAAAATTGTTTTCTCAAAATATTGATTTTGTACAACCTTCTCATTCTAAGCTAGTGATATATCATCTACTGCTAAAAGTGCATTTACAGTCAGCTCATTACTCATAACAGCACTCCATAATGATATGACGAAATTTCTCACTTTACTGGCAATATCAAAGCTTAAGGTGCACAAGAGAAGGGGGAAATGAAACAATGCAGTTATCTCGATACTGCATTTCCTAAAAGACAAACGTCTTGAGCATAAAGAGCTGATAATTTCATTCGTTGATAAAGTTATATTTGCACTATCAGAGACAACATGCCATAACAGCATGCTGCTAATTATGTAACATTGTGAATTCATTGTTTGCATACTGAACAAAATATTTCAATTGATCAAGAAGTTGAGGTAGGAAAGTACCAGGAACGATCTGTACAATCTTTAAAATATATCAGTTCACATTAAAAGAAGACATTATATTAGCCATTGATCAGCAAAAAATATCAACAGATGTTATAAAGTTGTTTATTAGCATATAGTTGCACAAAAGGATAAAACACAATTTTAACAAGAGGGCCCAAAGGGCACTAGGTTGCTCACCTGTTGCATATTGGTCTGGTTTTGACCCAACATGACCCAGTTTCGAACTTGGCCTAGAGTTCATGGAGAACAACATCCTGACTAAGTTTCATGAAGATTGGATCAAAACTGTGACATCTAGAGTGAACACAAAGTTTTTCTAAAATTTGACCTAGTGACCTAGTTTTTGACCGCACATGACCCAGTTTCAAACTTGGCCTAGATTTCATGGAGAACAACATCCTGACTAAGTGTCATGAATATTGGATCAAAACAGTGACCTCTGGAGTGTACACACGGTTTTTCTAAGATTTGACCTAGTGACCTATTCGTTGACCACACATGAGCAAGTTTTAAACTTAGCCTGGATTTTATGGAGACAAACATTCTGACAAAGTTTCATGAAGATTGGATCAAAACTGTTGCCTCTAAAGTTTTTTCTAAGATTTGACCTAGTGACCTAGTTTGTGACCCTACATGATTCAGTTTCAAACTTGGCCTAGATTTCATGGAGAACATTATTCTGACTAAGTTTCATGATGATTGGATAAAAACGGTGATATCTAGAGTGAACACAAGGTTTTTCTAAGATTTGACCTAGTGACCTAGTTTTTGACCCCACATGACCCAGTTTCAACCTTGGCCTAGATTTTATGGCAAACAACTTTCTGACTAAGTTTCATGATGATTGGATAAAAACGGTGATATCTAGAGTGAACACAAGGTTTTTCTAAGATTTGACCTAGTGACCTAGTTTTTGACCCCACATGACCCAGTTTCAACCTTAGCCTAGATTTCATGGAGAACAACATTCTGTCCAAGTTTCATGAAGATTGGATCAAAACTGTTGCCTATAGAGTGAACACAAGCAAATTGTTGACGGACGACGACGGACGGACAGATGGACGACGGCCGAAGAGTGATCACAAAAGCTCATTTTGTCTCTATGTGACAGGTGTGCTAAAAAGCAACACTTGAGTGATATTTGTACAGAAACAATTTTGAAGTTTCTTTATGAATATAATTTTGATGAAATTTTGACACAAAAAATGTAAAGTACTGTAAACCACTTAATATTTGCATGTAATCTTTTTTTGCAAAATCAGTCTTCGTCTTAATCTTTGCAATCACAAAATCAAGTAATACTTTGTAAGGGGGTATACAGTTTTCAGCTTGTCTGTGACTGTCTGTAGATGGATTTTGGTGGACCCAACTCCTCCTACAGATTTTTCCAGATTTCCTTGAAACTTTCACACATGAACAACCCCAACATAATTATACGATGTGCGTGAAGAAAATAATTTGCGATTTTTTTTGGCAGAATTATGGCCCTTATCGAATTAGCCAGAGGGGATATATGGCAACAGTTCTAGTTGAAAACAATAAAATTAAAACATCACAAAAGTTAATAATACCTGACACAGTGAACAGCATCTGCATGCTATAAATTCATACATAACCATGTCAGAAAAAAACAACAAATTTTTCAAATTTCATCAAATAAGCTTATTCAATTGGCTCACAGAGTCTTTCACTTTTTATGTAGTCTAAGTATGAAAATGAATGACTTTTTATAGCAAGAAGCATGCAAGCCCTAAAATTTTGTTCATTTCTTTGAAGTTTCAAAAATTGAATTAACACAAAGTATGATAAAATGTATTAGCAATATGTTACATATAGATGGAACGTTCTAGTTTGAATACATGAACAGTATTGGTTAACCTAATCAGAAATATATCGATGAACACATCCGTTGTCTATCCTGTACATCATCTCAGGTAGTTATTATGAAAATAAAGTCCCACCAATATTATAATAATAGCAACAACCCTATAGGAGACCACACAGTAACATTGTACTTAATTTCATTGCATCAAAGCGTGTGAAAAACTGTATGACTAATTGAGAGGCAAAACTGTTCAACTTATATGACTTACTGTGAGCAAAGGCACTTAAATTTAACTTCCTGTCACTACATGATTTATTGTCAAATTATTGAGAGACTATACAAATCAGCTTGTGTGATTTATTGCGAGCAAAATGGACCTGTTACTTATGGTTACTATATGACTTACTTGGGATAACAGGAAGTTAACTAGTTTATAGCTGCAATGTCAAATGTCTGCCTGCAAGTTTGTGTATTCATGGCCTGATGGCCTAATTTTAATATAAAACTATGGAATTGCCCGAAATTGGAAAATAAAAGTATTCTATTCTATTCTACAGGTCATCAACTGATTGTCTACTAAAAGCACTTAGCCGCTTTTACCTCCCTTTAATTAAACATAGAATGTATGAATTACCTCCCCTGGAAAAATCTTTCAAAGCATTTTTCATCGAAAATGGTCCCCTGATATGCTGAGTGTCCACATCAAAATTAATCTATATATGCCAAGTATTCTCATTATTTGCCAGTCAGCTTTTTGCTGAATCATGGAAGGCATGCGAGTGCCAATCGCAAGATTGAACCTTAGGTGTCACCAGATTGGACATCAAGCATGTTAACCACTGAGCTACAGAGGCAATCAAAGTGTTCATACAAGCATCAATATTTTATTGACATAAGTATTGAATAATGAATGATCCATCAATTTTATTGGAAAGCTATAGATGCTTCTGCACTTTTAAAAACTGGTAATTGCTTCAAGATTTTATCGTAATTTTGATATTTGTAAAAACGCATCCACTTTTATGTTCCTACACATCATTCTGCAGTGTGCCTTTAAATTTAATTTATACAGCGGATGCATTTAACAGGATAAATACATGTTGTCTAATCTAGCATAATAAAGATGGAAAAATATAATTTAATATAGTTTACATCATTGCTTACCAATATGAATATCAATTATATACACCGAGATATTTGATATGAATTTAATTGAATGTGAAATGTATAGAGCGTTCATTCAACTAAGCCACCGAGCAACCGCAGAATGTAAGCATTACGATTATATAAAATTTTGTTAAGTTGATAAATTACAATAACTGAAAATTGTTTTACTTCTTTGGTCTTTTGACTTCATTTGGTCATTGTAATATGGTACAGTCCAGTTAGGATATGGTGACAGTGATGTCATCATTTATGTGTACCCAAAAGATTAAAACCATTGCTTGAATAGGTTGAGTTTAGTTTGGTATTGGACTGTTAGTATAATCCTTTAATTATACTTGTTTTTACACCGTACAAGTGGATTGTTCCACTGCATCACTGGATTTTTATCTTAACTGGACTGTAGCTTGCCTTTTGTGGTGATTTACCTTGCTATGATCTTCATTTGACATTATTTTGTGGTAATTAAAGCATTATGTGGTTTAAACTAAGCTTATCCACTTGTCTGATTTACCCTATACACTCTGATAGCATACTTTTTGCCTAATTTGGCATTGGCATACTTTTTGGCAAATTTTGCATTGGCATACTTTTTGGCAAATTGTGCATTGGCAAATTGTGCATTGGCATACTTTTTGGCACATTGTGCATTGGCATACTTTTGGCCAATTGTGCATTGGCATACATTTTGGCAAATTGTGTATTGGCATACTTTTTGGCAAATTGTGCATTGGCATACTTTTTGGCCAATCGGGCACCTGAGGTCATTCAATATTCAAGGCACAATTAAGGTGCATCTTTATTGACAGAGTTCCTCATTAGATACAAACTCCCACAGTGGTTACATCATATTTCCAACAAAACTTAGAACAATTTTGATGAACATTTTAGACTCAATTGATTAAACCATCCTAAAAATGAATATATTGTTATTATATTTAAATGTCCTTAACTAGGCATCCGTTTCCTCTGTACAAACAGTATATTATAAATCAAACTTGTTATTGATATGTAAAATCATGTAGCAAACCTTCAATTATTACACATTTCAAGTATTATCAAATGTTTCATAAGTGCCATATCTCTAACTGTTATAAATTATGTGACTTTTATAAGTTGTAAAATGTAGCATGTTTCTGCATTATACAATATCATACAGATAAACACGTGCTCAAATCTGCAGATACCTCAATAAAGGAGCCACCAGGTTTTGGTCCTGTTGTAATATTTTTTTTTTAAAATACCAAGCATAGCCTTTAATAATTTTTGCCAGTCAGCTTTCTGCTGAATATGGCAGGTATATGTCTGCCTCCTAACAGATTTGATCCCGGGTCGCGGGATTATAAAGCCGTCAAATGTGCTAACCACTAAGCCACTACTTGGCCGTCATTATCTTGGACTATTGCTGGCATTGAAGTAAGAAGATAATGCTCTTGACTACAGATCAAGAGGTGCCAGATCGTCCTTTTGGCTCTTTCTGTTCATAGCAATCTTACCAATACTGGAACCAGACAATCACTGGTTGTTGACGATAAAGTCTGTGTCAGTTGGACACTCGGCAATCAGACCTGAGACACTGAACTATGCATATTGTTGGTTTCTCGATCAGTAATACATTTGGAGTTATGGCATACCTGCAAAGTAGTCATATTAAAGTGGAGTTACTCCTATTTCCGTTGATAAATTTCTGGTTATCCATATCTTGGTTATGGTACCATAGAGCGAGGCAGCCCATTGGCGGTTGGTAAGTACAGTTGACTTTACGGATTGTGTATTGTTTTCGGCCAGACAGAGTGGCCTGAATTCTCCACAATGTCAAAGAGAGACAACCCTGTTGCTCCAAAAGGACAAGATAAACAAAACTCAGCAAAACACAATGTTCTTGTCTCAGTGAGAACTCTTCCGTTCTCAATCCAGAAATCATAAATCAGAATAGAACAAGACTGCGTTCAATAAACGCTTATGCCCCCTGTGGGAGCAATTTCAATAAGTCTAAGTCCAAAATTAGGTCAAGGTGAAGGTCAAAATGGAGTCAGGTGATACAGGCGTGTGGAGAGTGGTCATATACAACATCAATGCAAGTTTGAAAGCTTTGTAGCAAGTCATATTAATGCTAGAAGAAACGGTCAATTTGGGTTAACCAAGAATTTGGCCTTTCAATAAGTCTAAGTCCAAAAATAGGTCAAGGTGAAGGTCAAAATGGAGTCAGGTGATACAGGCATGTGAAGAGTGGTCATATACAACCTCCATGCAAGTTTGAAGGCTTTGTAGCAAGCCATATTGATGCTAGAAGAAACGGTCAATTTGGGTTAACCATGCCGGACGGACGAACGGACGAACGAACGGACGAACGAACGGACGAACAGACGGACGGACAGGTGAATCACTATATGCCTCCCGATCTATCGATACGGGGGGCATAAAACTATCATACTACCAAGATTTTTGAGCCAAGAAATTGCATCATCATGATTTCCCTGTTAACAACATACTTAACACACAAAATGCAGTATTCATTTGCACCAAGATTTTATTGATAACATACCAAGGACAGGAGCTGATGATCTGTTCAGGGTTCTTTGATGTAATATATACTATGATATTATGATAGATGAACATAGAGCAGTTTATTGTATGATAGGTGTCATGTTCCATATAATACTGCTATAGTACAGTGCTTGATTAATAAGTGTATAAGTTTTATCCGACAGTCAGCTAATCTGTCCTCTGACAATAATATTAACCATAAAAAGTCGACCACACACGTTGAACGAGCAGAACTACAAAGTCATTACATATCATACTTCATTATGAATACATCAAAATAAATTAAATTATAAATAAAAATCTCAAATATAGTGTATTTATATGAAAAAAGATATGAGAAAAGTTTGTCTTGGGGCAGACTGGGGCAGATTGTCAGAGTGGGGGTCTAATTTTTCTAGTTTTTTGTAGTACTTTCGTGCTCTGCTGTTTGAGATATGTACTCAGCTTTCCCTCTCCGATTATAATCTTACTGTTAAAAGCAGAAGCCAAAGTCATGACATAATGGTCTCATTTACATTTTTATTAAGTAGCATTTTTATATTTCCATTTAATTTTGAAAAAGATCTAATATTTCATTATAATTTAACAAATATTCGTTATTTCACAAAATGTGAAATTGAATTACATATAATATTTCTATTTTTTGAAATTATGAATGTTTGTCATTAATTTGTTTAGATATTACACTTGATAAAATATACAAAATTTTATGATAAATATTTAATTCATATTCAAAATTATGCAAAAAACAACAACAAAAATAAATTGCTGAAAAAATGTTCATATTTACAGCAAACATTGTACTCTCAATGTGTGTTTTAATTTCATCATATTTACTGTTATGATTATTATTTAAAGTTTTCTGATATAAAAAAATATTCTATTTTTATACCTAATCCTAGAAGTTATACTGAATACATGAGAACAGGGTGCCTAAGCATGAGAACTGTATGAAGACTACGGGTGATTAATCATTTTGTAGATAAGGTTACTGCAGATTGATTGATTGATTTAGTTTCCTCCCACCACAGATGTAAGATATAATCTGTTTCATTATTATAAAAAAAATAAGATGTATATAATGTGAAACATGCATACAAAAGTGATCACCTCAATTGAACATCTATATCAACTAGTTTTATATTGAAAACAAGACAATTGCCAAGCAATGAAAGTCCCCTACCAGTAGCCAATTGTAACAGGGTAATAACTCAAAAATTAAGTAAGGGAGAGTTATAGTTCTTGTGCACTGCACTTCTCCTAATTGATATCTATCCTCATGTAAAGTTTCAAAATCATATCTCTTTTGGTAATGGAGTTATGCTCCGGACAAAAGTTAAGTATGAAAATTAACAAAGGGGAATAACTCAAAAACTAAGTAAGGCAGAGTTATTGTTCTTGTGCACTGCACTTCTCCTCATTAATATCTATCCTCATGTAAGGTTTCAAAATCATATCTATTTTGGTAATAGAGTTATGCTTCGGACAAAATTTAAGTAAGAAAATTAACAAAGGGGAATAACTCAAAAATTAAGTAAGGCAGAGTTATTGTTCTTGTGCACTGCACTTCTCCTTAATAATATTTATCCTCATGTACAGTTTCAAAATCATATCTCTTTTGGTAATGGAGTTATGCTCCGGACAAAATTTAAGTAAGAAAATTAACAAAGGGGAATAACCCAAAAATTAAGTAAGGCAGAGTTATTGTTTTTGTGCACTGCACTTCTCCTAATTGATATCTATCCACATGTAAAGTTTCAAAATAGTATCTTTTTTGGTAATGGAGTAATGCTCCGGACAAAATTTAAGTATGAAAATTAACAAAGGGGAATAACTCAAAAATTAAGTAAGGCGGAGTTATGGTTCTTGTGCACTGCACTTCTCCTAATTGATATCTATACACATGTGAAATTTCAATCAGTAAATGCTATATTTAGATGTGTGTCATTATCGACCGATCAGTAAACACTATATTTAAAGGTGTGTCACTACCAGCCAATCAGTAAACACTATATTTAGAGGTGGGTCACTACTGACCTGAATCAGTAAACACTATATTTAGAGGTGTTTCCCTACCGACCAATCAGTAAACACTATATTTAGAGGTGTGTCACTATGAACCAATCAGTTAATGCTATATTTAGAGGTGTGTCACTACCAACCAATCAGTAAACACTATATTTAGAGGTGTGTCACTATGAACCAATCCCCTGCTTTCAGCAGCCATGCATGATAGCTGATGTAGATTCCATTGACTGGATGCCTAAACTATTGAGTCTAGATTATAGCTGGTTTATTTAAACTGTTCCTCACTAAATTGATGGGTGGGGTGCTTTTGGTGGGTATAGGTCATTGGACAGAAAACACACAACATTTTATTCCAGGCCTATAGAGCATATTAAATTTAGTTTTTTATAAATTGTCTAGCAAATACAAGACGGCAAGATAAAAAGTTGGAAGAAATGCGACCAGAAATGCGGCCAGAAATGCCATGCACAATATTTATGCATAATTCCTACAATGTTTGCGACTATACATCAGTACTTAAAATCTCGTTCAATTTAAACATATCAACAAAACAGAATTTTGATTCAATTTTCATCCATTAAGTAAACGATAAATCAGAGTTTTTCTGCAACAACATGACATACAATATATGATAAACACTACAGAATATCATAATTTCCCTCTCTATATTACTTCAAATTGAATTTAAGGCCAAATTGTGATGATTTTTAAGTTTTTATGTATGTTTTAGAATGTTTAACATTTGCTGCCTGAGTAAGGCCAACGGAATGGAGAAAACCCAGACTTGAGTCTAGGCAGGACTCAAAAGGGCCAAAGTAGTTCATCTGTCATTGTGTTGGTGACTTAGAGCCCCAAAAGGGCCTCAATTCCCTTATTTTAACTTCCATTTTTATCCAAAACTTTCCCTAAAACCTAAAAATAATCAAACTGTGGTCTTAAGCCAATAAACATTGAACCTGCACTCTCAGAATCAGAGACGGAAGAATTTCGAGAAAAAAATTTCAATGTCATGTCAAACTAGCAGGGGATTGAGGTTTTATATATTATTAAGGGTACTAAAAGCAGCATGAGTTAGTAATAACCTGTAGTATGTCATAGCGCTTAGCAGAATACAGTCACCGGTTTGTTATCTTTGGGGTATGTTTTGTGGTCATGTTTTATTGAAGAAAGCCATTCAAAAACATGACGAAAAGGTTCACATTATGTTGGCTTCCGTATTTGTTTCAAGACAAAAGTTTGAAGAAAGCAGCTATCTTAGGTCTTGTCACATTATCCAGAAACCAGGCAACCTAGAAGTTTACCCAAACCATTTTAATGACTTTGTTGTTTGGTGGATCAAGTCCAAGACCTCTTTCACTCACATCTGACGCTTTACCTGACTACAGCTAGCAAGTCATACAGTCATAGTATTAAGATTCGGGCAAATAACTTTTTTAGTTGTACAAGTAACCTTTGCAGTTGTACAACTAACTTCTGCAGTTGTACAAGTAACCTTTGCAGTTGGACAAGTAACCTTGGCAGTTGTACAAGTAACCTTTGCAGTTAGACAAGTAACCTTTGTAGTTGGACAAGTAACTTTTGTAGTTGGACAAGTAACTTTTGCAGTTGTTCAAGTAACTTTTGTAGTTGGACAAGTAACTTTTGTAGTTGGACAAGTAACTTTCGCAGTTGGACAAATAACCTTTGCAGTCGGACAAGTAACCTTTGCAGTTGTACAAGTAAGTAACCTTTGCAGTTGTACAAGTAAGTAACCTTTGCAGTTGTACAAGTAAGTAACCTTTGCAGTTGTACAAGTAAGTAACCTTTGCAGTTGTACAAGTAAGTGACCTTTGCAGTTGGACAAGTAACTTTTGCTGTTGGACAAATAACTTTTGCAGTTGTACAAGTAACCTTTGCAGTAAAAAAAAAAGTTTACTGATTTGGGCAAGTTAAGCTTCATATTCTAAATTCACAGACTGTTATAAGAACGGCATGCCTAATTATTATATTCAAAAATATAAGTCAGTAGCATAATAATATTAAAGTATGAACTTCTGTGAAAGGAAAGTTATACAAAATACTGCTTGTATTGCTGCGGATAAGGACTCCCTTTATTTGCACAAGCTCCTCAAACTGTTTACAATGAAATATTTTTTTAATAAAATTATATTTAAACGGGTCAATAAATAGTGTGAAGTGTAAGATTGAATTATCGCTTACTGAAGGAGCAGCTTATTGACCACAGTTCAAAGAACTTTGAACAAGAAGGGTAGTTAAGTACGCAAATTTACCTAAATAATCTTCGGCAATAGCTTGTAGTCATATACCTTATTTACTTTCGCCACAAAATACACTTAAAAATTCAGATGAAAAAAATGTCAACACAATAATTGACTATTATAAAACTACTAATACCTTGTCAAGATATGGGAGCTATGAACTTAAATGGAATTAAAAACTTATTCAATTAGGGTTTATTATATGGCTTTCAAACTGAATATTAAGGGGATTATGAGTTAAATAACTGCATTTCATTTCTTAATTATATGTACACGATATGATAGAAAGAATTTCCATAGAGGTATTGTACCAGATAACAGCAAAATGTTCAGATAACAGCAAAATGTTCAAAGAGTTCATTGTATGTGGACTTTCATCTAGAGTATCCGGGGTCTATGGTGGAGGGTAGTGAATAGGTGCACTCTTTCTTGTACTGTTTGGTATCCTCGGCAAAATGTCGGTTGTTTTTTAATCAGTTCTTGATGACATTTCATGAACTTAAGTTTGATAATAATTTTTAAACAGTTCTTGATATGAAAAAAATCATGAACAGTTCATGAACTTCAATGTTCATGATCAGTCCAAGATCAAATATTCATGAATGGAATAAGGACATGTAGTTCAAGAATGGATATCATGAACACATCAAGGACTTTTCTTGATTGCAACTTCAAGGGTTGATAAAGTACTTTCGGTGGTGAACTATTCATGAACAGTTTGTGAATATTTTTTTCATGAATGCATGAAGGATTTGTCTTATTTGCACTTCAGGAATTTATAAGGAACATTTCATGAAGTTTAGAAAGTTTATGAACCGTAATAGTTGATATCCGGAACTCTGTGCAATGTGGTTTTCCCCTTAATTTACATGTAGGTACAAGCAGATCCGGAGTAGGTCTATTGTACTTTTTGCTAACCAAGACCAGAGTGCTTTGTTAAAAAAACAATCAATTAAAATCTTATCCTGTATCCATTTTCTTTTTTTCGTTATTTATTATTTTCTCAAATAGTACAAAAACATGAAGACAAGCAGAGATATCATAGCATTGAATGATGCCAATTTTATTATGATGATACAACAATTTTTTTAAATTAAAAAAATCGGAAAATTCCTTCTCTATATTCTTTATATTCTGCTTTTAATAGCATAAACAACTGCATGATAAATTAATCTATCAGGTAACATAATCCAGCATAAAAAATACATTTCAACAACTGACAAAAAAAATTGGAGCTTAAATCAACCCGAAATATCTACAGAATTTGTGAAGCCGTTCATAATCACATTTTTTATGAGCATTTTCTACCATTTTGCATCATTAATATTACTAACTTTTCACACAAAAACGACAAATAAATAAATACTTGGAGTTTCAGACTGACATTTAACTACTGTATATAATACAACCCCGGTTAATTGAAAATTATAATTCAGACTTTAACTGTTGCAATAAAATGACAAAGTGACATGACTTTTTTTATTTTTTCGAACAACATTGAATTTCGTACTACACTTGCTCTATCATGCTTCTGTATAGAGTTACTATTGAATATCCTACACTACAAGTACCTTAAAGTCAATGGCATTCATTTCAAATAATACGACTGTTTATCATTTTATCAAAAAATAAAATAATTTAGATTTTCTAAACTAACAGTATGATATGCACCATGGGGCGGGGAATTTAAGCATTGCACCTGAACAGTAAATAAAAGAATTTATATTTTCTCTAAGTGACGACAATACATCGCGCAGTATGTGATGCACCCTGGGATGAGATATCGTTGCATCAGGCCCACCCTGAATGTCATTTTGATGTAATGCATCCAACTGCAATACAAATGGACAAATTTATATCTACATAGTTGAAATATTATCTGTATTTCAGTATCCATCAAATCAGCATGTTTACGATGCATGGCATGTTTTCCCAAGATTAGAATGCGGCAATACACGTAGGGGGCCGTCACTGCCGACATTGGTGGCGTGTTAAATATTATAAAATAAGAGCAAATAGTGGAAACTAGTAATAAACAAGAAATTTGTAAAACGTAGTTTTAATGCAAATTCTTGAAACGTTTTTTAGATTTCTTTCATTTACAACCCTATACATTCTAATTCTTTCAAATTAAATGTTCATGAAATTTTCTATTTATAACGCATAAACAAATTAGCATAATACATACCGGCAGAATGCATAAATAACAACACAACATATAAATTCATCAAAATTATATGCATATAAATAAACGCAATGACAAGAAATATGATTTATGCTTAATTTATCAACTCATCACGGCATGTTTGCAAAAAGTAGGTAAGCATACCATTGTAAAATAGAATTTCATATACCGAATGTACGTTCTTTCAAATAACATGCAAAGATATTAGATAAAAGTGAAACATGCAAAAATGAAGATAAACTGGCAAGCTATGATTGATAACTTGATAAGCGGCCATTATAATATACTCAAATGATAAAATAAATATTAAGTGAAATGAAACGACAGGAAGATATAGGTTTACTTTTGACTACATGGAATAATTATGATTCAGAACAAGAAATATCACTGAATGTGATGAATACCTGGAATTCACTTGATGTTGATCAGTCATACCAAGTTTCATTGAAATCCGACCAATAGTTACAGAGAAATATAGCTTGCATATTTTGACCTGAGCCTGACTTTTATGCAAGAATATATTACAAGGTTCTTGGATTGAATATATCAATTTCCGCAAGCAAATCGTGCAATATTGGTATTTCAGATTTGTGTTTGTATTACAAGTTGAGCGTCTTCATGATACTCCCCGATTATGAAAACATACAATCAGTGTTATAAATAAATAAGTGAAATAAAACGACAGGAAGGTAAGATTTGTTACTTTGACTACAGGGAATGATACTGAATAACAACAGTTTTAAATCTATAGGTACAGGTAAGTTTTATTAAACAACACAATTTAATAAGAGACTCAAAGTTGAAAAATAATTAAGAACAACTTGATTCTGTATGTCGATTAATCCAAGATGTAGCCAAGGTGTAACAATTTCAATGGATCTTTTTAGTGAAAATAACAGTGAAAAATAACTGAAAATAACGTTTTGATAATTTCACAGTTCTGGTAGCTGGTTCCAGTACTGCACAGAAAAAAAGAAATTTAACTTCAACTGCGCTGGGAGTCAAATTATGTGTAACGTCATTGTGGTACCTTAATAATTCGATGGCTTAGAATGAGAAGGTCGTAACTACCACTTACGACCTTATAAGACTCATACATATTTGAAATCTGCTTCACAAGGCGCTTCTTATGAGCCTATTTTCATGAAAATCGGAAATTGTCATGTCGACCAAAATGAAGTTTTAAAAACTTGTTTTTCCATAGGTAAAGAGTAAATTACAGACAGTTTTCTCTTATTTTCTCAATATATCGATTTGGTAGTTATGACCTTGTTGTTCTAAGCCAGCAAACTATACACGTTGTAACGTAATTTCTCCATGAAGTCAATTAGTTTAATTACCACGAGAAAATGAAGCAAATGGTAAACAAAAAATTTGTTAATTTTTGGTGAAAGATCTTATTTTATTTAACTGGTGATCTCAGTTAATTATATTTTCAGGGGAATATGGAATACACACATCAAGCACCCTTATTGTCTAGAACTCTAATTGCTTGTACACCAAAATGCTATATTACTCACCAACTGCCATCAAATTAATGTCTTATGTCCCCTAAGTTCCCACCCTAACAAATACTGAGTTTCCTCCACTAACAAATACTGAGTTTCCTCCCTAACAAATCTATTTCTCTCCACCCTAACACATACATACTGGCTACAGATATAATGATAAACTATGCAGAATGATTGTTACCAAATGTAATGGTGTGAAGTTGTTTCATTTATCTATCTTAGGGCTGTGAAATTAAATTAGACAAAAAAATTCACCAGAAATAAATGCAAACTGATAGTGAATCCCACTTCAGGTGCAGCCTGCATCAACAAGCATGAAGATATATTGTACTCAGGCAGCGTTGAGCCTGTGCCATTTTATGCCTAGGTCCCATTGAGCATTTTTGCCTGCGCGATGTACTCTCGTTTTAATGAATGGGTATTGGGAAGTATCGGTTAAAGGGCTCTCATGGTCAATGGGAAGCTTCGTTGAAGACATTAGAAGATTTGTAACATCCCTATTGCCAATGCCTTCCGAAGCTAATTTATTTACATCAGGGCCCGAAATTACAACCAATACTTACACTCAGCACTCAAAACTCAAATATTGAATTTGTCATATTAATGAGCTATTATTTGTTCTTGATAGCTAATCTAGGTGTGGAAATGTATAGAATTGTTATTTGAATGTTGCAAATAACATTTGAACCATATTTTTGCTATTTTGTACTATCTATGAGGTAAAAACGTAAGTATTGTATCTGAGTGCACTCAGACTGGTTAATTTCATGTATAGCTTACAAAAACAGTAAATTTCAATTGGAAACAACCAAATGATAATATTTACCACCTATTTAACATAACTTCAACTTCTCGTTCTAAAAAAATGTCGCTTCGAACCTCAAAAGAAGGAATTTCAATATTTGAGTGCTGAGTGCAGAGTGTAAGTAATGGTTGTAATTTCGGGCCCTGGAGTATGTCGCCGAGGAAAAAAATGCTCAATGGGACCTTGGCTTAAATCAGGTTATGTAGGCGATTGTCAACATTTATAAAGTTAATGCATCAAAATTGTACAACTTTATTGACAGATTGACAAGTGCAGAGATATTGAACTGTTGATCAGTCTATAAAATAATATGTTTTAAAGAGGTTTAGTAAGTTGCAATAATGTTTAGTCTAGCCATTGGATTAAGACTGTCATGATAAAAAAATCTACCCAACTTTTCACTTAAATAGGATCGGGCCATAATAAGATTACTAACTTCCTAAATAAATACATATTCAGTTAAATGCGTCTTATATGTATATATACTATATAGCCGCATAATCAGAAAATAAATAAAGACTATTTAAAGGTTACGTTATTTTTCCCAGATCACTTGTCAAGATAGCAAGATTACGAAGTCTCTCGTCAATTTTTTTGCGTCTTTAATCTTATCAAGAAATTTGTTTTTTTTATTGCAAGATTTAATTGATTAGGAGGAACAACGATTTTCAATTTGATAAATGAATATTACACTTAATCTGTATTAACTTCTTAAGTCATTAAAATATTTATTTTAGACTTATTATACAACTATTAATTGCTAGCACCTTTTATTAGTATTACTGTAAAATCGTTTAATTTCAATGGGACAAAATTTCCTGGTTTTTTTTGTGTAAAAAAGACCATTTCCTGGGGACGTAATTTCATAATTTTCGTAATTGAGGTGATTTGATTGGTTGTCTTTTTCCTTAAGTCAAGTAAGATCAATATTTAATACCATCCCGGGTACCATTTTTAGTTTATATTTGGTATGATACATCCCAAGGGATTGAACCAAGGACCTCCCACACTCTTGCAGCTATGTACAGCTAGTGTGTCGAGATTTCACTTAACATCATTATGGTTGGCCCTAATTGATGGATGATAGAACTTTGTCGTTTGTATACTACTTCAAACTACTCAGACAGTTATAACAGCTTGATATGAGACAATTATTCTATTATAACATGATTAATGATGTATTATTGTTTTATAATTTAGATTAATATATTCTTAATTACTAATTAATCAATCTCAAATTGTTATAACAGTACAACCTTACTCATATTTAATGCATTGTCTTACGATTTATGTGTATTTATATAATACCGTATTTCTCCAGATATTTGTCACACTTTCATTTTTTCTGATGAAAAATACTATGCTTACTTTACAAAGCTATAGAATATTCCAGATTGTTTCCATGTCTGATGGGCCAAACAGGAACTGCCAAAACACTTATGTCGTTTGCTCACCATTTTTAAATTTCTGCATCTTACTTTCTTTGATTTTTGCCCCTTTATTACATGATGCGTACTACACAAAGCAGTGGACAATAGTGGGGCGAGCACAGCATTATATATACACCAGTAAATGTTTATTATTTGAATATTATATATATGCCATAAGCCCTTTATGTCATTTAATTACATATTTTTTATACTAATTAATTACAAACATGAATAAGTCTCTAACAATCATTCACTAAAATGATTACTATTAAATCATCATGAAGGGTTGACCCGTGATCTGGAATGTAATTTCCTCTTCAAAACTTTTATCATTGATTTAATCATATACAATTATCTCCCTTTACCCATGTCAACCATCACTCTTCAATGCCCTCAGTGATCTCCCTTTAAAAGATCTCCTTTTGGAGAAGTTGCTCACCAGCATTTTACAAAGTGATCTGTAACTTTAATTAGGATACACATGAGCATCACCTACGTAAAAGTGCTGGACTCTAAACTTTCTGGTTTTTGATAGTAACAAGGGCAGATAACTCAATCAATATAGGTCACAGGGTTATCTACTTTGCCATTATGGACTCCTCTTGGGACGGTAAATAACTATGCTAACATTCAAGTGGATACCTCTGATAGTCTTTGAGAGAGTGACTCTGGCAATAAACTTAACCAACGCACCAACAAAGTCGAGCTAAAAATAGATAAAACGGAAAACCCCATACTGACTTTGAACAAGGATTTCAGTGCATCATCATCAAAATGTCATCAAATCCTATATTTAGGGAGGAGCCTCAGAATGTGTACTGTTGTCAGATTACAGAATAAAATTGTTATAACAGAAATGACGCCTCCCACAGGAATGAAAACGTGTTGTTGCTTGTCGGGAGTTCAAGGGAACATTATGAGTAAATCTGCGATAAATATGATAAATTTACATCACAGTTATTCCTACTATCTGTACTGAGTGCTGAAAGCTGTCTTCTTGTAATGTGAATTCTGTGATTTTTATGCCATTTAACAAGACATACAAGTCATAATATTGCTGAATGCCATTTTGTGATTCTGTCAATTAACGATTCTAATGACTTGCACTAAACAGTCGTATTAAACATATCAAATGTACTAAGTGACATGTTATATAGGCCTAGAACATCACATAGTTATTGCAGGAAGTATCTTTTAGTGTCAAGTGTCAACTTTTTTAAGAAATATTCAAACACTAAATTGTAATAATATCATGTATTTATAAACAAACTTCACACAACTATTCGCAAAGCGGATCCTTGGAAAATTCATTGATATAAGTTACAAACATGTACCCAATTACACTGCTTTCCTGAGTAATATAATCCCAAAACACTGCCATTCCAAGAATGCATTAAAATTAGTGTGGCTTAAAATGAAGCAGGTGCTCATGTCTGTAACAGATTTGTTTTATATTAATTCATTTTAGGTCGATTATGAAAAACAAGTTATTTTCCAATATATTAATCACTCTCAACACCTCGTTCCTGATGTTATTCATCTACACGAGTGTATAAAAGAAGAGAAGCAGAGTTTTCTTTATATCTGAGCGTCTATTAGCAGGGGAAAAATTGGAACCATTTTGGTATGACCAGGCCTGATGCTCTGTGCTCTACCACTAGGCTATACAGGAGGTGTTTGTTGACTTAATACCTGTTGTAAACAGTTTCCATGGTTACCAAAATTCAAACAAATCAAACAAGAGATGTTTGTAAAACATGTATGTGCATCCATGGCAGCCCAATAGTTGAAAATGGTACAGGTCAGAGTGAAATTGACCTTTGGCCTACTGACCACAAAATCAATAGGGGTCATTTACTGTTGAGACCAACCTCCAATAGTGTCATGTTTGGAGATCTTAGGGCAAAGCGTTCTTGCAGAGATATTGAATGGAAACCATTTGGTTTAGACTGACCATTTGACATGAGCAATGCAATATATACCCTCTCATCAAAGATGGGGAATATAATAAAGATTTGCCCATTACTAAACCAGACCAAAGTGCTGAAAGCTACCACAAACCACATCAAAGTATAGCTAGTACAAATCTGGAGTAAATAGGTGGTATACATATTGCTTGAGGGTTGACCATAAAACTACTGTAACACTGTAATAGTAATATAGCATCTTGCTTGAGTGATCATTACATATTAGTTTGAATAAAGAAGCTGACAAAATGGACACATTGTTTTTGTCCATGAGTCACATTGAGTGTAATAAAAGTCATATTGGGTGATAGTCAGTACTTTTTGTGAAATATTCTATTTATTACAAACCTTAGAAAATGAGCTCATTTTAAGGAAAATTGAGCATTGCCTTTCAAAACAATGACAGGCCATGCATTCTGCAGAGGATTTCATCGAAAGCGATTGGAATAATGAAAAGTGACTTGTTGACAAAGTTAGGCTGATCATAATTCCATGAGCTGATCAAAGCTGGTTTAAGGCTAACATTATGGATAATTCACTTATTTATTGTCACAGTGACTGTCACAGTGCTGAGTGATATTTCTACACTCTAAGACTGCGATTATAACCCTAGTGCTCTCCCATGCATAACCAGTCCTGTTTTGTGAACTCTTTATGTAATTTTACTACAGAGCATATAGCTGCTGCAAAATGACAGGCATATACTCCTGGCTTAGAATGAGAAGGTCATAACTACTACTTACGACCTTATAAGACTCATACATATTTGAAATCTCCAGTACCAGGTGCTTCTAATGAGCCTATTTTTAAGAAAATCGGACTTGTCATGTTGACCAAAATGAAGCTATAAAAGCTTGTTTTACTATAAGTAAAGAGTAAATTGCAGAATTTTTTTCTTGTTTTCTCAATATATCGATTTTGTACTTACGACCTTCTCATTCTACGACAGCGATATGTATGTACCCCCACCCGGATTGGACCTTGGTTGGCAGATTAGACAGCAAGCACACTAACCACTGAGCCATGGAAGCAATGTATTACTGTGACATGCAAATAATATGTAACCAATGTTCTCATTGGTTTGAAGGATCTTTTGACATGCCGCACAAAAGTCGTCAAGACAGGTTCTGCTGTTGGCCTATATGTTCAAAGAGAAGGTTTATTTGTAAGCTTTCAAGTTTAGCTAGTTATAATGCACAAACCATCATATTATCACCTAAATGCCATAAATAATCTTAAGTCCAATACCCTAACACCATATGAACGTTAAGAATGCTAATTTATTCCCATCATAAGCCATTCTTCAACTAATCGCATCATTAAAATGACAATTTCTATTTAATGTAATACCCGTGTAATGTTTTACGCCATTTCATAAACACATTATACCTTTATTTTCCCCACAAATCATTCAAAGACAGTTAGTTACAAGTTGAAATGAAATATGCAAAAGAGGGTTGTCCATGATGTTCTTTCAAAGACAGACGGTAACAAATTGAAATGAAATATGCTGGAGAGGGTTGTCCATGATGTTTTTTCAAGAGGTGCGAAATTGAAATTCTTTCAAATTTAAGGAGCTTTAAGAAGCCCATAGGGTTGTCCATGAAACAATTGCAGACTTATCTGGTACATCTCTAACTACAATATTTCAGCATAAAGCTGATTGGTAAATAAAAGTTATGCTTGGCATAAAAAGGCTATGCTCGGCCAATTCCTCAGACATCGTTTATGAAGTTATTTCAAAAGATCTTAAACCAAAAGGGTTGTTCATGATATTTTTTAATTTAAAGACAGAAGAGCTTTAATGAGCCTAACGGAAGTAAACAGAATCCCCTCCCACACATAATTTATAAGCCCATCCCATAGTAGTGTGCGTGTATAGCTTGGCCACATTAACACGAGTCTCACCTTTCGATTACCATAATTTAACAGTTGCCAATGTTTACAACACCGAGTGTAAGTTTTCAAAATCGGGGAGTATCACGAAGACGCTCGAGATGTAATACAAACACAAATCTGAAATACCGATATCGCACGATTTGCTTGCAGAAATTGATAATCCAAGCAAGAACCTTGTAATATATTCTTTCATAAAGGTCAGGCTCAGGTCAAAATAGCCAAGCTATATAACAAACAGGCAGTATCTTGTGTGATATTCCAAACAAACAGACAACATTATGTGTGATATATTCCATCAATGTTCCATTGTTAGCCTGTCATTCCATTCTCAACACAATAGAAATTCCTGCCCCCTCTGTTTGGATACCTTCTAATGTATTACTAGTATCATACAATGAGGGAATGCTGCTTAATGTTATAATCTCAAATATTCTCAATGAAAGACAAAATTAAAATAGGAATTCTACTTATTCCATCAGTTTGGTCTTATCTTGACAGAAGACATTTTTTGCTGCTTACACACAACAGTAGATTGTTCCTGAGTGCGGAATAAATTAATGTAATTGTTTCAAAATGGAACGCCTACTGCAACAATTGTGTAGTCGTCCATTAGCAAGGCATGTGCGTCACAATTGATACAATCAGGGATTTAGTTTGTTTGTTTTCATATATATTGTTTTCAGATTCCTGTTCAACTTATATCCTGGGTTTTTTGCCATTTGCCATTAAACATTATGTAACTTTTTCAAGACTTTAGAAGGTTATCTTTACATGTCCTTGATAGGTACAGTTGTGTCATCATGTTTAGTGCACCCAGCTAGATAGCATGAAAGGCGGTAAAATTTGGTATAAGCCACGTACATGGTATTACCAAGAGAGAAACCAATTTTTGAACAAGTAGGCAACTCCTGAGTCTGAATATTTGTGAATATATCACATTATCTTTTCACACTATATCAGACTAGATAGCCTAGTGGTACTCACTGAGTATACCCTTTGAGTGCAAGACGTATCAGGTTTGATCCCAGGCCATGACATACCAAAGCCATTCAAGGTTTAGCAAACATAAATCTACAAGAATTTAGAAATGCCCGAGTATAAATTAATTTTGCGTATTTCATGAACAACACTCTGGATTTTAAACTTTTAATAAATGCATGCAACATACTTAATTGTCACGTGCATGCTGTGTAAAGCCATCAATTCAACTCCTGATAATTTATATTCACTGCTATACTGTTAAAGTTGAGAGTGTCCAATGACAAAATATTAATGACAATAAAATCATAAAGTGACACTGAATATTAATTTACTTAGAAAAGATGCTTAAATTATTATGGCATGCATGGAATGGAAAAGGCATTCTAAAAACTGGTTTGAATTGCATGCCGCGAATTGCACAAAACTAAATACTGACAGATTTTTGTTTCTTTAAATCACACCATTAAAGATTGATGCATATAAAACTAAATTCCGGGAGCTGCAGGTTGCTGCCGAGAGAAAATCAATTTTAACGAGATTACCGACAACAAAATCATGCGTGTCTAATTTCATCAAAGGAATGCCTCAGCTATGTAACATTGTAGTTTTTTATTTTAATCTGCGTGTTATTATTCATGTCACAGTTTTTAGTCATGGAGAAACATCTGCAGACAGATTTAAAGTGCACGTACATGCATACAAACATCACACAAGTATTTCAAGGACAGTATCACTTGGATTATAATTTCAGCTAAAGCTTCTCAGGCGTTTTGTTTGATTATTTTGTTATTTGGGCTTGAAATTTATTTGTTTCAGTTGCATTATGTCAGAGAATTTGACTCAATTTACATCTGTTCAAACTTCAATCAGTAGGCAGTGATCTTTCTTGGCTAGTTTTATTGCCTTATAAAGTGGCTAAAAAAAGTCTTCCCCTTGCAAAATAAGTTTCATTTTTCCAAAACAGTTTTACTGAATTTTTATCTGTTTGAACTTCAATGAATAGGTATTGTAAGGGTCAAATGTCAAGAAAGAAACAATAGCCAATGAACACAGGTATTGTAAGGGTCAAATGTCAAGAAAGAAACAACAGCCAATGAACACAGGTATTGTAAGGGTCAAATGTCAAGAAAGAAACAATAGCCAATATAAAACAGGTTTTGCAAGGGTCAAATGTCAAGAAAGAAACAACAGCCAATGAAAACAGGTTTTGCAAGGGTCAAATGTCAAGAAAGGAACAACAGCCAATAAAAACAGGTTTTGCAAGGGTCAAATGTCAAGAAAGGAACAACAGCCAATGAAAACAGGTTTTGCAAGGGTCAAATGTCAAGAAAGAAACAACAGCCAATGAAAACAGGTTTTGCAAGGGTCAAATGTCAAGAAAGAAAACAACAGCCAATGAAAACAGGTTTTGCAAGGGTCAAATGTCAAAAAAGAAACAATAGCCAATGAAAACAGGTCTTGCAAGGGTCAAATGTCAAGAAAGAAACAACAGCCAATTAAAATAGGTTTCGCAAGGGTCAAATGTAAAAAAAAGAAACAACAGCCAATAAAAAAAGGTTTTGCAAGGGTCAAATGCAAGAAAGAAACAACTGCCAATGAAAACAGGTTTTGCAAGGGTTAAATGTCATCAATGAATAACAGCCAATGAAAACATTTGAACAAGGGATAAATGTCATCAATATATAACAGCCAATGAAAACAGGTTTTGCAAGGGATAAATGTCATAAATGAATAACAGCCAATGAAAACCAGTTTTACAAGGGTGTAATGTCACCAATAAATAACAGCCAATGAAAACAGGTCGTGCAAGGGTTAAATGTCATCAATGAATAACAGCCAATGAAAACAGGGTTTACAAGGGATAAATGTCATAAATGAATAACAGCCAATGAAAACCAGTTTTACAAGGGTGTAATGTCACCAATAAATAACAGCCAATGAAAACAGGTCTTGCAAGGGTTAAATGTCATCAATGAATGAACTAGAACCATCACTGTCGTGATCAGGGCCCTGTTGTTATCATTGTCAATAAGTATTGCCAGTTTCATTTGAATATCTTGAAAAGTTTTTGAACTATGGCCAATGTAAAAGTTTTGAAGTCAAAAAAGGGGCACAAGCCAAAATTTATTAAAGCTCGAGTTGTTGCCCTTTGCTACACATGTGCGTATTGTCACTGTCAATATGTATAGCAAGTTTCATTTGAATATCTGTAACGGTTTTGAAGTAATGTAGAAAAAAAGATGAAAAATGAGGAAAATTATAATTTTACAAAGGGCCATAATTCTTACAATATTGTAGCTGGAGTAACATAACTTTGCATACAATAGTGCATTGTTGCTGTGACCTTATGTTTAAAGTTTGAAGTCGATACCTTTAACGGTTTGCAAGTTATTAAGAAAAAACGTTTTGAACTATGGCCAATGTTAAAGTTTTGAAGTCGAAAAAGGGGCACATGCCAAAATTTATTAAAGCTAGAGTTGTTGCCCTTTGCTACACATGTGCGTATTGTCACTGTCAATATGTATAGCAAGTTTCATTGGAATATCTGTAACGGTTTTGAAGTAATGTAGAAAAAAAGATGAAAAATGAGGAAAATTGTAATTTTACAAAGGGCCATAATTCTTACAATATTGTAGCTGGAGTAACATAATTTAGCATACAATAGTGTATTGTTGCTGTGACCTTATGTTTAAAGTTTGAAGTCGATACCTTTAACGGTTTGCAAGTTATTAAGAAAAAACATGAAAAATGTGGACGGACAGACGGACAGACGGACGGACGGACAGACAGACGGACAGACGGACAGGGTGATTACTATAGGGCACCTGCAAAAAAATTTGCAGGGCCCTAATAACAGCCAATGAAAATAGGGTTAACAAGGGATAAATGTCATCAATGAATAACAGCCAATGAAAACAGGGTTTACAAGGGATAAATGTCATCAATGAATAACAGCCAATGAAAACAGGTTTTACAAGGGATAAATGTCATCAATGAATAACAGCCAATGAAAACAGGGTTTACAAGGGTGTAATGTCACCAATAAATAACAACCAATGAAAACAGGTCTTGCAAGGGTTAAATGTCATCAATGAATAACAGCAAATGAAAACAGGGTTTACAAGGGATAAATGTCATCAATGAATAACAGCCAATGAAAACAGGGTTTACAAGGGATAAATGTCATCAATGAATAACAGCCAATGAAAACAGGGTTTACAAGGGATAAATGTCATCAATGAATAACTGCCAATGAAAACAGGGTTTACAAGGGATAAATGTCATCAATGAATAACTGCCAATGAAAACAGGGTTTACAAGGGATAAATGACATCAATGAATAACAGCCAATGAAAACAGGTTTTACATGGGATAAATGTCACCAATGAATAACAGCAAATGAAAACAGGTTTTACAAGGGATAAATGTCACCAATGAATAACAGCCAATGAAAACAGGTTTTACAAGGGATAAATGTCACCAATGAATAACAGCAAATGAAAACAGGTTTAACATGGGATAAATGTCACCAATGAATAACAGCAAATGAAAACAGGTTTTGCGAAAGTTAAATTGTATTATCTCAACTAATTTTGGATGTATGATAAATAAATGAGTGCTTACTATGAACAATTGAAAAAAGGGGCACAAATGATAACAAAACTACCTGTTGAATGTATTTTACTTCAAATTGAGGTATAATAATGAACAAGATGTTTGACATGTTGCAACAGCTGAGTCTTTATGTTTCTAAAAATTGGATTGACTTGAACAAACATAACACAATTAGAAAATCTCAAATGCATATAATGAAGCAGAAAATTGTAATTAATACATTTACTATTTCATATTCTTTTATCAGTAATTTGGCAAGAATGAGCAGCAATTTAGCATCTTATAAATTGTACAACCACAGCATATTTTCTGATTAGTTCTTGCAAACAATTGAACATTTCAATAAAAGTAAATCATACATTATCCTGATGAATTTAAAGAAAACAAAGTAATGACAGATTCTGGAATGTGTAATATTATACATAATTTGTATTTCCTTAATGTAAAAGAATCTCAAACCTTGTTTTTACAAGAATGGAACATTTACTGTGTTTGTTTGAATGTGATACTGATACTGACAGATTACATTCTCTAAGAATAACATTAATACAACAACTATAGTGATATACTAGATTTACATTAATTGGTACGCTGTTTCTTTGAATGAACTCAAATGTTTGAAGGAATTGCACACATGCGGCGTCAAGCACGAAACATTAGAGCAGTTAGATTCCCACCCATAATCTCATTGATAAATCTTTTGTCTTGACAACCGTCCAAAACTATCAAATTATTTGGTGCAGAAAATGAAGACAATGTTTTTACATAGACAGATCTATCAAGCTGATTACAAAACTACAGAAACAGGTGAGAAATTCCCCGTCAAATTAGCAACGATAAAACCTCGTTAACATTTCCATCAGAACCAATTAACATTGACTTATTACCCAATCACTATTTCAGTCTTAGAAATATAATAAATGAATTGTATTGTATGTTTGAAATAGGTGTACAGATAAAATCACTTAACCGCAATTAAACTACAATAGGTACTGAGTATTAATTAGTCTTGAAAACTGGGAGAGACAGATTGGATGAAGATATAAAGGGACAGATGAACGAACAAAAAAAAACAACCGACAAACATACAGACAGGACAGACAGGACAATCTTGCTGCCCCGCATCAGTCACAGATGTCGGGGCAAACATAAAACTCAAGTACGTACACTGAGCAATGGAGCACCAGAAAAACATTTATTTGACCATAGTAAACTGTGTAATGCATAAACTGTGACTTTATTGGTAACCTTGACCTTGAATATCAGTGACCTTGACCTTCAGAAATTCGTTACATCACATGGACAAAATGTTACAACCCAATAAACAAAAATACTATTTTAGAGGACACTGAAAAAAAAATACACTGGATATACAACTTCCAATGTCATTCTATAATGTCAATTTCAATTAATATAAGCATATTTACTGAAACACAATATATGACCCAACATGATAAGAGCATTGATTCAAATAAGGCAAAGTACAAAAACAACAATATAGTTTATTGCTACAATATCATCACACCCCATTTGTTAGATAATTGTTGTTTTTTGTTCTACTGATAAATTTAAAGAATGTAATTACAACAAAAATGTTATGCAGACAGGCTTATCAGTACCGAATTTATGTAGACAACATTAGATGACTGTTGAGGCCTTGCTTAGTACATGGTTTGTTTCTCGTGTCAATGCGCATGACAACATACACATTAATTAAGTTTTGCAGAACCCTTTGCACAAGACTGTGACCTTGACCTTTGAGATAGGAACCAGGGGAATTGGAAATGGCGCACCTACTCATGGAGGTGAACATTAACGCTTAATATAAGTTTTGCAGAACCCTTTGAAAGAGACTGTGACCTTCACCTTTGAAATAGGAACGTAAGGATTGAAAATGGCACGCCTACTCATGGCGATGAACATTCATGCTAAATATAAGAAAGATTTGACCAATAACAAAGTTATGGTCAGGACGAATCGGATGGACGCATGAATGCACACACATACACCTAAAATGATGACTAAGTCTCATTCTCCGCAACAGGCTCGACAAAAATGCAGTCTGTCTGGAGATTTGGTACTTGCTCAAACTTTGACCAATTTTAACGCATATTTCCGCATCTCCTTCAACATTTATAAAATAGATCTGTAGTCATTCGGCAGACTAATATGCCCTCCTGGCTGCAAGCTAAAGGCCATAATTTGAGTACCTCTCCAGAGTAACAACCTCTGTATAACAACCAAAAACTTGTGTTTCCCATAGAGTGTTGCTCAAGAGAGGTTGTATTGTATCCATGGGGATAGTCAGTGAAAGAACGACACCCAGGTGCTCACCGCAATACAGTGACTTTTCTGTCCCTAATTCAAGTAGAGTATATTAATTCCTCTGTTACAGGCAAAGTATTAAAATAAATCAGCAAGCCTCTGCTGTTTTAATATGAGACTGAACAGTTTTTATTGGCCGACAAGGTTCTTAAGTGTTTGCGTAACTTTGCCAATTAGCGAAGCACTTGTACATTTTATCAGGCTATAAATTATATCACAAATCTTAATATAATATAGTGTGAAGATTTGCCATCTATTCAGTAATTTACTCCATAGAGCTACTATGAAATAATAAAAACAACAATGCCACAATTTCTCCACCCATTCAGAGAATGTTTAATTAATTTCACCCTATGACAGCTGTCACTTAGTTAACAAGCTTCTACACAATCCAGACTTTTACAAGCTTCTACAAAAACCAAGACCATACAAGCACCTACACAATCCAGACTTTGACAAGCTTCTACAAAACCCCGACCATACAAGCATCTACACAACCCAGATCTTTGTAGTGTCATTCATTGGGTATATTAACTTAGAACTTTCATTTTTGAAGCCCTATCAGTTACTATCGTTGCATAACATTGTGTTTTTTGTCGTGTCATGTGTTTGGTATGGTGAGTGAGTAGACGGCTTGGAATGGACTAACTGACAGGAAACACCATCATTCTATAACTCTGTTAGTTTTCAAGTTAAATATTTCCAAAGTGATTGTTTTATGTTTCCCCCTGTAATCTCACACCACTATTAGAACAATAAAGTGTGTAAGACAGAACACATAAAACATGCTGAATCTATCTATCCTTAACGCTGAAAATAGACCTGGAACAGTTTTTTCCTCCAACAATTTCAACCCAACACTTTAAGTGCGCAATTCAAGGCATTTAGGTGTCAGAACCAGCCATTATGAAGGTTCCAGGAGAAATAATTGAGAAGGCAAACCCAGACGAAATGATGACCATGGTCCAGGAAAGTATGGACATTGACTGTGACCAAAAGGAACATTTCTGAGAAATCATGTGCCTTTTTTATAGGGTCTCATATTTCCTGCAAGCAGTATTCGAACCCGAAGCCAGAGGCTAGTAAAACCCTGTTTGGGCTAGTAGTTTTCTCTAGGTGACTAGTCTGAATGACTAGTGAAAAAATTCTGAGAATACAAATCAAATGGTCCTATTTTCTGGCATGTATATTTGCTTAAAATGTAATAATCAATATGGTAATGAACAATATAACACAGACTTAAATATAATCTCAAAAAAAATCAAATAAAATCTACTTTTAATAAATTAATGTTCGGACAAGTAAATTTCTTCTCTAGTAAGTTCTGCCTTGTTGGTAGCCCGACTGGCCAGTACTTGGGAAAGTTTTTTGTGAAGACTGTGAAAGTGTCTCACTGTTAACAACCACTGATGGAGGAAGCATGGTTTATCTTCTGTTAGAAAATATTTCTTTCTGCTAGCTTTTTTCCTGTTGTTTTTATGATGGTGAAATGAATGAACAAAACACCCAAAAGGTAAAATTTATTTGTTGTCAACTTTAATACTACATATTACAGATGTTATTGTATCCTTCCAGAAATAATGGTGACCATTCAAAAACCGTGGTGCCATTTAACAAAACATGTTCGTGGTTAATGCGATCATCATTTTGCCTGGGGCAGAAGGTTGGAGACCCTATGGAGAGTATGTAAAGTGGGCCTTTCTTTATGTATTCAGTATAGAATTTATCTGCCATATTTTATACCCCATATATAACAAAATCAGAATGACACATCTCATCATTCTAATTTGAATTTTAAATTGAATTGTGCGATGTGCAGCTAGACTGCAGACAAGTGACATTTCAGAAGCGCCCCTTGTAAATAAATTCAATTATGCATCTTATTATTATTCCAAGAACAGACGGCAATAAATCTCCAGTGATGTAGTAAAAGTATCAACACCAATTAAATTAAAATCTTTTTCAAACTTAATTGATTGATTTACATTCAGCATTACAGACAAACTGCTTCTGTTTGAAAGGATTCAAAGAATTTGCAGCATCAAACAAATTCCCGGAAAATTTCGAGAAATCATCGCAGGAGATTTCTTAGCAAATTGACAAATCACTTTGCATGATTTCAATGCCAGATCATCCTTAAAAATCTTTTTCATCAAATTTTCCTTAATATTCCACACTATTCGTGAAACTTCAAACTTACTATCAACCCTGCTGTGTGAGGGTGACCTCCCTTTTCCGCCTTGAAGCATTTGGGCACATATCTACTGAGGCCTTCTAAGTTTGACATATATACAATCAAGCTCTGCTAAATTGCTAATTATAATAAAAGATCAGTCAAAACACAGCTATGAATTAATAGCAAATTGTTCTTTAATATAATAAATAGCAGACAATAAGGATCTGAATTTAAGACATACTCACTGGGACGGTCCTTTAATTAAAATTTCAAAAATGTCTGCTTGGGTTAAAATAATTGACGTGGTCTTTTTAGCCGAATTTTCTACTCTATCAGAATATCATCCCCCAGTTTATGAAAAGTAAGAATTTGACTATTATTGCATAAATGCTGCATAATCTCAGGTTTAATGTTCCTTCTAGCTATTTCACACCTATCTGTTTAGACGTTGTAATTCGAATTAATTGAAATGATAAAGGTTTATAAATATATCTTTCTGGAAATCCGACACCAAAACTTTAGACGTCTAGGTATTATATAACCAAATAAGGACACTACATTAATAATTTAGTTTCGGATATGAAACAGCTTTTAATTAATCGACAGATTATATAGTCAAGCCGCAATGCTTCAGGCAGCTATGTCAGTTAGTTACACTAGGCCTCCCACAGTTAATACCCGACTTTAGTTTACATGTTCATTTTAAGATTGCTATTTCTTCACAAATGTTCAGTCAGTTTATATACAGCTGTCAAATAGGGAGCAGTGGCCTAGAGGTTACAAGGTGACTGCTTTGGGATCGAGAGGAACTGGGTTCAACTCTCATCTGGACCACGTGTTAATTTGTCTGAGCAAGAATAACCCACATGCTCCACCCCACCAAGGTTTTAAATAATGGCACCTGTGAGGGTAGTCTCTATTCCTGGGCGCCACAGATCGATGTTAGCGCAGCTACACCAGCAGGAGAGAAATATTCTCCCTGGGGAGACTCAAACATATGTTTTATTAGGTAGTCCAATGACCAGGGTAAGTTAAAGTGGCACTGACTCAGATGGTAATTGAGAGGCTGAACAGCTGGAAATTTAACCAAACTTAATCATTTTAAATTCACCAGGTTATCGCTGGGCTGTACATGTCCTTACCAGAACTAGCTTAGCCTTCTGTAATCATAAGTAACATGAACATCTCAATCTACATGTTGAGGAATATCAACAATTATGCCGAAAGTTATGTCCTGCTGTGTGTGGGACGCAAACCCATGTCACAGGGTTGAGAATCCAGTTCACTTTAAAACACAGTGGACCATACAGATGATGGCACTTAAACACAGGAAACAAGGACAGTGGCACATAATTCGATGGAATGACTGAGAAACAGGAGAATTTGAACTCAGTAGAGACATGTGTAGGAGACAAATTCTAAGAGAGACACAAGGGTTGCATTTGAGCTTGGAGACAAAATTATTATTGGAGAAAAAAACCAACAGACTGACAATTGCTTAGAATGGAATGTTTCAAGATGCTGCTGACAAAAAAAATATAAAAACCTTGTGTATAATTTTACACATTGTTAATAATGACATGACTCAGCGGTAAAGCTACTAGTGATTCCTATAATTTGTCAATATGAACTGTACACCAATAGTGCCCATGTAATACCTAAGGATGCCAACATTTCAAATGAGATCTACACAGTGTCATTGACACATCATGTCGATGTTTTATCATATTTCACCAACATACACAAGGTAAATGCAAATTGCAATACTATAATCCTTTATATTATGTGTTGGATTACTTTTGACGGTAAAAACTTGTATCATAAAGGTAAATACATAGCTTGTCATACGTGTCAAGTGCTGAGGTTGTTAAAATATACCAGCATGAACAGTTGAGACCTGAGGAGATATAATTTTTTTTATGTGTAATCCCTGCTGGGAGTAATAATATGTACCGGTATCTCGTCATATACCCGTCAAAACTGCAGATCACACAGTCTATTCTGTGCATAATATAATACATCCAGAGAATTTGACACGATCCACAACGTTTGATTAGCATAATTTCTTAATCAATATCTTGCCTTTATTTATATACCGATTGCATGTTTTCATTAGTGGAGAGTACAGGCCCGGATCCAGAAATTCTGGACTGGGGGGGCACAAGACATTTTTGGAAGGCTAAGTTGGGGTGGGTGCGGGAGGGGTGTCCCCTCCCGGGCGGCGAAATTTTCACTTTTGAATTAAAATCATGCAATTTCCATGCACTTTAAGCTTTTAAAATCAAAAGTAAACGTATACATTTGAACTGCTACATATCAAAAACTAACATGAATTACACAATTTTCTTAAAAGAAATCTTCAAGACTACCAATAAATAATACTTAAACTTTGAAGACCAGTAGTGAAATAATAATGCTCCAATCAGTTGCATCCACCCCCACCCCGGGGATGAGCCGGGATTTTTACTTTCTAGTAGTCAAAATTCCCGTCCTTCCACGGCCCAGCGGGGACAACTGATAGTAAAATCTCCAGTACTAAGTATTTCCCGTCCCCTAACAACTAAATACTGTCCCCAGAGGAATTGGTTCGGAGAAAACATTCCCAACCTTTCCCCGGTAGTGGGGAAAAGCTGGAAGGTAAAAACATGTACGGTCGTTTTCCGCTGCTATCCATCGCCCATCCCCGGGGTGGGGGCGTGGATGCCACTGGTTGGTGTATTACATATGCCATGCATGGTTTTATCTAAGACAGTAGTGTTCACAGGTTCAGACCACTTTTTTTAAATAATAAAAATCTTGCAAATTATTGCGCCCGTTCGTTTTAGAAAATTTATTTGAACTTGCAAAAATAGACAATTAAAATGTGCCCCTTGTGAAGATTTTTTTAAATTTTGAATGAAAATCCTTTTTTAACGTTTTTCTTTGAAAACCAGACCGGATTGATATTAACAAAATTGTAGTGTTACATAATCAGTTATTACAAATAAACATATCAATAAGAAAATTTACTCTCTTCAAATTCATGTCAAAATTTTTAATCTGTTAATTCAAGCGCTGTAGTGACATTGATCAAGGGGCACATACACCTTGATCTGCATCATTCAGATGCTGTAAAGCATGCATCTGGATGATTAGATCAAGTGTAATCTGAACCTGGAGATTACACAACAGGGGGCACATGGACCTGGAGATTACACAACAGGGGGCACATTTTATTGCCCTCGCTTCCGGAATATGTAATATACTGGGTTATTGTCACAAAATATCGATCCATAGCCATATCGATTGGTAATATTTTAAGGATTTTAACATTTAAGTGATGTAAAAAATTGTCACTCCGAGGCCAACTGGGGGGGCACGGGCCTGAGAGTATAAAGAAATCAAAGGAATGATATTGAGATTTGCTTACATAAATTTATGAATTTAATGCAAGAACTTTCTAAAATATTCATGCTTAAAGTTCAGGAATATGTTACATTCTCCTTGCTATACCTGTGGTTAATTGCAATCAACAAAATAATAGAAGCTGTGATATAAGATAGCCAGACTTCTAGGAAGAGCTTCATAGTAGTGATAAAGTATTCAAATTTAGACAAGGGAGGATACTCTAGTATGACTCTTCACAAATAATTAATACATGTTGGGATGAGTTATCTTCCATGGCAAAATAATAATTATAACTCTAGACACTTAATTTTCATCATTTGGTATAATAAATTCACCAGTTACACAGTACCTTAGTAACATACCATATTAAAATTGATATTTATTATATTGTTGCAAAAAAAAATTTCTTACCAAGGGGTGTCGCCTAGACCTTTAATTAGGGGGAAAACAATGGTGTTTTGAAAAAGGGGACTTATTTTGTTTAGTTAATCTTCATTTTGAGGGAAAATTCCTGTGTTGTTTTAAAGATCTTTTCCTGGACCCAATTATCACAACCCCAAAGTAGAAAAGCTATATACTATTTATATTTTATAAGATACACAGAGCTCTACATAGATCAATGTCATTAAGACCAACTACTAGTGTTCTATTTCCAACTTGAAATCAAGCCATTTCCGAAAATTGAATATTTCGGCACAAATTGATTTATGTATGTGCTATATGCAATCTGTAAAACTACCCGAGTTGTTTATATTTAGAAAACAATAATAATTCTTTTGGCTCAGTTTTGGTTGCCTTTTCTTCGCTTTCTCACACTTTTTGTAATAACCTGTTGTTTAAAGTAATATTTCATAATGGAACTATCTCATGTAAAACTGAGATAAACACAAGATGCCTGTTGTTAATAATAATAATGGCTGAAAAAACTGAAGAATTCTAATGTAATAGTACTTAATGCAATTCAAGGTGCATCCGCAGATATGGCACCAAACACAGCTATAGGTGTGCTACATTTATTATACAATGCATTTCTGCAAGTTTTATAGAATTTCTGAAATTGAATTATTCAGTTTGAAACTCAGCAGATAAACCCCACAATCATGACTTCACCCACAATAGTGTGACCCACATAGTGTCCTAAGTGCACTGAGAATACTGCAGAGATATACATTATTAATTTATTATGTGGTTTTTTTCAGGGCTGTATCCATACGAGACAGTAAACATAGCACTGAGGTAAACATTTTCACATGTCTATTTGAGATGTCAATTTCTTCAAAAGTAACGGTTCTTTTAATATTTTCTCAAGTTTTTACAGAGGCTCTCTATCACCTTGGTGTACCTCTGTATGGCTACAGGCCTGTATTTTAAAAATGTTTCAGGAGCGTAGCAAGACTAGAATTAATACATTAATACACAGGATCCTACAAGTTGGTGGTTATATGGTAGCTAGGGTTCCTCATGATTGTAAAAAGTTTGGACTTGAATGCCATTTTTGCAATAGAGTTCTATTTTTACTTTTCAAATTAATGTACATATAGTGTGTATGTCTGTATCATTAGCTACGCCTCTGTCTGTATAAATAGACGTTATTTACTGTTCCATTTACAATTGTGCCTGAAACACTTACACAAACATGCATAATCATAACCCATAACAATTAAGCTCTCTTCTGTGACATAGATAAACTCAACAAAAATCTCAACATTTGAGTGAATAAGCACAATATATAATTTAAGACACCTCCCACCCTCTATTTCCTGTTTAAGAATGGTCACACCCATTATGCACTAACCAAGCATACTGTACAACAGGGTCATGTAAGATGTCAAACAGTAATGGGCCTCATAAGTATAACAAAAGCTGCACTGTAATCATAAGTCAACATTTTCTCAATACATAATGTCCATTGTAACTATACTAAGCAATTAAAAGGCCACAGTTTCAATTTTATGTTACTTGTAAACGGATTTTTGAGAAAAAAAAAGTTTGTGTACTTGAAGATGTAAATGAAATGTTACAAGAGATATCAAAATGATCCCACAATGACAGGCCAGGGATCTTGGACCCTTTGATATGACATTGTTTCCATTCCTAGTCCTCCCAAACTTTTCTGGATGTCATTGTCCATGGGCGTAGGAGCAGGGGGGGGGGGGGCCAGGGGGGGGGGCAGGCCCCCCCAATGTCTGGACCGGGGGGGGGGGCCAACATATATTTTGGCCCCCCCAATAATTCAGACGAAAAATGATAATTTACGACCTAATATATCTCGTTATAGGCAATTTGCCTTCAGTTCTTGGTAAAAACGTATCAAATTTTTTTAACTTCCTTATATTCAAATACCTCATCACCCATTGTTTTCAAAAATACACTTGTGCCATGAATTGTACTCTTAACGTCCCCCAACCTTCCTATATGACTTTGGGACGTTGTCAATTATATATAAAGCCTTTGAAACAAACGTTTTCACCTTTTAAATTTAAATTTTATGCAAACACTTAATTGTGTTTTTGTTAGAACTTAAATTCCCTGCATTTAGGTCCTTTTTGAATGCAAAATAAGGTATATCAGAACGCCTAGAATGCACTAGATTTTACCCTAGTTTTGAAAAATTTCCGGAGGGCTGACCCGTTTATACTTGAACGGATTAACTTCCAGTTAAGAGGTAATTACTTAACCAAATGACCACAGAACCATAAACTCACAATTAGTATATAGATATAGGAGTGTTTGGGACATTTAAGAGTACAGTTTGCATCTAGAATAGTTTTTGTGCAATTATTGCGTGTTGACTAATTGACATATGGAAGTTACTTTGCGAGCGTAGCGAGCAAAAATTTTTGTTTTACCCCAAGTTGCCATATGTTTGGCCCCCCCCAATGTTGAAGACGCTCCTACGCCCATGTTGTCAAGTAAACACAAATATATTAAAACTGTGCCCTAATTGTATTGTATGACTTACCTGGCATCGACCATGTAGACAGACATTGTCCCCTGTTTTATCACATTGTGTTCCATCTTTGACGAAACGATTGAAACTTGTATAAAAGCCATAGTGAGCAGATTTACATGTCACGTCACATGGTGTCACTCCTGTAACATATACAAATGCTTTACAAAAATAGTTTTATCAGGCAACAATATAATTCCACAGGGATTAAGCTCATTGAGACGAAAAATATGGTGATGGTCATAGTCTTTAAAATAGTACAGGGTGTCCAAAAAGAAAGTATATAGTTTCGGGGTATTTTTATCAATGCTCAATGTTCTGCTATCGCAAAGAAATTTTGCACATGGTTAGACAAAAGATGTAAGTTTTTTCTGTTACCAGTTTGAAAATTGTAACTTGAATAATTTTCAAAAAATGTCAATTTCCAAAAAATACCTTATTTTGAACGTGACGTCATTTTGACGTAATTTACGACGTTTTCACAATTTCTGTCTGTCTCATGTTTCCCGTTTTGCACCCATGCTTTAAAAGTGTTGATTACATTTACACAGATTTTTACAAACTGGTCTTCTTAAATTGCATTTTGATGTTAAACAGAAGAAAAGTTGTGCATATTAGCATTTGATTGTATATAAGCGATCTCGGAATAGTCCAAAAGAAAAAAAAATCCACTCGAATTTAGATCCGGACTGTGGGCGGACCATTCCACCCTGCAGTAGAATTTGCTAAAAATTATTTTGACACCAAATAATTCTTGTAATTCACCCAAAACCGTAGATTGTCATGTGTGACTCTGGCTCCACTTGCATGAACCATACAACATTCAAAACGAAGGATTCGCTGCAGAGTTCAGAGAGAACTTGCTTGACAAAGACAAGTAACACAATGGGTTTACTTCTTTCTATATTGTTATCGAAATCGCAAGGGAATAGCCTATCAAAAGCCAAAAACATGTCCATGCACGTGAGACACATCATATATATAATATCAGTTTAGACATTTGTGAAATGGAATGCAAATTGTCCAAGAATGGGTGCAAGACGGGAAACACCAGAAATACAGGAATTGTGAAAACGTCGTAAATAACGTCAAAATGACGCTACGGACAGAATATGGTAATTTTAGAAAATTTACTTTTTTAAAAAAAATATTCAAGTTACAAGTTTTAAACTGATGCCAGATAAAAAGTTCATCTTTTGACTAATGATGTGCTAAATTTCTTTGCGATAGCATAACGTTAAGGTTTTATTAAAATGCTCTGAAACTGTATACTTTCTTTTTGGACACCCTGTACTCACTCAATGAGCCTAATCTAGTACTGCTCAGTACACCTGAAACGAACTTTAATTACATAATAATGAAAGGTGCATGTAACCGGTTACATTAAGCATTATTACTAAGCTGAAATATCAAATGAAACCTGCCTTACTTCTTTGTTATCACATAACGCACATGTCTACTCGTGCAGCCCGGATGTACCTCGTTGCAAAACGAACTTCCGTTTGGTTAAAGTTCAATATTCCGGACAAACGGTCCGCTGGCTGACATAAAAGCGCAATTATCATCAAAGGGAAGTAACTGATCAACATGGTAAGACTTATCAATACATAATTATTAATATACAGGGTGTCTCAAAATACATGTCCGCTTGTTGAGGACGTATCACTCCGTAATGTATTGCTTTACATAACAGGTGTATATTCATGATCAAAGGGCATTCAAATCAATGTAGAAATTACGAAACCATTAACCAAAACAATGCATATGTAACCTATAGTATGCATTTTGAGTAGCTAACCCCAATTCGGTAAAATCCTGTGTTTGACGTCGTTTGACGATTTTAATGACGTTCACATGCCTTTGAGCCAGATGTGATGTTTCCATTGTCTCCACAAAAGATGTTTTAAGTTTCGATGTAGTTACATATCTTGAACTGTATAATCTAACTTTCAAATACTTTTTCCTGATTTCAATAAAAGTACCATAACCAAATGCATTCCCTACGAAGTTCTATTTTATACTAAGACTCTTTCAAGTTACATTAACAGACTATGTTTGGTCTGTTGGAGATAAGCTTGACATACCGCTATACATTCAATCCAATATGTTCATTCGAGGCAATTGGGTCATCTTTTATGAATGTGATGTGCCTAGAAATGAGTGAATATCAAATTGGCACTCCTTATTATTTTTAAAATGTGTTCCTTCCTTAAATATTTTCCGATTAAATTTCTAATGACCCCTGATCAGTTTCTCAGCCAGTGTGTGAATGGTTGGGTACGACTGACTTTTACTTTGCCCACATATGATAAAATTTTATCCATGTTACCGTACAAACTATGTTACTGGTGCCTCTTCGGACATTTTAGAACCCCCGTTGCTAATGACGTAAGTATAACCTATATGACGTCATCAACCCTTCGAGTATTGACACATGATATAATTCACCACAAAAGTTTTAAATTAAGCTTTCATATGAGACTTTGATTATCAATTTACTATCTCATTTGGCAAAGTTATGACGCTTAAACAAGCGGACATGTATTTTGACACACCCTGCACATGTATACTGGAAACTTACGATTTGTATGTGCTATCCAGCGATACATTCTACCTCGGAATGGTATACGATTTTGTTTATCACATTCTTTTTGCCGATTGTCCGACTTTGCACATCCCTAAAATGGAAGACAAAAATCCAATTATTATTCATATGCGTATCATATTGAAATTATCAACGGGCTACTAGATAAAACAAGTAATGGGGCATATACATGTACTCGTAATTGGACATCAATGATCATACATGTTTTCCTTACAACCAATATAATTATATTCCGTGTTTATAAATGATATGCCCCCATCAGAACACTTGAAATAATTGTAACATACTTATTTCAAACTAAATTTAGGTACGCAAGAATGAGTTTTCTTCTATCAAAAGGGGGCTGATAAACTTTATGAAGGTTGCCTTCCTTTGTCCAAAGTGCATTGACAACACATTAAAGTAACAATGGCCATTAAAACAGATCATAAATCGGACAGGGGAGGCATATCCTAAGTAGAAATAGTTTGACAACGCACTTTACCAAATTCACATGCAGATAATTATGAACATTGTTATTATGATGTGTAATCAGGCATTGGACAATCACGTGTCATTCAGCAAATTGGGGAGACGTATGGTCACACTCTAAATGTTGATGAAAACAGCATGGGTGCGATGTGACTTGGCATGGGCTGTACAGTTTATTGTGTTAAACTTTATGACCGGTGACCGGTGCTCATCATATAATCTGTATGACATTTAGATAGCAAGAATAACACAGAGGTCTGCCCGTATTAACTCTGTGGGTAATTTGATAAATTATATTAAAGCACAAGCAATGTCTGAAATGGAACGAGTCGACCCTTCTCAAAAAGTGTCGGGGACCTTATTCACAAACATTGTAAGAGGTTAAAGTCTAAAACTCAGATTTACTTTATCAACTGTTCAATTCGCTCAAATATTGTTATAAATGTACCGATTTTAATATAAAATGGTATATATGCTCAGTGGGTAACAACAAGTAATGAAATAACATTTCAAATGGTTAATATATAATTTAATTTGCAAAGACATAAGAGTGATTAAAAATGCTGTCAATTTTAAGTCTTAGTTTCAGTTTTACAATGTTGGTGAATATGACCCATGGAATGGAACGAGAACGTCTGTCAGCGAGTACAGTAAATTGTGTACATAATCTGAAGATCGAATGAAAAGCTCTAGCGCTCTAGCAGACTCGTCTGGATAAATCGGTTAAATACTCGGAAGCAATCTCTGACTCATTTCAAATCTTTACAGTTAAGAGGCTGAAAACTTTTGAATTAATGACTGAACATAAATAACAAATGCACCTATATCGACCAGTGAGGCAGGTACTTTCTTATGTTGCATACATTACATTAAAAAATAATTCACGTCATTCGACTGACATTGAAATTCAAACAGATCAAAAGTCAAGTAAAGTGGTCTTGTCTATTGAGTGGATATTTCATAATAAAAATTTATGAATGGGATGTAAAACATTTCACTAGGTGTCCATCTTAATGGATTCAGCAAGATAAATTGAGAGTACCCGTCCTACCAATATTCAGTTCAAGACACATTATGTACGGCTGACAGAAAATGAATGCATAATTTCACGACCTATTGACCTTGTATAAAAAGGACGGTAGCGACTCGTTTAGCTGGTCAATTTGTACTTAAATATCACCACGTTCATAAAATTATCTCTATTTAATTTAGGGTCCGTTGACATCAAATGTTGAGTTTTATTTAACTTGAAATTCCCGCGACGGTATTAGAGAGGCAAAAATATATATCTATCTAACAGTTACTGTTTGATAAAATTTATGAATAACTGAAACCCAGGAGAAGTATACGATGATGAAATCTAAAATCCCAGAGGAGGAGAAAGTTTATTCTCATTAAATTTTATGATGAGATAAGGTTGTGTGTTTCTATTAGAAATGGAATGTAATGCTATAATACACATAGCCTAGAACTATCTTACCTTGCGTTCACAGACTTTGTACTGTTTCTGTATCCCAGTACAGGGTCGGTACTTGGACCCGGAATTTGTGAGCGCCCTGAAAATATCATACAAATCATACATGTACAATGGACTAAAGATAGGTTTAGTTCAGTTACCAATTTTCGAGGGCTATTTTCAGCTGTTCAGCCGCTCTAACATCATTTGGCATTTTAATTTGGCCATTGGGCTGGCAGACCTGACATGACATAGCATGGAGAAAACCCTCAACACAGAGCTCCAAAGATCCTGGATGTCATGCAGACGGCACAAGATAGTTCCAAAATGGCGAGCTGTGGTGACGGCCCTATTAGGTCCCAGACGGGGATGAAGAGGACTAAGTCAAACAGTCAGGTCATTGGGCTATACCTAATGAAATCAGCGTTCTATTATTTCTCTCATGTATGTCTTGCATCCAATATCGACCTGCGGTGTCGCCGGTGTGCATGAATAGACTCGTCACATGCACAAATTTACACCTTGGTGGAGTGGAGCGTGTGGGTTATTCTTGCTCGGAAAAAGATAAGAGGGTGGTGATACTAAATGAGGTCAATATCAGTGATGTCATGTCATGTAGTTTCTCCCTTAGTGAAAGTAATTGTCGTTGTAATTATCTATATACAATGAAGCTATTTATCGTACTTTTCGGATTTAAATAGAACCATTATACCATTTGCAACTAATTTGGATAAGCAGTGATCGTCTAGCATCATTTAGCATCACATTGGATGGTAGAAGAGAGTTTCGAAATTTGAACATCAGCTCTGAACGATTAGGCAACAGAGTGTTTTGGATCGTCAATATAGATCATTGCGCCCAACACAGATCAGGGTAAAATGCAAACAAGAGAAAATGCCAACTTTAAAAATGGTAGATTAAGAATATGTAAAAAGGGTAAATATTTGCCCCCTTTCTCTTCGTTCCTACTAAGCTATTATAATGTGTACATGTTCGTTGATTGTCGTTCTTTATTGCTTTTCTTTCAGGCCGGGCTGATCCAATGTCAGTATACTCTCTATTAGACTGTAATACCACTGGTAGGGGAATTACTGTTGGATGTTTTGTATATCCCGGAAGCAAGGTTTGTAAACAGACGTTTCAGTATAATATCATAGACATATTGTCATTAAATTGTTCGATTATAGGAATCAATTTGTTTATCAAACGTTGAAATCAAGATAATGCAGGGAATTGGCACATTTGTAATATCACGTTTAATGATTATTTCCAATGATTTTCTAGACAAAACACATATTGCTAGCGGCATACAGGATTCATCAAATCGACATGTGATACCTGTAGTTTCTACAGCAAGCTAAGATTTGGGTAACTCATTTTGACAAACAATACGAAAGACGAAAAAAATGGTACCAGAAATCCCCTTGCTACACGCTCAACATGTAAAGGCAACTGGCTTCTCTTCTAGCTTGCCTTTAATTGCGGCGATGGATTAAAAGAACTTATTATTTATGAAAACTTGAAGAAGACAACAATATGATACATGTTATGGGATAAGCTACGCTGTCATAATTCAATTCAATAAGACTTAAAAACCACGAATGAAAATGATTGCGTTTGTTAAATTGTCGTTCTCAATGCGCTCTTTGATGGCATTTCATGTTTCAACTTTGACCATTGACACACGGGTTAATTGATTTGAAATATTTGTCTGTATACATTGTTGCGACTGTCTACTTTAAAATCCCATGAAGATACAAGTAGTCGACAAATCGCTGGCTTAGTATGAGAAAGTCGTAAGTGTCACTTACGACCTTAAAAGACTAATGCATATTTGATGTCTACATCATTAGGCGCTTCTTACGAGCCTATTTTCATAACAATCGGAACGTGTCATGGTGACAAAACTGAAGTTGAAAAAACTTGTTTTACCATAAGTAAAGAGTGATTGTCGGACAGTTTTTCTTGTTTTCTCAAAATATTGACTTTGTAGTAACAATCTTCTCATTCTAAGCCAGCGAAATATATTTCTAAAATCAATGAAGCCGTGTGCCTGCGGTTGTGACACGATAATTTAAACATTTGAGGTCACAGGTCTTATCTATCTGGATTATCTTAAGTTCAACTGACTTACTGGGAGCTTATTGTACATATCTTTGCTGATTTGGATCGCATTAAGTTCATATAAATCATGTTTACTTGACCCATCTGATCAAATAGTGCTGACATACACTATAATAAAACAATCCATCTAAAATATCCAACATACGTACTTTTGAAGTAACGACTTGCCAAACAGTTACATATAAATGCTCAACATTGTTTACAGAACTATGAGCCGAAATAAGGTTCTGTGACGTCAACGAAAACAAAGAATTATGTAGGGCTGCGATTTTCCTGACTCGAACATATTAAAACAATTCTTTTTGGGTATTATGTACATGTGTATGTATGTGTTCTTGATAATCGTACTGTGAAAATAGGTGTCTCGATATCCTGATAGACAAATGTGAAATGGTAGGTAGAGTCCTCCTTATTGTGCAACTACGTCTGCATGAGAAAACATCAGCATGCTATGCCTGTACAATGGTATCTTCAAATCGGCAGCTTGAGAATAATTCTTAGAAAACTAATGAAACTAATTTACCGGCAAATACATATTCACAAGACTGCAGGCAAAATACGTCTCCCTACAGAGATCGATGTTACAAGAGTTTCACAACGACCCTGCAAGCAAGCCGTATATAAGGTTTGGAGCTTGTGACCAAAATTATTTGCAATTTAAATGTCTATATTATTCGGTTACTTTTGCTATGCCTGTATAATGGAACTTTTAATAAACAACGAGTTTTCGACAACATTTCGAAAATGAACACTGCGATTTTGGGGAAACTGGACGGGGAAGAAAAAGAAGACAGGAGATAGAAGAAGAAGAAGAAGATGAAGAACTGTTGTATACCTTTTATCACATGATCTAGTTCTGTACCCAAGTAAGTCTGTGCAAGAGGTACAGCCAATCCACGATGTCCAATCTTCCCAACCTCCTGCAGTGTCTGCATGTATATCTACAGTGTTCTGTAATAAACATCAAATATATACTTTAAAGAAACAGTTTACTGGTCACACTATGTCATGCATGTTTTGAACTGAACATATTCGTGTTAGTCCTATTTTGTTGGAGAACTTTATCATCTCGTAGGATACCAACCACTATTGCATTGTCTACGGAGAGTTTCTCTGTGGTTGTTTTTAACTTAAGGTAACTGAATGTCTCGAGGTTCACCATACGAAGCACCATGTACTGGTAACTCGGTTTTAAGACAACGCCCCCCTGACACCAGGGTACCGTTTTATCAACATACTTACGGAAGTCGTAAACTTAAGTTCAAATTTAAAGTCTGTATAATGCTTTAACTACTGCACATTGGGGACAGATATTGTTTGTATGATTTCATTAACTGCATCTTGATTGGTATGACAGTTCCATTAACCACATTTTATAGATGAAAACGTATTATAAAGAATTTACATTTGGTCGTAAGTTTAAGATGTCCGTAAATACTTTGATAAAAAAGTACCCTGATCTTTAATTCGGCGAATAGTCCGTCCAAAGCAACACGAAACACACTCGGATGATTGCAAAGGTCATCTATTTTTTAACATTTATACAATGTATCGTACGAGATAGAAGTAATCGATTGAGATTCTGATTTGGCTTTTCAGAACTACAGTATAAAATTAGTTTCTATGTTCATCTTCAACAGTTGAGAGATTCTCTCCTACTTCTGTCAAGGGTTAATTAATCTTAATACTCCATAAAGACCAACGGCTCCCAAAATGCCACTTTTCAATGGTACCTTGAACATTGTGGTTGTACGGAATAGATAAATTAGAATAATTATTGTGATACTGTTACCTTTCTGATCATGATGTGGACGTTGCTAAGGGCACTGGTGTGCAGTTATTTATGTTACAATTTTCACAATAGATAATTATATATCATGGGAGGTTACAAACGATCATTTATATCATTTTTACTGTTCGTTGTTGACTAAACATCCCCATGATTACAGTGTTACGCTGATGTACATGTAGCCATAGGCATTGTAGTGTCCATATAGAGACGATTGTCTTTTGTACAAAGATATTGACCTGACCTCACCAATCTTTATGCATGGGTGTATAGCTTGGCGAATTTGACCTTTTAATTAGAATCATTTAACATCCGATATCTTGTCTATATTTATTACCCCGTGCCATACTCAGTGCAAATTCTCCAAGCTATACGACATGGTTTTTGTGTTGAATTATCACTTTCCGCGAGCAATTCGAGTAATACATGTATTTTGGTTCTTATTAGACCCCGAGTGTCTTCATGATACTGACAGCTTATAAAAAATTTGATCATCAACCGGTGTAAAAATATAGACAAGATAACATTTGTTAAATTATGCTATTATTTTAAGAAGGTCGAGGAGCTCGTCAAATTCTCCATATAACAGACCACACAACAGTTAAACAATTACACTTACTATTAACATCTCTGTATCACCTACTGATTATCTTTTATGATTTATACCCCACACAGACAAGGGGGTACCTTTGAAAGTGGTCTGAGGTTATCAGTATAGTTTAGTATCTTTTAGCGCAGTCATTTAGCCATTTAGTCATTTAAATTATAACCTATACTTACTAGGCGTCAATTTGTTTACCCTGGAGTGGGTATATTAAACAACGAAACATTGAGATATATCACCCACGAAAAATAATAAAACTTAAAAATGTTTGTTTGCTAACAAGATGACCATTGCGGTCCTTGATAGCTCATCTGATAACATACTTTTATGTCGTCAGACTCACACCAGAAGCTTAACTTACATCATTGAATCGAGTTTAAGTTAATGGTTATGACTGGGGGCTCTCATCATTATATAAAGTGTAGATTTTTATGTATATAATGCCTATAATTTTGACTATATCAGGCTCCGATCTCCCTAAACATCTCAAGAAGATATCTCATCTCAAATTGAGATTTTGCTCAAATCGGAATAAGCTTTTGAGATAAGTTCAAGCTCTTTATTTTATCATGCTATTAACGAAACATAGAGTTTCTTGTTATGTGATGCCAATTTTATGTCCAGTATCACAATTTAATTATATAAATAGCACAGGGCAATATTTGAGATGAGATTTAGCTCAGATTGAGATGTTTATGGAGATCGGGCCCTGAACTATACTTTCACTTTTCAAATTAATGTTACGCATGTGCATACGTCTGTACCCCGTTTACACACAGCAGACATAGTGTGCATGGTATTAAAGGCACATCGTAATTCTATGAACTTATTCAAACATGTACTGTACGAGGCAGTCGCCTAACCATGTTTAGAATTGAAACATAGAACATAGAACACTCCCCTATCCCCGGCCACCCATCAAAATGTTGCGCAAATATACAGTAGCAATGTGACCCCATCACAACACACCGCTTAAGGGACTGCGTCACACATGTGAAGCGAATGTTTTTTTTTAAAGTATATTTTTCTTACCAAATCAAGTATATTATAGAAAGTTGCTGACAGTTGCTTTAAGAAAGGTTTATTTATCTTTGCAATACACCTAAACGTGAGACAGTCCCTTTAATGAATGTAGGTCGATATGGATCAACATGGGTCTTAAATTTAGTACAAAATATATACAACCATGCATAATATTCATGCAGTTGCTTGCATTATTATACAATATCACATTTATAAATAGGATAGAAACTCCATTCAATGGTTTGCATTCGTCCCAAGATTTGCGCTGACATTTAATCATTTTATGAAAATTATTCCATTTGAATACATTACCATACGAAAGTGTGCACATTTTTCAATCAGTCAGCCTTCATAATGCTCCATTATTTAAATGTTAGGATGCAATTTTCATGCTGACAAAACGTTTTATTGTGACGGGTGTTTTTCTATCTTTAGTGAATATGAAATTGCGAGACGCAGACAAACGCGTGATTATATCAGCTAAACAAGTCTATTTCGTCAACTGCGCGAGGTAAACATTAATATTTCGACGAACATGCAAAACATAAATCGTAAAAGCTCGGCTATTTCCGTTTGTCTCCGGTAAATTACCATTACAGTGCATAAAGAACGAAGTAATCAGAATGGTGAAAGCTCGGCTATTTCCGTTTGTCTCCGGTAAATATATCATTACAGTGCATAAAGGTAATCAGAATGGCAAAACAGAAATCATGCTACTGTAATTTCACATGTAATTTAAGAACGTGTTTTTGCGGAGCAATATTTCATAAGAATGGCAGTGAGACAAACATAAATGTTCGAAAAGCAACCGTTTATTTTATAATAGCAACGATGATTTAACCACAAATAACAAAACATACTTCTGGATTATAGCCTATTAACTAAGACCCATGGGTTTTGAGGGCCCCCGAAAATGTGGCGAACTATTTTGTGTTCTTATACATGTATATCCACGCACATTTTCATGACTGATCTATACAAACCCTTGAGTAAATTTAAAATAATGCTTCGACCCCTTAAATAGGAAAAATAGCTAGTAAGACCCATTGTAGCAACGTTAAATGTCGCATCGACGCTAAATGTCGCACTTGACGTTAAATGTCGCAAGGCTGACGCTAAATGTCGCAACCGACGCTAAATGTCGCAATTCCCCCTGACGCTAAATGTCGCATCTGTGACGTTAAATGTCGCAACAAACTGGCCTGACGTTAAATGTCGCAACACTAACGCTAAATGTCGCAATCCTTTATATACACTATTTTGTAGTATTACTGTTCTAGTTTTGGTTCAGACGTATCCACAGTTATTAGGGGTTTACTCAAAGGGGTTCGACACTTAAGCCTGCAGTGATTAAAAACTTTAATTTTTTTTTTTTTACTTCTACTGTGTATATTCATGTATTGTATGAAATATAGACATTTGAAATTAATAAAAAAATTGAAAACAGTTTTTAATTACTGCAGGTTTATGTGTCAAACCCCTTTAGGTTTACCGGATGAACCATATTTTACTCGTTATACCCGGTTCAGTGAACTCTCGTACAACCGTAACAACACTGGATCGGCAAGACGAACCGTGGTGAACCGTGATACTGTAATCAAACTGGCAAAAGAGGCCTGTTTTAAGCCTTGTGGAGTCATCAGGAGATACCGGGAGGAATTGTCAATATTTCAACAGAATCGAAATATGGAGTCAAAACTGGGTTACAACCGGGGTTACACCTTAGCTGTACCGCGATGTTGCATTCCGTTACATGTATCAGTACGGATTATCTCGGTGTATCCCGGTTCTGAGCTGACAGCAGAGACCTATTATCACTGTGCCGGTTTGGCATTCCCGGTTTGTCCCGTTGTATAAACCTTTGAGACATCGTGAACTTCTTAGTCGTTTTAGGCTAACCTTGACGAACTGTGTTGATCCGACCGTATGACAGCGTACAGTATGGGTTCGATATCCACTTCAGGTGCAAACCAAGTCTGGTATTTTTTATTTTATGTATTTATTACCTGCGAGCCTTGAGCGAGCAGGTATATTGGATTGCCTTAAGTAAAAAAAGGCAGGGAAGAACCTAGTATATACCCGAATTATGGTTATTTACGGTAATGCTCGGTAGAACCCCGTTTCGTTACGGATGATACATAATTATACTCGTTTCATCACGACCAAGGTGTGTGAAGTTGCAGTTACCGAGTATTTGTCGAACAATGCCAAATACAGTAAATAATTATGTAAATCGTAGTTGAAATTCTGTTCAAATCAGTTTATTTGTATTTACAAAAAGTAGTAATCAAACCCACACGTAGAGTTACTTAGAGGATAATGCACGGCTGATTAGGGCGGGGTCTAGATAATCAGCCCGCAGGAAGCATAATGGCCCGAGTGGCTTTAGCCCGAGGGTCCGTTATCAATCGGAACGGTCCGTACGGCATTTTTACGGGATGATTCATAAGATTGTCCGAAGTTTTCCGATTAGGTGATAATGCGAACCGAGGGCCGATTATCAGGACCCGCCCTCTACACCGTGTATTTAGAGGTTAATCATGACACTAAACAGCCGATCAGGGAGGCGATACTCCGACCGGAAAATCAGTAATCACCTCGTGTGCTTCAGCCCGAGGGCGATTATTCATTCCAGGCGGACTATCAACTCCTGGCCAGGCTCTGAAGTGTATTCAAGACTTTAATTAAATTGTTCGATTTCATAATATCTATGGATAACAACTAACGTAAATATTACTGATTGAGATAAACAATAAGGTTGTAACCAAACCTTTTTTGAAAATGCGCTAAGAGTAAATAAAATTGGCAAAGAAATCTTGCAAATAAGCAACGTATTGTCATTTTTTGGTCCAACGTGACGTCATGTTAACATGGATAACGTAACTTGCGCCCGTTCAACCGGTCCGATTATGATTATGAGATTGCGGACCGGACGGATATCCGATAAACAATCACGTGATGGTCATAATCAGCCACAGATAGGCTCATTTTTGTTACTATATATAGTAACAAGTATATTAATTAGAGGTTAATACACGACACAGCCGGGCAGTGAGGCGATAATCCGCCCGGAAAATGAATAATCACATCAAGGGCTTCAGCCCGAGGGTGATTATTCATACCGGGCGGATTATCAACTTCCGGCCAGGCTCTGAAGTGTATTAAAGTATTTAATACAATTGTTCGATTTCAGAATATCTATGAAGAACAAATAACAAATAACGTAGATATTACTGATGTAGATATATAATAATCTTGTAACCAATAAAATGCACTTAGTGTGAATAAAATTGGCAAAGGAATCTTGCATAAGAGCAACGTTACGTCATTTTGGCTCCAACGTGACTTCATGTTAACATGGATAACGTTACGCGCGCTCGTTCAACCGGTCCAATTATGATAATGAGATTGCGGATCGGGCGGATAGGCGATAATCAATCACGTGATGGCCATAATCAGCCTCAAAAAGACTTATTTTTGTTACTATATATAGTAACCAGTGTATTAATGTCGTTTATAATACATATTTTACTTCTAGGTCAAGGTTTTAAATTCCCAAACCACACATAGTATGTTTTGTTTCTATTTTCGTGTTTCCTTTTGCTTTAGAAACGTGTTATTCGTTCTTCATTACTATCCTTATTAAAAATGTGTATACATGTATCAGAGTAACCACTAGATATATCATAGCGCCTAATTGTACGGCATTATGTGGATGTCAATGAAATGTGCATGCAAACTTATAAAGCAATCGAACATAGGTTACGATCATAAGCGATAATACAAGTGTAGGCTGCTAGGCTGCTATGCTGCTAGGCTGCTAGGCTGCCAACTTTACGCACATGTGTATGTATCCAAGAGTGACATGGAAGAAACGACTTCAGCGCCAATACACTAGAAAATGCGCGATTATAAAATAATGGTATAAATTGGAAAAACAACAATACGACCCATTAGAATAATTACATGAGCAGAATGTAGTGATTACAGATATTAGGCAGCCATTTTTGTTTGTTACCAAAACGTTGTTGTGTCAGAATACAACTTTTCATTATGTTGTTCTTTTTATAGATAAATGAGATCTTAGTACTTCAAAAACATATCATGGTAAATAAGTTGGCAAAATTAATATTCATTCTTCTAAAACAAGAAGGTCCTTGTAAATACAGCAACTTTTATTTTCCGTTCTATGAAACCGAGACAGGAAAGACTGTCAATAATCGCTGCTTCGTAAGATTCACACGTTTGATTTTGTTTTATATGTACGAAACTTTGATGTAACTATGTATGCATCTATGTTAACCCAGGCTATATATTTTCTGATTTATGTATGTAAATGACTAAAGGTTATTTATATGCCGATTTGCTTTAAATGGTATGTGTTCTGTTGGTTCAAATTGTTCACAGATCGCGGAGATATGAGCTAATAAGTGAATACATGTCAGGTCACAGAAAAAGTAGTTTGACGTTGATAGACACCGTTCGTACACTAATAGACGCTTCAAGGTGAGAGCAATTTCTAACATCACTGTAACACATTTTTGTAACAGTGGTAGATCTACAGAGACTCAATGAATGGGGAGAGTAACAACATATTTATCTGTTTTGAAAATCAGGGTGACTGAAGCCCTCGATGTGATTATTCATTTTCCAGGCGGATTATCGCCTCCCTGCACGGCATTGTCGTGTATTAACCTTAAATACACGGTGTAGAGGGCGGGGTCCTGACAATCGGGCCTCGGTTCGCATAATCACCCAATCGGGACACCTCGGACAATCTTATGAATCATCCCGTAAAAACGCCGTACGGACTGCTCCGACTGATAATCATCCTCGGACTAAAGCCACTCGGGCCATTATGCTTCCTGCGGGCCGATTATGTAGATCCCGCCCTAATCAGCCGTGCATTATCCTCTAAGTAACTCATCGTGTGGGGTTGAATACAACTTTTCGTAAATACAAATACTAGTAAACTGATTTGAACAGAATTTCAACTACGATTTACATAATTATTTACTGTATTTGGCATTGTTCGACAAATACTCGGTAACTGCAACTTCACACACCTTGGTCGTGATGAAACGAGTATAATTATGTATCATCCGTAACGAAACGGGGTTCTACCGAGCATTACCGTATATAACCATAATTCGGGTATATACTAGGTTCTTCCCTGCCTTTTTACTTAAGGCAATCCAATATACCTGCTCGCTCAAGGCTCGCAGGTAATAAATACATAAAATAAAAAATACCAGACTTGGTTTGCACCTGAAGTGGATATCGAACCCATACTGTACGCTGTCATACGGTCGGATCAACACAGTTCGTCAAGGTTAGCCTAAAACGACTAAGAAGTTCACGATGTCTCAAAGGTTCATACAACGGGACAAACCGGGAATGCCAAACCGGCACAGTGATAATAGGTCTCTGCTGTCAGCTCAGAACCGGGATACACCGAGATAATCCGTACTGATACATGTAACGGAATGCAACATCGCGGTACAGCTAAGGTTGTAACCCAGTTTTGACTCCATATTTCGATTCTGTTGAAATATTGACCATTCCTCCCGGTATCTCCTGATGACTCCACAAGGCTTAAAACAGGTCTCTTTTGCCAGTTTGATTACAGTATCACGGTTCACCACGGTTCGTCTTGCCGATCCAGTGTTGTTACGGTTGTACGAGAGTTCACTGAACCGGGTATAACGAGTAAAATATGGTTCATCCGGTAAACCTAAAGGGGTTCGACACATAAACCTGCAGTAATTAAAAACTGTTTTCAATTTTTTTTATTAATTTCTAATGTCTATATTTCATACAATACATGAATATACACAGTAGAAGTAAAATAAAATTTTTTTTTAAAGTTTTTAATCACTGCAGGCTTAAGTGTCGAACCCCTTTGAGTAAACCCCTAATAACTGTGGATACGTCTGAACCAAAACTAGAACAGTAATACTACAAAATAGTGTATATAAAGGATTGCGACATTTAGCGTTAGTGTTGCGACATTTAACGTCAGGCCAGTTTGTTGCGACATTTAACGTCACAGATGCGACATTTAGCGTCAGGGGGAATTGCGACATTTAGCGTCGGTTGCGACATTTAGCGTCAGCCTTGCGACATTTAACGTCAAGTGCGACATTTAGCGTCGATGCGACATTTAACGTTGCTACACCCATATTGAGCAAATATAATATGTACGTGCTGGGTCCTCGAACGGTATAACAATAAGTTTCCAAAAGCCTATAATATCCTATACAAACGTATATATAATCGAGTTGGGATTTCTATCTGGGAGGTTATGCTGTAAAGTGTGTTACAGAACGAATAAAAAAATAATAAAATACAAATGTATGCAAAACGAATAAACTTATAAACTTATTCTTGCAGTTATGTTGCATCATTTCTTGGAGATGGTATCTTATTATGTTTGTTAAACATCTTGGCATCGTGTACATCGTGTTAATCTCGTTTCACTGCCAGAATCTTGTAGGTGATGTGATGATGTTTACACTGATTCAAACAAGATTTAGTTTTACAAACATCTAAGGGCGTCAACTTGTGTTTATAACCAACAGGATACACTTAACCACACTAACGATACATGCATTTGTTTACATTTTTCATCATTTCTCACCTAGATCTATTCATCAATTGGTAAATCTGCAATTTGGATTTGTGAATGAAAACGGTATAGGTGACAATTGAAGCGACGGGCCAGTCTCGCATAACGCACATCGTACATCAACTGACACTGGTATTCATGTTGTTGAGAAGGGTAGACATTGAATGGGACAAATATAATTTTAATAATAATGGGATAAGTATATTCAAAATGTTATTGGAGTGAACCCTTTTGTAAATGGTCACTGGTCAATGATACGAATGCCATGAACTAACCATTGATTGGTATTGTGATATACATTGTATGTACAGTACTTTTACAAAATTAGTGTCTAATATAGTTCATAATTGAACGGCAATATAATATGTAGTATGTATTGTTTATTTACATCTGTATATGATGTATGTTGCTACTGGACCAGACAATAAGCTATAAAAACTTTTCCAGGGAGTATTTGGGTAGTGGGCTAAGGGTCGTTCAGTTAAGCTACGTGGGTCGGGACAAAATATTACATTTACTTCCAGCACGCATTGTCTGTTGTTCGGTGTTGTCTACCCCCCCATGATGTTTGAGATCAGGAATAGCATCTGCTGTCATGTGAAATTATAGACATAGCTTTTGCTATACTCTTTTCTCCTTTCACACCACCTTTGTAAGATAGTAATACGGAAATCTTACATGAATCATAACACTAGTGTACTGTCGTATTCTACACGTATTACTAAAACAAATGCTGCGTTTTGAACCATGTGTTATACCGTTATACGATTTTGATTGTAAATATTGGTTGTCTGTTTGACTTTGAGTTCCGCAAATTTGAAATACGAACACGTTATCAACAATTATCAGAAATGCACTGTATTTACGCCACGGGTAATTCCTCTTTTGTATTATTTATAAACAATTCGTGAAGTTAGCTTTCATTTCGAGTACACCGAACATGCAGGTTTGATGAAATAAAACCTGGTAATATATTTCAATGAGAAGCAAGTTTGGTGGTCGACAAAAAACTTGTAAACACGCCACCCGTTTTTATTTACGTGTATTTTAATGTTCTGCAATAAATCAAAATGTGTGTCCCATTTGATGAAATTTTAATCAAAACTGCACGATTTTAAACGGGTTCAACAGTGTTTATTTCGAACTCTAATGCATTGTTATGGATTTATAGCCTATATAATAACGTCTCTACGACAAAAACTCAACCCATTTTACCCCCTGGGTAAGACTAAATTAATGACAGACCATTTGTGCCATACTAAAGTCAGTTTGTCTGATGGCTTTAACGTTCCCTATTCATTCAGATATGTGACATGACGACATGTTTTATACAGACAAATTCAAAAGTTCAGTTGATCATAAAATAAAAAAAATCTTGATTTTGGCAGCAACACATTTGGTAATATTGCTCATGATTTCATAATTCAATGGAATATTTTGTCCACGTCCGACTAACAACATCCGACTAACAAAGTTGCGTCCGTCAAACAACGTCCGACACAGTTACACTGATGTTTCATAAGGCTCTTACGGAACTGGAAACTGGTGAATCGCTCGGACGGAACTCAAATGTCATGTGTCCTGAGTTCCGTCAGAACGTTACAAACGTTTTCAGTTCCGTCAGAGAGGTGTTTTGTTTTCACATGGCTCTGACGGAACTGAGAAGCGGGGTATCACGACACATACCATGTATTGCAGTGATCACATTTTGGGGGCAAGGTTAAAATGTTGGGTATTAAAGTCATGAATTCATCAACATACCTGTGCTTGGACGAGATGGAGACATAAAGTATATCCAAGTATGACGTCACGGATGAGCATTCTGAAATAAAACAAAGAAGACAAATATAGTTAAAGCGCTGCCATTTTTAAAATCATTGATACTTTTTATATCCAGTCATTTTTCTTGAAATGTTGAGTATAAGTCGATGGGTTAGAAGGAGAAGGTCGTAACTACAAAATCGATATTTTGAGAAAACGAGAAAATACTTACTTTTTACACATGGTAAACAAGCGGTTTAAACTTCGTTTTGGTCAACATGACAAGTTCCGATTTTTATGAAATTGGGCTCATAAGAAGCGCCTTGTGATGCTTATTTAAAATATGTATGAATCTTAAAAGGTCGTAAGTAGTAGTTACGACCTTCTCATTCTAAGCCATCGAAGTATTTACGCTCCCTAATAAAAGATGGTTTTTTTATCGATATATATGGATAGATGATGTATCTATTGATTCCTGGCTATCAGAGAGTGTCTTTGTCTTGAAAAGACAAGTTACCCTTGAAAGGAACAGAAGTGTTACCCGGTCTTGGACGCTAGATCAGCATGAACACTGTCATGGATGACCTAAAAGTCGACTACATGGTCAACAAGGTTCCTTTATTGTGTGTTTTACATTTTTTTTATTTATGCTAGGTGGTATTAAGGGCCATTGTCTAAAATATACAAATTGGCTTAATAATCTAGGGGTCCTATTATCCAAAACCCTGGTCTCATTTCCGTACATTTAACAAGTAAATATGTTCCCATGTAACCATTGATACTTTTGTCATTTATTAATGCGCTCTGTCGATGAGCTTTAAAATAACCTAAGATTAATGAATAAATAAACAATTAATTTTCATCATTCAATCAAATTGAATTGGAAACATATAAATTTAAAACCACGTAATTTATACGATATATATTCTTTATATCTGATGTACAATTCTAATTAATGAAATGTACCTACTTAGGATACAACGAACATACACCATAATGCATCATCTGCAACTTGATTAATTGGACCATTTAATTAATAACCAAAGATATAATTATACGCCCAATTAAACCATCACATTTTCATACTATTGACTAAATTAAGATTTGAACAATACACTTTGTTTTGTTGAGAACTATTTCGTGTTGTTGAACTATATGTAAAGTGCAACCTCTTTAGAACGGCTGATCTACAACATCACCTTCCAAATTCCCTTAGCTGATATTTACTATCAATTCAACCTATGTAGAGCAACAACCTCTTTTTTTAACTACAGCTAATATTTGGATCACCCAAAGGGTGTTGCTGTATAGACGCTGCACTGTTTGTTTTATCTACTCATTGCACAATACATATATGTAGGGCTGGTCCTATGGCATTTCACTATCAAATTCCTTCGCAAAGAAGATAATATCAAGTTTGAACCGATTTAACAGCGAGCAACTTTTTGTATTATGTATTACACTAAAATATCAGTTGATTTTCTTTCCTCCACATATGGTATTCGATGGATGGGAAATGATTTTAAACGAAATAAATTACCTACTTTATACGCCCAAAATACGGACTTACTATTAAGTACTGGTACAAATGTACAAAAATTCTAAAAAAATAATTTCATATAAAAATGAACAATTATCATTTTGTCATTTTTAAATGTTGAAATATTTTATTTCATGTTTACCTTACTGTATATTTGTTGTTATTTGTAATACCTTTCTATACAGTTAGGCAAAAATTTCGAATGATGTATAAGTACATTTAGGTCTATAAAATTAAATTTAACATTTGAACTGCATTATAGTATAAACTACAAAGTACGAATAATTATTATTTTATTATTTATATAATACTACACATGAAAAATACCGCCGAGCGATTTTTTATTATCAAAAATATTAATATGATTACGTTAGTTGGAGTGTAAATAATTTCACGATCGTAAAAACATCCGAACACGTCGTAAAACTACCATGTAACGATATAATCAGTTTGATATACTATGTATGTGCTGCCACCAAACGGCGTACAGTAATATTAAAAACTAATTCAACGAACATAAAAAACTCACGGCATGTAATTATATAACAATAATGTATGGTAGTTAAATTATGCTTGCAACTTGTGAGGCTGATGTTGTTAGGTAACATCAAAATAATTTTATGTTGTTTCTGTTTAGGAGAGCTGACAATATGATACATTTGAACGTACTTATACGGGTTAAGCTAATGGCTTAACAAAGCTATGAAGAAATCGGACAGAGAAGGCACACTAAACATAACCCGCCGAGCACAGAAAACACAAACAACATAACATAAAACAATAACCGCTATGCCCATACAGAACCACAACGAAAAACAACAACAAGCCTTTACTGTGCGCCATTGACCTTTGCTACACGCCATTGACATTTGCTGCACGCCATTGACATTTGCTGCGCGCCATTGACCTTTGCTGCACGCCATTGACATTTGCTGCGCGCCATTGACCTTTGCTGCACGCCATTGACATTTGCTGTGCGCCATTGACCTTTGCTGCACGCCATTGACCTTTGTTGCACGCCGTTGACATTTGCTGCGCACCATTGCCTTCGCTGTACGCCATTGACCTTTGTTTTACACCATTGACTTTTGTTGCACGCAATTGACCTTTGCTGCACGCCATTGACCTTGAAACACCCCCGTGATCTTTGCTGCAATTTTAGTCATTGACCTTGCAACACCCCAGTGACCTTTGCTGCACGCCATTGATCTTACAACACCCCAGTGTCATTTGCTGCACGCCATTGACCTTGCAACACCAAGATGACCTTTGCTGCACTCCATTATCCTTGTAACACCCCAGTGACATTTGCTGCACGCCGCGACGCCAGTGTCCTTGCAACACGCTATTATCCTTGCAGCACGCCATTACTATTGAAACAGGCTACTGACCTTGAAGCGCGAAATTGGCCTTGTAACACAACATTGGCCGTTCGGCACACAAGCTTACTCCGGATTTGTTATATTGTTACAGCAAATACTTATAAAGTGGCGCTGCTTGAATGTGTGGCTCATTTGAACATAATTTATAACCCTTGCAGCAAGCTCACTTTAAAGAGATTAATTATTTATACATCAATGATTTGACTTCTCATTACTTCAGACATAGTTTGGTGAAAATGTGATCCTTTAATGCAATAATTATTTATGACACAAGCATATAGCATCTGAACTCAAATTTAATAAATGTTAAAAATATGTGCTGAAATAAATAATATGCCGGTGTATAATGCTATAACGTACATCATGGGTCGTAGCCTCAGTAATAAAAACTTTTTGTGACGGTAAGCGGGTTTATCTAATATATTCAATTATATGACAAAGTTCGAGTATTTATGTCTATTATCGTTCAACAGTTCAACAGATATAAAGAGAATGTCGTATAGTATTGTTGTTTACGATGACAGAGGGGAGAATTATTTTTTTGTCAAATATGTAGGTATATTACAGAAAAATGTGATCTCGCATTAAATAATACAATATTGGGTGAGTTATGGTGGTGTTAAACGCCCGCAGGTGATAAAAACATTATATTTATTCGGTAAATATTCATACAGTTAGTTTACCACAAAGGTCAGCATCTATCTCTTGAAAGACCACGTGGCTTATCGGCTTCTTTAAAACAGGTGTTCATGACGCCATCTAGCGGGCAACCACTAGACAAAGGCAAATATCTCACTTACATTGCTAAGTATGCGCATAGGAAGGATGAAACATCCATTGAAACATTGGAAGTTACATTGGACCTTTTACTTGGTATTCATTTTGTTATAAAGTATCCAACAAGATACGTATAGTGGAATGCACCTACCGATTGGTATTTTGTGGTATTTTATTTGACCGCTCAAGTACCAATTAAGTGACCGTCACTTTGTCCGGGCAAACGGACACCCAGGCATGCACAATGTATAAGGTGGCATTTTCAGTGTTTAAGATCAATTCAATAAACAAAAATGGACAAACTAATTTTAATGATCTCACTATTAATTCAATAGATTTCAACAGTGCTAGGCTACACCTCCGACCCCTTGAGGTAGTTTACCTGGGTGAGGATGTACGGATGTGACGATGTGGCAAACATGTCAGCAATGCAAATCAACATGTTAGACAACCTTGATTTCATTCATACAATGATGGCGTTGCCATTATTTGTAAATACGAAGACGTTCGCTAAACACACACATACGGTGCACAGAGTAGTAAATAAATTTTAGACGTAGTAAACACAACGCATACCAAGTCAATTTGTTCAACATCTGATAAAAATGTAATAGTTCACAATCTATATATTTTATAAAAGTCACGCTTATAGGTCGTTGGTTGGTAATTCATCATTTTATCTTTTTGCATCACAGGCCCCCGATTGACGAAGTACAAACACACACGCTTTCTGGGTTCTGCTGATACAGCGCGTGTGTCGGCAACATTGTATGAACCATAATTAATATGAACAAATAAATCAAGCCGATAATCCGTCCTGAAAAATATTCCACTGTTTGCGTTTTAAGATTTTTTTGTTCTAGTGATTAAATGATTAATATATCTACATAAAACTGTCAGTTTTCAAGCACTATAATACTATCACCAACATCAGGTGTAGGGAATAAACGGATGATGTGTGCTAGCCCGGCTGGCTGAACATGTTCAGTATGCCTACAGAGTCATAGCTTACATGTGTAAAACCTGATTCTCAATTCGATTCAGCTAGATTACTTGCAAATGTTCCTCGTACAAGTCTGTGAGCATATAAGTGTTTTCGTCCAGATTTGAACCCGAGTCGCCGGAATAGGCTGCAAGTGCGCTAACCACTGGGATACGGAGGCACATGAAAGAGATGGACAACAACCGGCGCGAACAATACTTTTCTGTTTGATGACGCTGTGGTGGTGGAGCTTATAACGGTACGGTATATGGGTTCCGTCTTCGCATTCATGGTCATTCATAGTCATTATATCACTACATTTTTGTATTTACTAAGTATCTGTTGTTCGAACGGAATTCCCGTTGCATCATATTGTTCCTACTATGATATTAAAATGACTTGAAACAATAAACTATTCAGTATGTATTGAACAAAAATTACTAAACTCTATTCTATTTCAGAGTGCAAGAAACTGCACGACACAGACGCGAATCTGTGCCGCAATCATAAATTAAAGCACGCCATGCCACGAATACAGCACTCTTTAAACAGTTGATTGCTAACCATGTACAAGTTCCATAAGAGTAGTATCGCATGTCCTCTCGTAGTGCTGTGTTGGAATGGAGACATTGGGCATTAAGCGATGTGTACTTCCGTAGCTCAGGTGTTAGTGCGCGTGTCGTCTAATATGGCGACCCGAAGTTCAAATCCGGATGGAGACATACATAATTTATGCCTGTCATATTTCAGTGGAAAGCTGACTGACAAATAGGCTATGTTCGGCATTTCGGCAGAGTCGTCAAGGATATGTATTCGAAGGGAGACGTACATGATACGACAGAGTCGTTGGGAATGATAAATTGATGGCAAATTAATGTATTATGACTGTAATTTAAGTGAGCTTGTTGACTAATGTCCTGTTTATATGAAATTATAGGAAATGAAGGTATTGTACTAAAAGTGTGATATGAGAGTCTCGTGTAACTACGGATTATAACGAGTTCAGGAGACTGATCCATACCTGGAGTGGCTCTAAGTGTGCTTGTACCATGTGTACATAGTGTAGTTTTGCTTTTGTTTTTCCTTAAATGCTTATGTGCTGTATTTGTCATATGTACATCGTTTAGCTATTTTGTTTCTAGTTACCCCCCTTTACCTACAAATGTCATGTTGTCACCTTTATGTTTGAGTCATCATTTGCTTAAATGCTTATATATATAGATATCTATGTTACTTTATAACACAGTGATGCTATAATCATGTGCTAAAACTCTGCTGACTAGCTCGTATGTACTTATTATTGCTTCACCTACTGTTGATATTACCCGTATACAAGCAGTGTCAATCTGTTCATTTCATATCTGATATGAGGTGATACGCCTTCTTAGCACTATCTTAATCGTCGGCTTTTGCTTCACGTTTCCTCTCAGTTTCTTATTTTCCCCCCTTTAATTAATTTTTAGGATGTATTGCATCCACTTGATTGACACTGGTTGTATACGTTTTATGTTTCGTTTTATGTTCGTTTAATTGCCTAACTTTGCATGTACATGTACCGTCTGTGACGTGTATCATGTTGCTGTATACATAAAACTGCATAGATTATTTATTGAATTCTTTTATGTCATTATGTATGCCATTTTGTATGCCATTCTGTACTTCTATTTTAACCACTTAATGCCTATTCCATTGAACATGTCTTTCTTTGCTATTTATTTTAGTCATGACCTTTTTATAAATACAGTTTTTAATTTTAATTTTTGTGACTGTTTTTTATGTTCTTTTGTTCCAATAATCTTGCTGTTTATCTAGATTTGGTTTCCATTGTTTCTATTAATCTGCTCAACTTGTGTTTCATTCTTTAATAAACATGTCTTAGTTTTAGTTTGTACCCACGTCTTTCCTGGAGTATTTATATATTTTTACCTATCTATATTATTATGAATATTTGAATGTGATACTGTCTTTAATATGTTTAATCTTAGTTTATTTTATAGATTGTTTGTTTGTATGTTATTGGATAGTCAATGTTTATGTCGGATACAAGCTTCAAGCTTATGTTAATATGTTTAAACATTACCGACGTTAAATAAAGATTATCTTATCTTAGATTATCTTAGATTATCTTAGATTATCTTATCATATAATTCCTTCAAGAACGGCTTTGTATTGTGAGATATATGCTTTGTTAATTGTATAACTTTATTTTATACAATACAAATATGAGACTGAAATGAAGATATCTATATTATATTCGTCAAATATTTCTCCGATTGCGGACGCAGGTTAGAACATACAAGTTTTATTACTCAAACAAGCTGCCCTGGGAATCTATATCATATATACTGAACAGGTGTGTTTTTCATCAATGAAATATGATGGGCTTATAATTATAAACCATATGGAAATCGTCTTGTATATTGTACCTAGCTGAGGTAATAAATAATATCCTACGATATTAGAATATATTAGTGCGCATTCAGTAGCCAGTTTTTTCATACATAACCAAAAACGAGGAACAGTTTATGGGCGGTTTATACAGTCCGTAAGGGACAGTTTTTATGGAGTTTGACTGTTTGTTACACAAATGGACAAGGCGTCTTTGAGGTGGAAAAGAGACAAGCATTAAAGTGTGAAAAGATTTGTATTTAGTTAACGCTGATTTATTGACGAACATGAGAGACTTTGGTGAAATAAAAAGAAATGGAATGAAATAAAATAATGATTTGTTATACTTTCACCCTTTGACGAACTATCATCGTTAAACTTTGAACTATTTCAATTAGCACAAACACGACTATATTACGAGTGCGTTGACACCGAAAGTGTACAGGGGTTGCGCTGGGCAATAGTAGTATCGTCATTTATATATCTGGAACAAAACAAGCAATTAATGTAGATGCTTTACATTCGCGACCAGACAGCTGTGTTTTGTTCGTTTGGACACTGGACATTACTATTATAATAAAGGTATTATGTCCTCTTCTGCTTTCGAAGCTGGACTGTGTGTTCATTTCAGAGCAAAGCAGCAATTTCAAAACAAAATAGCGATGTCCAGCGAATAAGAGGAACGATCATTTTTTAAATGTTCCATTTGATTCTGAAAATAAGATTCTCTGCTGCACTACCTATATGCCGCAACATCATATTTAGAAATTATTAATTATTACAATTTAAAAGGCGCTCCAGTCCGGTGACAGCAATTAATATAGCGTGCCCCTTTCCGAACACAAAAATGCTCCGTACTTAGGGACCGGTTGGTGGCGTATAGGCTTTATATATGCCTTAAGTGTACATACGAACTTATCATATCCCTGCCCCCTGTGGAAACGCACATGTCCGTAAGTCAATATATCATGTCTACGTTAGAAATGTTCAGGGTACCCTGTCTGGTGACACATTTCGTTTGTATCATTTTACGGTTAAAATGTCTCGCCTTGGAGACACTGATGATCTAAATGATAAAGGAAATAAAGAACTAGCTGTTAAAACGGCTAGTGGGTTCAATCATAATATTACCTAACATGTAACTATGTTCTATGCCCTAATGGAATCCGATACTAGTATCTTATCATATCTGATTTATATTCATAAGGTCATTAATGTGATGAAAAAATATGACAACTTATCTAATGATGAAGTTTATCCCAATAAAAAAACCGTAAGCTATCGTATTTAAACTATGCGTTTGATATCTACTGATTATGGCCCATGTATGGTAAAATATGTGGTTCGCGGTAAAACTTCGAATAAAAAAAAAATTATAGTACCAGTTTGGCTACTATTGAAATCCTTGATAAATTGCTGATACAGGAGGCATGTGTACTCGTTCCAGAAACACCACTGGTTCTTTTAACCGACAGATGTTTAGCAACCATACATGGGACCTAGGTTTAAATTAAATTTTAGTTGTTCAGCCCGGATTTCAACAACCCAGTTATCTGAAGCCTTGTGCTCTATCGACTTCATTTAGGTACACCCGTTCAACTAAATATAGAAGACACGAATGATCTCCCTCGGAAAGCGCTATAGGTAGCGTTTTGTCTTAAGGAAACTGTCACCTGACACATGATTGGTTTTATTCAGTCTTCTGACGCTGTTACTGCATTGGAGACGCAAATGATTCAATGAGGTTTATAAATCGGGCTACAAATATATTTACTGATTTAGGTCAGCAATCTATACCAGGTGTGGTATCAAATTAACTGCATGCACCCGATATGCAATGCGGATTAGATTCAGCAAAACGAAACTTCGAGTTAACTATAAGCTCAACACTCTGTGTAAATGCTGTATAATTATATTCAATATAGACAGGATTAAAACCTGATGCTTGAGCGTTATATCAGCAACCACAAAGTATGATTTAAATTGGGATATTTGTCAACTAATAACTATTGAATTAGATGCACGCTTAACCTTACGCGTGGGTGATTAACGGCGACCTTGTATATATGATTTGCATCATTTCTGGTTAACCACAAAATTTGCTTAATTGGCCCTGTATATTGAGTGGCGATTGACGTTTTAACGCAAGTAAACACTTATAAATCATTTCAGCAAGCCATATTAATTAATCTAAGTGTTAGCTTCTCGTCAGTTTTAGTAGCGAACCTTTTTTACTCGTGTATCTAAAATCAAGACAGGACCTTAAAATTGCATACATCTGCAAGCTTAAAAAATGTGTTCTTATTAATAGCATAACATTACTATATAACCAATAAATTAACGACCCAAACGATCAACTAGCCAAGCAAACGAATTTGTCATGGTGCAAGTATTACAAAACAATTATAATATTGCATTTGTTTTCAACATATGTTTAACATATCTTTAATACATAGTATTTTATTGTACAATTCGAATATAATTTACTTTCATATTAGACAAAAACCACATTGAATGATACCTAAAATATTTAAATAAGCCGAGCCTTCAGTGTCATGCTCATGTGGTCAGTAATGCTCAATCTTTCAAAACATGTCACAGTTTGAGATTTTACTATAATATCCTGTTTCCTGAGATATTATCAATTTCCGACCAAAGCCATCTTGCAAACTTTCTTTTGTATTTTTTTACACCTATTGTTTAATTATCGAACATTAAAACCTCATATGTAATTATGTTTGATTGACTAATTATGAAGTGTTGAAAGCCACATCCCGTGAGACGATTACTCTAGGTGTCAATGTAGCGCGATTTTGTATATAAGTCATAGAAATGTTTTATGTGATAACTAGTAATAGAATTTGTTTTTATGAATAGGTTAATGATAATTTATGACAAACAAAAATAGTTATTTGGAGGGAACAAACTATCTAAGGACTTAAATGGAACAGCATAAGATATATGAAAAAAATGAGTCCAGGTAATATATTAGAATATTATTTTTATTAATAGTTTGTACTACGAAATGATTTTTTAATTAGTGTTATGAATCACAATTGAACTTATCACTTTATACTTGGAGTATCATAAAAAATGAAAAGGAGTGAGTAAAAGTGAACATAATATTTCATAGATATTCATTATATACTTACGAAATGCTGCTGAATCAGCGAATTGGAATACAATTTAAATGTGTCTTTAGTGCTGAATATACGTTACTTAATATCTAATTATTAAACTAGGTGAAATTATACATTTACGGCTCGTATATAACAGTATATACTAACAGCATGACTTGAAAATGCAGAAACAGAGAAGGAATATATTAAAAAGCAACAACAGAAAAACAGCAAGCAAGAAAGCCTATCATGAACGGAAAAGCTAAACAGAAATCAAGTAAGCATATATTAAACTTAATCTACAGGAAGGCAACGTAGATCAAATCATGGAACAAATAATTGTAGAATAACAAGAAGCCACAAAAAGCAAACAGGCTACTGATAAATAATTAATTTAGCATATAAGCAAGAAAGGCAAGAAGACAACTTAACCAAGCATGTGCTCAACAGAAAGGCAACGGAGCATAGCATGACTTCAACAGTAAGGTGCGATGGCCACAGAACAAAGCATGACTTCAACAGTAAGGTGATATGGCCGCAGAGCGAAGCATGACTTCAACAGTAAGGTGAGATGGCCACATATCAAAACATGACTGCAACAGAAATACGATAAGGCAACAGAGCAAAGCATGACTGCAACAGAAAGGCAAGATGGCTACAGAGCAAAGCCAGACTTCAACAGAAAGGTTAGATGGCAACAGAGCAAAGCATGACTTCAACAGAAAGAAGAGATGGCAACAGAGCAAAGCATGACTTCAACAGGAAGACAAATTTATAAAGAATGACTTCAACTTAAATACAAAATAACAAAGCATGACTTCAACATAAAGGTGAGATGGCAACTTTACAAAGCATGACTTAATCAGAAAGGTGTGATAGCAACTTTGCAAAACATGACTTCAACAAAAAGACATCATGGCAATAGAGCAAAGCATGACTTTAACAGAAAAGTGAGATGGCAACTTTACAAAGCATGACTTTAACAAAAACACAAGATGGCAACAGAGCAATGCATGAATTCAACAGAAAGGTAAGATGGCAACAGAGCAAAGCGTGACTTCAACAGAAAGGTGAGATTTCCATATAACAAAGCATGACTTCAACAGAAAGGTGAGATGACAACTGAGAAAAGCATGACTTCAACAGAAAGGTGAGATGGTGACAGAGCAAAGCGTGACTTCAACAGAAAGACAAAATGGCAACAGCGCAAAGCATGACTTCAACAGAGAAAGGTTAGGTGGCAATAGAGCAAAGCATGACTTCAGTAGAAAGGTGAGATGGCAACAGATTAAAGCATGACTTCAACAGAAAGGTGAGATGGCAACAGAGCAAAGCATGATTTCAACAGAAAGACAAAATTACAAAGCATGACTTCGACAGAAAACCAAAATAACAAAGCATGGCTTCAACAGAAAGGTGAGATGGCAACAGAGCAAAGCATGACTTCAGTAGAAAGGTGAGATGGCAACAGATTAAAGCATGACTTCAACAGAAAGACAAAATAACAAAGCATGACTTCAACAGAAAGACAGAATGGCAACAGAGCAAAGCATGACTTCAGCAGAAAGGTGAGATGGCAACAGAGCAAAGCATGATTTCAACAGAAAGACAAAATTACAAAGCATGACTTCGACAGAAAACCAAAATAACAAAGCATGGCTTCAACAGAAAGGTGAGATGGCAACAGAGCAAAGCATGACTTCAGTAGAAAGGTGAGATGGCAACAGATTAAAGCATGACTTCAACAGAAAGACAAAATAACAAAGCATGACTTCAACAGAAAGACAGAATGGCAACAGAGCAAAGCATGACTTCAGCAGAAAGGTGAGATGGCAACAGAGCAAAGCATGATTTCAACAGAAAGACAAAATTACAAAGCATGAGCAAAGCATGACTTCAACTAAAAGACAAAAGTAACAAAGCATGACTTCAACAGAAAAGTGAGATGGCAACTTTACAAATCATAACTTCATCAGAAAGGTGATATAGCCACTTTGCAAAGCATGACTTCCACAAAAAGACAGGGTGGCAACAGAGCAAAGTATGGCTTCAACAGAAAGGCGAGATGGCAGCAAAACAAAGTATGACTTTAAAAAAAAAGGCAAGATGGCACTAAAACAAAGTATGATTTCAACAGAACGGCAAGATGGCAGCGTAACAAAGCATGACTTCAACAGAAATGCGAGATGGCAACAAAACAAAGTATGACTTCAACAGAAAGGCAAGATGGCAACAGAGCAAAGTATGACTACAACAGAAAGGTGAGATGACAACCTAACTTCAACGGAAAGACAATGCTGTCAATGAGCAAAGCATGTTTTCACCAGCAAATTAAGAATGTTGATGAACAAAACAAGAATTCACTACAAAGGCGATAAGGTAACAGAAGCCAAATACAGTCAACACAAAGACCTAATTTATGTCTTTGGTCAACAGTTGAAGAATATACTCACCATCAAAGCAAGTAGGTAACATTGACATCATGAACTCAACAGAATAACAACATGGACACATAAAGGGAAGCATGAGAGCAACCGAGTATACATGTAGCAGTAACTTATTAAATGTCTATTTAAAATAAAAACAAATCTACTGACCAGAGTAATCAAAACAATTTATGTAAACAAGCTAGCCAAATATATCCTAATATATCGCTGATTAAATAATTTGAACAATCACGAGTATAAACAAACCAACGATCTGTGGAAAAATGTATCAATATTGACACAAGCATATTACAGATATTTGGCCAAATCATCACAAAGTTCAATTAAACTTTTTAATCCACGGTTACGTTTTTATATAAAGTCAGTTGCGTGTTATAGCAAGATATTTTTTAATGTTTTGGTATTGGCCGGATTAAGAAACATGTTGGATTATACACACCCGTATACAATAGATCTAAAGTAAACGATTTATTATAATGATCATTTAGTCGATAAATAAATAATATATCGATGAATTACAATGTAACACAATAAGTGAATTATTAAATGATTTAGATTTGCGTTGGTCAATCACTCAAGTATTTGATACACGGTGACCTACGGGGCGATCATTCATACTGTGCTTGTGGTCATTTTTTAATCGGCCATTATTTTGATATTAGTATTAAATAAATAGACTTAAAGGTCAAAATATTAGCCATTAAACAGCTGGACAAAACTCGTTATACTTTAGCTTAAAGGATAACAATCTAAATGCCTAATCTGCTTTCCGACATAATTATAATTAACTAAAAACACAACTACCAGCCAGCATTGTCAAGTAAGCCAGATAATCGAATTGACTTATATTTTCAATCCGGCTTATTCCGGGAGATTGCAAAATCTGAGAATTTTAACACACAATTTGTAGTTCACTTTTAATTCAGGAACAAAACGTATGCGTGTAGTTTACCTAACGGACGAGCTTAGTTTTATAACCGTTATCATTTAAATTTGAACAGACTGTAAACCCACCGTTTAGTTACCCGAGTTGTGTAGCTACAAATAGCAGACGGAACATGGTTTTGCTGTGAATCGATAATACTAATGATCTCGGACATTCGATCATTCCATTCGGCGTGACGGTTCATATCATATCTGTGTTTTTCGTGAATAGGCATGTCTTTATGACATAATACACACTTAAATTTCGTCTTCTATGTGACCATTACTTGTAGCAATTACATGTACACAAATCTTGATGACACAATACTCAGAAAGAAAACGCATGTATTCATACGCGTTACAAGTTCTGTTCCCCAACCTCTCGACTGATATAAAAAACACCGGATCTGTTAAATTATATGACTGCAAAGAATTCGATTAACCTCATTTTATTGCCTCATAAAATAAAACAGATTTACTGATCTATACTTCCTACTGAATCATATTCATAAAAATGACGTATAAATGGATAGTTAAACTTCGATTCAAACTTTAGATGTAAATATCAGATGCTTAAATTTTCAGATCTGGATTGCCTGTAATTCCATTTAAATCAATATAAAAATACTGATAAGCCAGAACGATTTAATACAAGCCATTAAGAACAGTTAAAAATATGGATAAACAGAAAATAAATCGATGTTCGATTCCTCAATTCCACCTGCGACTGAAAAAGCTTTCGCATTTCGTATCTGACATTTCTATAATTGCATTAAGAAGATACTAGTAATGGTAAATACAGCAACACCGTACGGTACGGAATATATAGATTAGTTAAAGGAATAGTTTATCATCGTGGTACCTGAAAATCTGTCAAACACAAATATATGATTTTTTTATTTTGGGGTCTGGTCTTATTATTATTATACCATATTCATATAGCCCTTTTTTCATGTATACACACGTTCAAAAGTGCTGTACAATCTTGACTAATGCATGGTTAAAACAGTATATAATGTACATAAAATATATAAATAGGACCTACTAAACCCAGTAGGCGGGGCTCTACTTAACCCCGTCGACGGGGCTCTACTTAACCCAGTAGACGGGCCTCTACTTAACCCAGTAGACGGGACCCTACTTAACCTAGTAGTAGGGATCTATTGAAGACAGTTGACGGGGCTCTACTTAACCCAGTAGACCCTACTAAATTTAATAGTAGGTATCTACCAATAGGTGGATGGGGCTTATAGTCCTGGTCTTATTACGTAGTCTATCCTTTACCCATACCCGTTTTTTTTGCATTTTTCCTGGAAATCACTGCAAAGAGTTGAACTCCCGGTGATAAAATCTCCAAAATGATTTTTAAAAAAACAATATGTTTTTCCTACCCATTTCATCATTTTACCAGTACAGGTAGTGTATCACCTGAACTAGTAAAACCTTTTACAGGCTGAATTCATATTAATTTTTTTTATTTTATATTCTTACGACAGCTGGCCGTAAAGTATTATCTTACATACCGTCATTTAGACCAATAGTAAAAATTCCGGACGCCAGCAGTACGGATGATGACATTTATCATTCCCATTTTCCCGCCAATTGCATAAGATAAGATTGCAAATAGCGTTGAATGAATCTGGCGTGATAGCATTTCATCGATAAAAGTAAATTATGACTACAAATATGTACGGTATATATCTTGTCATGAGTTAAGAAACAACACTGAACACAATATTGAACATTAAGACATTAATGTAGTTCGACATGTTTAGGTGATTTTGTCATTGTGATGGGCCTTTTATTCAAAACACCCAAGGTTAAATGGGATTGCAAATTTTTAGTGGAAAGGTAGACTGTATAACTGTACAAATTGTCGTCGGACTGGACAGTTATTCGAACACTCCGACCCAGACGATGATGAAGGACACGTTTTGATTTGACCATCATGTAGAGCTAAAATATAATTATTTGTTTCTCTTACAACGAATTATCTCATTTAAGGTCACCGTGGTTAATTAAGGAAGTAAGGAAAAATAGTCATTTTTATTAACTGTTCAAGGAATTTACATGATGGTCAAATCAAAACGTGTCCTTCATCATCGTCTGTGTCTGATTCCTCAATACGTTTTTTCAGGTATGTGCGATTTAAGTAGGTTGGTAACGGCATGGGAAACATATACATGTTCTATTTTATATTAAAGGCCCAATTTTTGTCGTGAAATGTGCCATCTGTTGTTACCGACTATTAACTGAAAAATGACAAACTAAAAAGCAAAAATGTGTGACACGAATGCTATTTTGATGAGATAATGACAGTCGTCTGAAATAGATCACATCTCATTTCATATAACATACTTTTGGTCATCTTCATTATAAAAGTATAAAAGTCACACAAAATTCATTTATAGTCATTAATAGTTTTCTATAGACGCACATACCATATACAGATGGGTCGATTTGACATGTAAAACGTATTAACCTTACATACATAGTTAGGTCACCATGTATCTATGTTACCTTTACGTGAAAACTATAAGTGTGAAGTTATTTCACTTACTTTTTTACTTACTTTCTGCCCGTTATGCCCGTTATGCCCTCTGACATGTAGGGCAACAACAAAGGACCTCATTTTTTCACATAATATAGATAATGCTCTAAAATAATGTGATAAAAAGAATATATTAAAAATATATATGCGACTATACGGTTCAAGTCTAACTTGTATGTAGAATTTCAGACATATGGAGACTACCAAGTCACATTATACCGACAAAAGAAGACCCTGCAGTTCCGCAGAAATAGTCCTGTCAGCATCTAAATGTTATACATAGCATGCATTCTGAAATCGTCGGATACCCTCGGTCGGTGCCTCCGCTCCGCTACGTACATCTCCCCTGGATTTTTTCTTTACCGATTTGGGTATCAGACCATGGCATATTGCAATAACTCATACTGCATTTATTTCACGTGTACTTAGAAGCATCTAACAACACTTCGACATAAATCTACAGACAATGCAATTAAAAACCAACTTTCAAAGTGAGTACTACCGGAGATAATGAGAGGAATATACATACCAACATATACAATGGCTCGGGTACCACTTATCTAACGTTGAACAAGTTTAATTACGTACTCCAAAAACACACTGAACCAGTGTATCTGGCCTTTATCAACTTTCAATGTTTGTGCTAGATTTTAATCATTACTCTGAAGTATTTTTTTCGGTAATTTGTTTTTTCTTGCAAAACTATTTTTGGGTCATTAAAGCTTGTAAATAGACGATTACAGCATCTTAGACCACCGCTTAGAAGAATACATTATTGGTTATCTAGAGCATTATGTTATGGTCTGTATCAGCGATTTAACAGGAAAGAGTGCTATGCCATGGCTGTAACATTGTGATATTATAATACACTGGAAAAGTATGCGGTAACTATTATACTGCACCGGAAAAGTATGCGGTAACTGTTATACTGCACTGGAAAAGTATGCGGTAACTGTTATACTGCACTGGAAAAGTATGCGATAACTGTTATACTGCACCGGAAAAGTATGCGGTAACTGTTATACTGCACTGGAAAAGTATGCGGTAACTGTTATACTGCACTGGAAATGTATGCGGAAACTGTTATACTGCACTCGAAAAACTGTAATACTGCATTGGTAAAGTCCAAAATTTCGCAGTGCTATTGAATGTTCAGCATCGATGTTTTATTTGAACGCGTACTTGATAGCGACAGATATGTATAAATGCGGAAATAAAACATTGCAAATCTTCTATTCAACCAATTATACATAACAACGTAACTAATTGCGCATGCCTGGTTAGATGTTGTCTGTTTGTATCTATGTAACAATCCAACAACGTCCTATCTCTGCATGTCGGTATTCTTATAATTAATTAATTCAGATACTAGCATATAACTCTCGTCAATTAATTGAAGAACCCCCTCCATGTTATCATTGTGATAAATTGTCTTGTTCATTATATTGAAGAAGTTGAACAATGTATTTCGTTATGCTTCTTGATGCGTCTGCCTCGATAGCGTTATGGTAGAGTGTCCGTCTAGGGGTTGAGACTCCGTTTCAAATGTATAAGTACAGGTCTCGTGTTTGGCCACGTGCCACGACAGACAAAATACTCTTACAATGAAACTGATTTACATTCTTGCATCAATAGCAACTGTAATAGCAGCAGCAGAAACAACACTAGCAGCAGCATTAACAACTACAACAACAACAGAAGCAACAATACCAAGAATAACAGCAGCAACAACAACACCACCAACAACATCGTCGTCATCATCAACAATAATAACAACAACAACAGCAATAACAGCAGCAGCAATAACAACAGCAACATCATTAAGAATGCGAATCTCATGTATGGAACAATACCGTAGGTATACAGTATCGAAAGACTAATTGTTTATTTATCGCAGGTACTTTGCTATCATGTAGTACCTTACGCTTGTTTTGTTCGTTAAATTAATTCAGAAGGCAGACGTTGTTTTTCGCATATCATGACCTTTACTTCTCAGTTTAATTCGACAAAAACGTTCAAAGTTTAATGTTTTATAGAAAACTCAAACGAATTATCTGAGCATTGTAATTCATTAAACTGAAAATGAAAATTTGACAAACTTAATGCAATTATTTTAAGGTCATTACCCAACTTATTAATAACATAAGCAAGTAAAAACGCTCACCGGCTTGCAAAAAGTGATAATGACAAATGAACGAATCTTAAGCATTTACGTATGCACCGATTAACCTCGCTTTCATTATTGTGTTACATCATTGTAAAGTGAGGACTGTTATTAGTTTATTACAGTGCATTTCCTCAGAACAAAATAAATTAATACGATATTTTGATAATCAAACTACAAATCATGTCCGACGTTTATTGGTTCAATGTCATAATTGTTAAAAGGCACACCAGCCTGGTTGTAATATTTTATATTTAGTAAAACGCAAAAAGAAATAATATTGTTTGAAGTCGATCTTTTTTATTACATCTATGTTTTTGTATAATATTCAGTACATACGTTTTTAGTTTATGTTACAAATGAATGTAGAGAGGGCAACGTTTACCGTTGCGCGTGTTCGTTCGTATTTTATAGACTAAATGATAGTTAGATCCTAAATGTATGATTACTAATTTGGACAATGAACTACTATTCGAAGAGAGCAGACTGTTATACGTGTTACATCGAATCCGGGTACTCTATCCTAACTCTTTCCGAATTACACCGATGCACATGGTAGTACATGAAAAGCGTTCCATAGAAGCCCATTGGTCCCTGTCAATATTCGAACCAGGGACCACTCGATCCTAAGTCGAGAACTATATCTGTTACACCTACGTACAACTGTAAAACTCTTAATTCTTGTAAAAGCTCCGTAATCGCGAAACTAATGTGTATTTCCGACGAACGTCGTCGGCGTTTTCCCTGCAATTCCCGTAGAACACGGACACCATTTCTTACCTTTGATGTATAGATACAGGCATGTTCCAGTAAATCTTTGATGTCAGTATTATGTAAGCTAATTTCCGGATTGTAAAAATAAATAAACAGCAGACACATCACAGACATTTCGAAAGAAGGCCTACAAGTATTTAAAATAAAATTATGTGTGTTTGCTCTCCCACGACCGGTGTCATTTACATGCAGGGTTAAATAGGAAGACATTCATTTATTTTTTTTATATATTATTTCAATTATTCGATTATTTCATCCCTTAAATTATTTTCTGATTCCTTAATACATTTATTTCTGACTACGCTATTATGTTGGGTAAGTAGAGGGGAAGGGAAAACGACAAGTATTCACTTATAGTATATTTTAGGCCGAAGTTCTTGGTATGAAGCGATTCTTGGTTTATCTAATATAAATATGATAAAGAAAGTTGGTAGACAGCACAGATTTGTATGAATTATTTTGGATTTATTTTGAATTGGTTTCTCTCATTACCATTTACTTTGAAACGTTTAACATTCTAGTTTTCATCGAAACAACTTATATATGTTAGCCGTCCGAAGGTTACTATCTTTATTAAAGATGACAATTCCATGATATAGATATTGTAAGGCTACATACAGCAGCCATACGATCGCTCAGTTCTAGAACATCAAGTACTGGCATTTGATAAAACATATTAATATTATTCCATCTTGAGGTACGCTACAAAATTAATGCTGCTATCCTCAAAACAGGTGTTCCCTGGCTATGAGTGTCACAGCCAAGTTCGTGATCAAGACTATCCGTCGACGAAGACAACTACAGTACAACCTTTGAAGAGAAACACCCTTAGGGAGCTGCAAATATTGGCTCTGTACAGAGTGTGTAGCTCTGCAGAGGTTACTCTTAATAAATATCAGCTTAGAGAAATGTTGAGAGTGTTGTTATAGACAGGTTGCTGCTCTTCAAATGACCGTTATGGAGAGGTTGTACTGTTTAACAAAACATGTGGATAAAGATTACCATCAGGCCATTTGTAGTCATATTTAAACTATCTGTTAGGAGTGACGACTATTATTGCTGTTTCCATACTCGTCTTTAAAGACATATTAGCCTTTATACTATTTACAACAACTGGGCATAATAATAATGAGTGCTTTTAAAGGCAGGTTATTGCTTTATATAGGCGATCAGTTACATACTAGGTTTCAAGTAGACACATGTCGTTAACATTTGAGAACTATTCATTGCGTTGGACCATTCAATGTATTGTGCGGTAGAAAGTTTTGGTAAGTACGAGTATAATATACAAATGGGACTAGTTGTTAATTATTTTCCTGCATGTTTTACTTCATGACGAATTAAAAGGAAATAAAACGTAATTGATACAAATACTCTGACACCTTCACGGTGGCATATCACATTATATAAATCCTTTATTTCACCATCATGGTGGCAGTGGCTGCATTGTTCGTTATTTATCATACAAATGTCTTCACACATGTAGTGACAATCGTAAGTTTTTCCGCTTTAAAATGTTGAGTCATAAAGTGATTTTTAAATAAATAAGAAGTGTTCGGGGATTCATGGGGTAGGACACAGGTTTAATGTATCATTGATAAAGACAATTTGATTTTTTTTTTGTAAAATATATATAATTTTTTTATTAATTTTCCAAAAAAAAGGATTTTTGTTTCGACGATACAGTTACCTGTGGGGTAGGAGTGACACACTCATAAGTAAGGAAACCTCATAAGGGTCGCGAATAAGTAATCATCGATGCCTTTTTACTTCATCTGTGGTATTGCGCAACCTGTGAATGAAGCTTGTACCTCCCGTACTCGAAGTGAACGATTTACCACTAGGATATCGATGGTGTCCGTAATCTCGTTTGGAGTGCATGGAGTTCCAGGTGGACGGACGTGTTTAAGGTCTGTGAAGTTGGCAGTTATCTATTAGCTGTTAACTTAAAAGTAAAGTCAATTTGAATAACTTCTGCCAGAAGTTAACTCAGAAGTGAACACAGAAGTGACGTGAAAGAATGAAAACTTCACAGACCTACGTGTTTACTGAACTGGTTTTTTCTTTGTTTTTATTGATCGCAGTCATATATTTGCACCTACAAAAGTTCACAGTATGAATGTAATACAAAAAAGCTGGACGGACGGACAAATCAGTCGGTCCCGAAAGAAGTTAAACAGAGCGCACATAAAATAAAGTATAAAATACAATAAAATCGGCAGAATTAGATTGGAATTATAATAATTCTGCTCGAATGATCCTTAAACACGTGTCAAGTCGTCAATAAATTCCTTAGGAAGCCCTTAAAATTTCAAGAACAATTTTATTACTATTTGTTCCTCGTGACACGTCATTAAAATATTTCAATCGCAATATATTACAATACAACGTATAATTATCTACATGTACTCGAAATAAAAACATGATTTATAAATATATTGATAAGTTTTGCGTAAGTTATTATACAAATAATATCGAACTTATTTCAAACTAAGTGTGCACACATTTTTGGTGTCCAAGTCGTTTAAATCACATGGATCATAAACAAGTTGAAATTATACCACGAGTTCTTATAGCTGGAATTAGGGTCAATAGAGTTTTCAATTGTTATAATCTTGTTAAATATTTAATGACGTATTAGTTCACAGTGCAGGTGCAAAAAACGGTGTTTATTTCTACCTCATTGAAATATTTTGCATACTTTTAAAACATAAATTATGAAATTGTCTTACAGTATTTCCGTTATACTTAAGTGTCATTCTACTTTTGGTATGTAAATAAATGATGCACTCTTAGCTCAGCAAAATATGCACCATTTGTTTAGGGTGAATCGGGGCTTTTTATCCCAGCAGGCATACAATGTATATAATTTATAACAAGGTTTAGGAATTGCAAGCAATACAGAAGTCCCCTACCTGGTTTTCAGCTTTTCAATATTTCTGCTGCAACCACAACCACATTTTTTGTCTAAATTAAAGACTTTTAGACGTGCATAATCTCCTTAATAGCCCCTATTCACATACCAAGTCTCATAAACCTTGCTTGAAAATCAAATTTCTTGACGGACGGACGGAGGGCAAACCAGCGTAGGCTGAATTATAAGCGTCTGGGTACGTTGATTATAATATGCAAACTGCAAGACATAAATGCATACTAGTAGCATTTCTGTAACGATGTGCTTTAAAACAATATATCCCATCATCAACATAATTTTAAAAGTCATATAATACACCATTTGGTTAGATCGTGGACAGATGTATGAACTTCTCGATAAAACTTATACAAGTATCTTCTTAATTAATTTGATTTTTTAATACAAAATTTACAAATTATTTTTTTTTGTCATTAAAATCTTTTGCATAATTTGATAAACTGTGAGTGGTATTGTATTTAAACCGCCTCACACAATCTAATTAAAACTCGATACATTAATTGTCAATTATGTCTGCAATAATATGTATTATGTGTTACCTTATATACCTACTTAGTACTTAATGACAATACCGTTTATACTTTAAGTATTATGCGAGTAATACCCACGAAAAATACAGACATACGGTAAAAGTCGCATCAATGTCGCTAGTCGATTAGTGTTGTTGAAATTCGTGCACATCGTAAGCAGTTAAGTACTACTTATAAACATGACTGATACATATTTCAAATAAGCACGCACGGCGCTTCTTATGCGCATATTTTCTTAAAAATCGGGACCTGTCATGTTGATCAAACTTATAAGGTCGAAACAATTTGTTTTATCATAAGTAATACTTTTCGGACAGTTTTTCTTCTTGTTTCAAAATAGTGACAATTATTTAAGACATTCGACATCATTCTAAGCTAGCGATATGTAGGGGAAACATTGCGATATATATCGCATTTAGATTTGACGAGCATACGTCATGCCATACTGATCACGTTTTCCGGAAACAAACGGAAATGACCGAGCCTTTACGATTGACGTCATACCATACTGCAATCGGAACGGTCCGTACGGCATTTATCTTTTTGATAAATTCGATCTGAGAATTGAACGAGGTGTTCCGATTGACCATACTGAACACGTTAACCGAATGCAAACGGAAATGACCGAACTTTCACGATTTACGTCATTTCATACCATCGCTGTTAACAACTGATAAATCCAGGCTAGTATAGTGGGTTAGTGATGCACCTTTAAGCTCTCTATAAAATATGTCTTGTTTATTTACGATTTATTACCAGAAATGAAGACGACCAAAGAGTGTCTGAATAAAATAGATCCGTTAAGTTTGGCTAGACTCTCTATAATTATCTTACATGTGTAAAATCTTTCAATATCCTGTCGTCTCTATTGCGATTTTATTGTCATGTTGGGCGATAACGTAAGATTGCTGTAATCTTAAAACGTAAGTTTCGGTTTTGAACCATTGAAAACTCATGAAAGGTAAACATAGCATACATGTTAGTTGTAAAATAGAAAACCTATAAATTTGTTTTCTTGTTACAACGTCTGAGAACGCAGACGTAATATTGGCACGTGTATTTTACTGTAAAACTGGATGTTTCCGCGGATCAAAAGCAAGTGTTGCAAAGCACAAGTGAATTGAATCTACGGCCCCAACCTAATGGAAAAGCGGGGATTTTTTTTTGCATTTTCAACTCCCTGTTTAAATCCCTGTACCCCAAGGGCCATACAGATGTAATGCACCGCAAATTGCCCCCGCCCACAATCAGTTGTGTTTCCTCGCTATTTTGGCGCGAAAGAAAAGCCCATTGCTAACATAAATACTCTTACAGTATTCTTCTACATTCTTACGATATGTACAATCACTTTCTACCGTTGTATATCAACTCCTTGTATCATGGGAGTTCTTCTGTATTTCTGTATTTTCGATACGTTTAATGACGATTTTAACAATTTTGCAACGCACAGTTTCCAGGAAATAAGCGTTGGTAATCTTCACTCTCGTGGCTACACTCACATTGTGCATATATTTAAATTTCGTTTCAAAAGTATATTTGTCATATGAAGACATACAGTGTCAAATTAATGTGTCCTGATCAATGGCGAAATATACTGAGCATCAACCAAAGGAGATACATAAATACATGTATATATACTAGGACCACTTTAACGAGTTTGATATGTTGCTACCTTGGATCGAACCTGTGCCTTTCTACACGCGAATGCACACGCATTTGCAGCCACAATTAAAGTGTTATACCACAAAACGCTGGATAAAAGTTCCCCCTTTTTCAACTTTGCTTACATGGCGGATTTCTGTAATGAAGAATTCAAATTTTAAACTACGAAACGAGAGGTCAATAACCCTGAATAAACGTTTTACCATTCACAGTAGGAGCTCAAACGTATGTATTTAAAACTCAGCTGTGAATGTGAATAATATTAAATAGTTTACAATTCAAAGGACGTACTCAATACTCATACGTGAATGGGAAATGTTATTTAATGAGTCGCATTCACGAAGCAAACCTGTAACTATAGTGTACGGTTATAATCTATACTGTATGTACTATAGTACAACCTCTACACAGCGGACCTCTGTTTGCAATCAATGGTTAAGCTACAATGTATGTACTACAGCGCAACCTCCACAGAGCGTCCCCATTGTATGCAACCGCCTCTGTATGATAACACAGTCATACAAAATATATGTCGTCCGTTCATTTGTCTGTACTTTTACCTCAACACCAATCAATTGTTAGAAGTTTTAGGAGAATGATTCTATTAAAGAAATGATTAGGGCGGAGAGGAAAACATGTGTGTTTTCTGATACAGGTTTTAAGTTACCAACTTCCGAGGGCTGTTTTCAGCTGTTCAACCGTTGAACCACCATTTGACATTTTAACTTCCCCTGGTCATTGGGTCGCCTAATGAAACCTGCGAGCGTGTCTGCCTGGACAAACTATTTCTCTCCTGTGGGTGTGGAAGCCAACATGGATCTGCGGCGCGCAGGAATAGACAAGTGCCCTCACATGTACCAATTTACACCATGGTGTGTGGTAGTAGTCAGACGGATCGTATCGTAATAAAATAAATAAAACAGAATAATATTTAATACACTGGGAGTACTGTATTTTTTATTTGTCGAAAAGTCTAACTTTAAATTCACACAGGAAATTGGAGTAAATTGAAAACGTGTTTATCCAAAATGGCGTATGTGGGTCTTTTATACACCCTTCAAATGTCACGTTTACTATTTACTTTAAATATTCATCCAGATCAATACGTTTTACTAAGTAAATACTTTAATCATAATATCCGTCAATTGAACAAAACGTAACTTGACATACATGATCCCAAATAAACTCCGGGCCGCCACGTATACCCAGTTTATATTAAAATCTGTCTCAATAAGGCTACAAATATGATGAAATTTTGACGAGATTTACTATTCGGCTAAGATACAAAGGAGAAACCTCTTTAACATTTTATACAGAAACACCAATATAATTATAGAAAACTGGTAATATGTTAACATGTATTTCGTGTCAACACATTTTCTTACTTTACTAGAAATAATAATTTTTAATAAGTAAGTTATGGCGTCGGCAAGAGACCAAGTCGAAGAATGAAGAGTAACTGGCAAAGAACAATAGAGACCAAACCAAGACAGTTTGGCATATCCTGTTAATAAGCGGAAGCTAAAGCGAAGGGCTGGAAGGAGCTCTTTTTGGCGACCTTGTTATCCGAATTGGATAAAGATACACAAAGAAAAGTAGCATTTAGTTCTGAAAGTTGGTTGACAAACCGAAGACAATTGGGATGATCAACTGAACAGGAAATAACAAGGTTCTGAAAGAATAGCTGGGTAATAGTCGGAACAATTGCAAAATAGCCGAAGCAATGGCAACGGCAAACAAAGGCCTTACAAACCAATGGGTGTGGAGTGTAAAGGTGTGTTAGAAATATTAACGAAATAAATTAGGGGTTTAGGGGTTATGTCAACGTGTCCTGATTATGACCTTTTACACGGACAGGAAGTGAAACAAACTTATCTTCTCTTACTTGATATGCTCACATTTCACACCTCGTTGTTAGAACCATAATCTTACAGTAAGGCAAATAGCAAGATAAAACACAAGTGTTATACTTAGGTCACATATGTTTAAATAATTTATCCTTTAAGGTTTACCAGAATTTTATGAACACTCCACTGACGGTGGGTGTGGATGGCAATACATCAGGCCGGAAAGAAACGGTCCTATGCCATTAATTGTTCGAGCGACCTAGGACCATTGACCATATAAGCCCTATTAAAGCTTAGTATTTCGATTTTAACATCTTCCTTAAACCTAAACATAAATAAACGATGACCTTATCATGTGCGTATGATTTGTGCGATTAGTTGTTTGATGTTGTAGCAGTATGATGCATACTCATTCGTTGTACAGAGACGTAAAGGTCACACACAAACAATAAAACTTGTTTGTTGCATGTTAATCGTACCAGGAGTTAAGTATATTGCTAGTGTACGGCTAATTGCACATTTGGAATGATTTTGACTAAGTGGATTTACACTTGAAATGATAGGAATAATAATTATCCATGACATCAGAAAGTGATGTTTTTAAATGATTTTTCTTGGACATGACATTAGAACTACGAGAGGTGTTCAACTTATTTATGAACAGAAAATGAACATCAGTATTGTGTTACTCTAACAATGAAATTGAATAAAAACTTTTATATTGTATAAAGTAGTGTATCAAGAAGTATTTATAATAACTGTAAATTGCCAATACGTTACGGTTAAATCATAATCAACATTAGGGTAAAGGGTGTTGTTTTTTGCGTTTTGAAGGTCCGAAACTCGTAATAATTACGTTTACATTTTCCTTCTTTAATCTTTGTTTCAGTATCAACCAGATGAAAAATTATATTGTTAAAGAATGAGAAGACTTCGACATCCACTTTTTGGTTATAATATTATATCAAAGTTATATTCTTTAGTTTTTTTATTTGGCGTTGTATATGGTGACTTGAAGCTGAATCCGGACGAAACACTATGTTCTTGGAACAGTCACTAGGAACAATACGTAACACTTTTTTGTTGAAAACCTGATTTGAAACGGTTTGTACATAGACCACAGCTTTCAATTTCGTCAATTTGATATTGATTTTGATGTGCGTATTTCCATAACAACAAACACAATGCCTTTCCATGAAAACGGCAGCGAACACACAATGCTGGACAAACATGAACTTCTCCCTATCCCTGTGACCTTTTCTAAAATAGCATACCATAATCTATCATAAAATTCTTTAAGATTTAGCATTGCTTCCCCATAGTGAAAAAAATTTCCACATAATGTTGTTTATTTCGCATTTCTAGATTCCAAGACTTTTGGCTGCGAGACATGTTTTTCTTGATTTTCAGCGTAGGAACTTCGCATTTTCCCAGAACTATGCATTAAACTGTTTCGAAATAATGTCACTGGTAGTTTCTATGGACACTCCCATCTGTGGTACTATTCCACGTTTTGCTAATGGATTCATCATAGGTATCATAAAACCAATTTAACTTTATAGTGTAGGTTTTGGCAATGTTGGGCAATTTTCAATTTTTGGTGCCATTTCACAATTTCTGGAAACAGAACTTTAATAACGCGTCTTCCCACAAATATTACTGATGTTCTCTTAAAAAATGCAAAATAAAAAATTACCAACACTTTCTTGATGCTTATAAAAGGGTCATTTTGCCTTAAAAACAGGAAAACAACATCATCTACTAAATTGTTGTTTTTAGCTTTAACCAAATGAAATATACAATGTATGATGATCATGTGTTCAACTTAAAACATTTTCTCGCTTGATCTAAAAAAGACATTTCAATTATTTTCATTCAATATTGCACAATCGGTGTTCATGTTTTGTTCATAAATAAGTTGAACACCTCTCGTAGAAACAAACATCCATTCGGTTTGTCCTTATACTATTCACAGACAAGTAGATGAAAGAGCTTTCTACAACTTTCACGATCAGATTTACATCCACCTTACATTGTTGTAACTAAATTTACACCGATAAACTTAACGAAAAAGGCACGCAACAATAATGTTCGAAGGCCATCGTACGAACGTTCAGACGACGGTTTGAAATTATTAGCTAGGTAATTAACAGATAGATTTATTCAGCTACACGAACAAGCTGGTAAGTTACGTCTAATGCCTTGGTCACACTGAGATAGTTTTGAATCGGCGATGTACTACCGATTTAATAAATGTACACGAGAAGGCATCGAAAAAAGGGCCTTCGTGTTCTAGGGGAAGTTTCGGTGTATTCTTTAGAAAAATTGTCATATCCCAGTTCCCGATGTCTCCCGATGTTTCCCGATGTCTCCCGATGTCTCCCGATGTCTCCCGATGTCTCCCGATGCCCTTGATGTCTTCCGATGTCCCCCGATGTCCCCCGATGTCTCCCGATGTCTCCCGATGTCTCCCGATGTCTCCCGACGCCACCCGATGCCTCTTAAAGCTAATTTATCTAAATCATTACCGAGGCTAAAAAAGGCTCAATGGGACCAAGGTATAACATTGTAGCATAGGGCATACCATTCATGAACATTATACTCACGTGGCAATTTACTGTTGCAATAACATCCTGTTCAAAATGCTTTGAAATATTTGTTTAGATTTGTAAATAAAGTTTCGTTTTAAATGAAATTCCTGAATGTACATATGTAGTCTGCAGTTAAGGAAAAAACTTTGAAGTTGCAATCAATGTCAATTTATAGATTGCAATACCCGAGCTACAAGTCAACGTGTGTGGATCGTAAGACTGTGTCCAGAACCGGAAACTAGAGGCTATTTTTACACATACAGTGGAAAAACCAACAAACTAACCCATTACACGTACTTCATTGATTTTAAGACTGTTCTCATAACTGACCAATCTCATGAATCTTATGAGCACTGAATCTACCAATCAGCGACTTGGATTTGAGTCCGTGCTCCTTATCATTCTGTCGTAAGACTGTGGTACGAACCGGCATATAAGTGTATTGTTCACATTGATAATTATTTAATTGACCAGTGAATGGCTATGAGTTTAAGATTGACCAACAAATCTAAAGTCACACATAGAACCAAAGAATCAGATGCTAATGTTTTAGACCCTACCCAAAATCAATCAATCAGGTACTGGTGTTTTAATTTTGCCAAAACAACCCAGTCGTATGCGTATTTTTAATTTTGCACAGAATCAATCAGTCAAGTGGTCAAGCAATCAAAGTTTAATTAATAAACTTTACCCAGAATCAATCATTCAGCTACGTATGTATTACATGTAAACATAGCCTAAAACTAACAAATCAAATATTTGATTCATACAAAATACTTTTGCATCCACGTACTGGCATATGATGAGAAGACGTCATTTCAAGGTAAATATGACTTGGTTTCAAGCTAATGTAAGTGATATATTCGTACCCCATGCTGACGTACATTTGGTCGATACGACATTCATATTTATGACGCCTTAGTCTGCCTAGCATTTGTGGAATTTGAACGTACATTGAACATGGTTGAATAGTTCGAATCTCTCCAGGAAACACCATGAAACGGGTACAAATCCGGGTACATATGAACCCACAGGAGCCTATAAACATGTTAATACAGAATTGATCCTACTTAGAAGTCACCAGTCATGCAGCTTTCTGAGGTAAAACTGCTGACCTAGTACAGTCAATGTCAGAGAAATGGTGGACATGGTGCCGGGGGACGTTGAGCAACAGCCAAAAAATGGCGTTCTTTCTGGTGGTGGCTTTAGGGACAAACAAGCCCGAAGAGCATAAGGTAAGTAGGTAGTGCAATCAATATTGTCATAAGTGTCCTTTATTGGAACCGTAAGGAAAGGGTCGCATATGTCAAGGAGTCTATACCAATTTAATAATATCCTAATGATATGGTAATCAATTTTATCAACTTATATTTAATGCACCATTTCCAAAGTTTAAAATTTCTTGATATAAACTTGATATACAAGTCATGTTTGTAACGTAATACATTGGGAAATAATAGAGTTGCTGTTTATAGCTTATGAATATTATAATTGATGTACAATTTAATAAACCCACAATTTTTGTGATCGACCTCATATAGCACTTTACCAACAGAACGGGAACGACAGCTAAACGATATGAGAAACTTGGACAGGGGAGACAGTGCCAAATTTAACCAGCCGATCATAGAAATTATTAGCAACATATCATAACACAATTAACATTACGCCATTTATCAATCTACAACATTAAAATCAATTTTAACGGTACATTATAATCACATGGTCCAATTGATTAACTTGAAAACCTTCGCCAAGCAGCCATCGACACACAATCAGGCGGAGCGATCTCTTCTATAGCGTAATGTCAATTACACGGAGCAATGCCCATAAATAACCTAAATAGAAAACGTAAAAGCCCAAGTCATTAGTCGACTATGCTTACGAAATACATTCACTATGACAACTTGACGTAAGGTGCATAATATACACACAAGTGCCTGACAATATTCAAAGCAAGACGTTTACATAATTCCAAAATCTCCGAATATTATACTTGATTCAATCATGAAATTGCTGTCAATTAAAAAAATCTTCTACATTTTTATTTACGATTTTGTCGTTATTGGTAAACAATCTAACATTGCAAAACCGGTCTTAAACAGGCATTAACAAACTCTTACTGTTCTAAATAGGTTGTTCCCTAAAAATGCAGTACCTCAATTTTCGAGCATGTATCAATATACTGTATATCTACGCATGTATATGGTTGTATATCCATAATGCATCATTCATTAGTATGCAATATCGAACCAAATAAATACACTGCTTATGTCATTATATCGTCGAATCTGTCAAAAATGGAATTTGTAATTTTAAGAAGCATTAATTTATTGAAAAAAATAATTGACAGTTTTTTTTAGCAACCTCGTTTTGTTTGTTAAGTGGCACAAACTTATTTTATTGCATTACACGCACGTATAATTACGATGCTCCTTATTTCTGATATTTTAGGCAATTTAACTGCATACATGTAATCATATTTAAAATCGTTTTGTCAAAATTAGCAAGAAGCAAGTTACTACAAATTGAATCATTGCATGCCAATTTAAAAAATAAACTTAAAATAAAGTGACTCAAAGGGTTAAACTATGGCTGCCTTAGACAGGTGGCTGCTTAATTGGATTGATCAATATCACTGGATTAGTGGTATTAGAAATAGATCAACATATCGATATACTATAATTAATAGTTTTGTATCACAATCTACTCGATTTTGCAAATTTCCGCAAAACAGTACTATTACGCTCGTATATACCTAAGCATTTATATCAAAATAATATCATATATTTAATAAACAAAAAACGTTACGATATTCCTGCAGAATGCAATCTGGGTAGATATTTTGATAATTAAGATCACCACAAATAACAACAGCTGAAATAACACTTAATTAACAAAAAGAGAAGAAATATCGTAGATATAATACTCACTTTCTGTCTAGTAGTTAACATCCATTATGTCACTGAAAAAATATATATAATCTCCAAAATCAGCCCGAAACAAGGAACAGGCACTGTAAAAAGGTATCGTTAAATCCTATCTATAAACATAAATAAAAAATAAACACTTTTCTTCCTAGAAATAAGACGTTAGACGCTGAGCTGAACACCACGCGAGAATCACACATATATATATCCAAACTTGAACCACTTTCAACTTCGCATGCTTTTTATAAAAGCAAAAAAAACTCTTATCACACTTAATATTATGCACCCGTTCATTAATTTACAACACTCGTCGTTGACATAGAACGAGTATAGAATGAGTATTGAGTAATATCGGGGTGGTATAAAATTTGATAAAAATCATAAATGTAGAAGTGACGTTATACAGTGGTGGCAGCTTTAACCCTCTACAATCCTAGCGATACGACACACACGCCTATACTAGGTAGTCAACTACCGCCTTTACATCCATTTCATTGCTTATATTATTAAACTGAATGAACAAATCAAGTTTTATTTTCCATTCTGTTCATTTGAGTGAATGTGTTCGGAGTGAGGTAGATCTATTCTTGTATAAATTTTATACGATATAAGTTTTTCTAGACCAAACCCCTCTGAGGTGACATTTTAAATGTCAAGGTCACAATGAGCAATACTTATGTCATGTAAACAATCTTTGTTCTTTGTTTGAGAAAAAGCGACAAAAAGATCAAAGTTAAAATTTCTTATTATCCGACTCTTTAAGTGGATACAACTCGCAACATAGACTGGTATATATAACGCAATATAGACTTATAATCCATATTATAGCTGCTCGTTTTAAAGTACAAAATGTACATTTATGAAATTATGAATACCCATGCAAATATAAAATAATATTAGGACAACTTGAAGACGCTGGTAAAAAGGTTGGCGTAAAATTGGACTAACTCAGTTCATGTCAAAAAAGATTTAAATTTGAATTTCGTAAAAATGATGTGGGTGTTAATATACGTTAAATGATAGGTCAGCTTAGACGCGGTTTAAGCAAACAGCGACATTCATCAATATGAATGGAATATACGTTTTTACATCACTCATATAGCGACCTAAATACATACACTTTATTTTATCAATTTATCATTCTATGTGTAGATGTGCAACCAGGTCGCTTTGTTTATTTTACCCGTAATGAAAAAACTATCTTAGGATGGCCAGGAATGTTTAAATATCAAATACAGTAAAACTTCGTTAAGACGAGCCCATGGTCTATGTCGAGCAAATTTCATAGCTCCGGTGTATTGCTTTATATTGTATGTGTCAGTCCACCTTGTAACGCTATGGTGCGTATGATGATTATTTATAATAATCAACCGTAATTCTACTACGGAAATGCGAACTTTTGTTTATAAGTAAAATGACAATTAAATGCATTTCCGAAGTCTATTTTGCTCCATCTAATTTCTCTTGAAAGCGTGTTCTCGTTCTGGAGTGGGGTGGAGCATGTGGGTTGAAGCCCACGCCCCGCTCTCCACATTAAGTAACCATGTCTACTTGCAGTTATCCCAGGCGAATAAGAATGCTTAAGGGTAAGTGCGCTTGCCGCCTGTGGGGTGCGGTGGCCTAGAGGTAGGGCGCGCGCTTCGGGATCGAGAGGTCCCGGGTTCGATCCCCCCTCTGGACCACTGGTTAATATCTGAGCAAGACCACAGCTCCACTCCACCCTGGTGTAAAGTGGTACCTGTGAGGGCAATGTCTATTCCTGAGCGCCGCATATCGATGTTGGCTGCCACACCACAGGAGAGAAATAATCTCCCCAGGGAGACACGAATGTAGGTTTCCATGTGTAGCACAATGACCAGGGGAAGTTAAAATGTCAAAGGGTGCTTGAGCGGCCTAACAGCTGAAAAGAGCCCTAGAAAATTGGTAACTTAACTTTTTTTTAACATAGCGACCTTGGTTCAAATCTGGGTGGGCATTCATATATAATTATGCCTCCTATATTTCAGCAGAAAGTCAATAAAGTCTATGCTGGGCATACAAATAAATAATAATAATAATACCAGTACTTAAATAGTCCACCCAGTAACAGCCAATCAAAATGCTTCATCTGGGTATTTATACTTTTTGTTAGAAAATATCGTATAACTGCGTTTTCTGATGGTATCACTTGCTATTGTATACTTAATGCGTTTAACATAATATTTCATATAACTTACGAATAGAAATCCTGCCTTTAAATATTAATAAAGCATTTTGCTGACATGCGATATTTATGCGAAAAAGTTAACAATTCGCTCACAGCACTACACGTTGACATCATTACCGAAGCTGATATTCAGAGCGCGTGTGAAAACGATTTTTCTCCCCTAGAAAATGCAGCTCGTATTGAATTACAATAAATGAACAGCGGTGTTAGATATAATTATGTACAAAACTATCTCTGACAAATGAACATTTGATGCGTATATGCATCGTTTATCGTTGGCACACCTGTATTAATTAAAGTTTCCCGAATCACACAAGGCAAGGTTTGACTGCTTCAGAACAATACTCATATACCACAGAGGTTCAAAAGTAGCTCTCGACACATAGGTTTCCAAAATCACAATGCTTTAACATAAAAATCATGCATATCTATTTCTTAACTCATAAACAAAGGCTAGTATAAAATAGGGAAACATTATCGGAAATAACAAAATACGGAACACATATCTACAAATACAATAATATTATATGTTCCAACACTTAGCTAGAACTTCATAGATGGCGGCAGATTAAGACAAGTTTTACGCATTATCTGTGCATGCATACTGCAAGATTTCCTTTTTTCATATTACGCCCGGGACCTTGAATAAGTTCTTTATTACAGCTGTATGTTATATTCATAATGATTTAAATACAAAATATGCATTTTGGGATTATAAATGCATTCTTAATATCAATGATACTTTATACATCAGCACTCTTTTATGTATCAATACTTTTATATGTTTCCTTCTACCAACACCGATCTGCGACGCTCAGGAATATACATTGTCCTCGCAGGTACCACTTTACACATTGGTGGAGTGGAGCATACAATATGCGAATACGAGGGTTGAATACGTGACCCCTCAATCCAGAAGCGCGCGCTCTACCTCTAGGTCACCGCTCTTGATATTATTGTTCTTCATACAGCAATGCAATTATTATCAGTTTTCTTTATTTCAGTATTTTATGCCGATTATTACTTCAAACCAGTATGCAATATTTACAACAAATTTAAAACTATTTGTAGTATTAAAGCTACTTAGTTCTTATAATAACTCTTTCGGTAAATGTAACATAAGTTAATCCAATTAACGTTGAATGTGTTGTATAATGAAGTCATGTGAACAAAGGTAATGATAAGTATGGAGCTTTGTGATTTAACTCTTATAATACTATTATACCACCGACCGTACATAATCTAGGAACTGGCGTAGTGACATATAGCTCAAACCATAAAACCTGGTAAAATTCAGAAAACAAGTGTCCCAGTTGCTCAGTGGTTATCGCGCTTGGCGTCTAATCTGTCGACCCGGATATAATCAACATTTTATTTTCCCTATTGTATGTCTCACGATGAACATTACATGAAATCAAAATGAACAAAGAATCATTTTAAAATTAAACAAAATGTAATGTAATTTCTGGATTCTATTTGTTACGTTCCGGTGGACCCGATAAAAGGCCATCGAAACTAGATATGACATGGAAATACATTGAACACTTTGGTAATTTGTAGGAATGCGCAAATAAGGAAGTGCGAGTGTATTGACCTTGTGAGCGAATGGTTATCTTATTAAGTTATTAGCACAAAACGTACGACGTTATCAGCCACTACCACACTAACCATGTTAAGGTATTATCTACGTGGGACGTTCAAAAAGTACTAGGATTATTGTCATAAAACCTGCATTGTTTAATACAAAAAAATAAATTTTATATCAAATGAAATTTCAAACCTTATTCTACAAACAGTGCAATTTTGAAGGTAAATGAATACACGGTTAGATAGTTACAGGTGTTTAAACGTAGACACGTACTCCTACCCGGCGCACAAAATCACGTTGCGCTATTTTATACGTCGTAAGTGTCACTCATAGAGCTATGAAAAACGCTGTTTTTAATGATAATGGTGATGAATACATGCTTGTAACACACAGAGCTAAATACACGTATATCGTTTGTGAGAATCGCATGTATTTTTCCGAATTTTATATCGAATATCGGGGCGAGAATCCGCACAATAAAATGTTGATATATTGAAAATGTCGCGGTAACTGACGTCATCATTTTTTAAAATTTCCTATTACTTACATGTCTTTCATGCTAGAACAACCATCCATAATACCTTTGTGACATGCTAAAACTGTAGAAATAACTGCAGAAATAAGTCCTATTGTAGTTACGATACTTCGCATACTATTTCGAGCGCATAAAATTTTACTGTTGACAGAACCTGTTATTTGTCAGTTTTTCGTTACGTTCCGATGACGTCACTTTTGCATTCAGAAGTTTCAATTTCTCTTTATTTCAGCATCTATAGATAAATTATCGTCATTTTTGCAGGCAATGTCCAACATACAACAAGTTATGTTTTTGGCGATGTTTCACATCTAACGATAGGATAGTAGTAAAGATATAGCTTATTACGTAGTCCACATCAGTGGTTATTGATGGGCTGCGCCGGGTGCGCGTTACTATGGTTTCAAAATGGACGATTGCGGATGAACATGACAGAATTACGTGATAAATCGGATATCACTTTTTCGCATTTGAATTCCGATTTCATATTATGTATTAATATTTGTATAACTTTTAAAACTGTATCCGTGAGGGCTCAAGTCCTAGTACTTTTTGAACGTCCCTCGTACATACACACACGCCGAAACTGTAAAAAGTATATTTAATTTCTCCTCGTTTGTTTACAGTGTTTCTTGCGTACACTTCCAGTATATTGCCTTTATCTACATGTAAATATTTAACACTTGTTAAAATTGATAGGAACACTCGTGCTTATAACGAACAACTGATAGGGTGTACGAGTCGTATTCTTGTTGGTCACGAGTTATCAAGGCTGAAAAACGTTACGGTTTGATATGAGTTATTAAACTAGAAAAACTCTAGTACAAATGCATTTTCGATTTCCGTATCAGGTAAAAACCCTAATCCAATATCTGCTAAATGTTGCATAAAACTAGATATCGAATATGTTACTGATTAGCAGGGTGGTATTTTTTCTGTGAAGTTAGACTCTGTGTCCCAAATTCAGTCGAGCTCTTCACAGCTATTCTAACGAGCATTGCAGCTTAAATATATTGTGGCGCACACTAGCGACTTTTCAAACTCCAGAAACTACACGACTACATAGTCATTGCACATAATAGTCCTACCAGATTAAACTGAGACTCCCGGTAGTTTATCAGTATGTATATTTACATCTTTAAATAGGAAACATGGGAGATTATCACTGCAATTTGGATGACCTGTCCTGTGTGTTTACCTTTCCGATGTTCACGCACACGTATTCGAGGTGTGTGGTACGTATTGAAGACTTTGATTGAATGCTTCATTGACATCACCACGCCTAAAATCACCACAACTGTGCATGCAGCTTATCAACACTAACAACCCATTTTAACGTGTAGTCCAGTCAAATTAACATTAAAGGTAAAACAAATTGCAACAGAAGTTATTTTTCGATTTTTAGGTAGGTAATCGTATTCTGATCACTAGAAAAAAAGTCCTCAAAAAAATTACGTGTCTAAAGGTGAAAAATCCAAGATGGCTTCCATGATGGCCGCCATGAACTTAATAACCTCTAAAAATCAATGTGGTAGTTTTATATATCGATATAATTCTTTATAATTTGATCGATAATGTTCATTTAGTAGTGTCCTTCAAATTTTCTAGCAACAGTGACCACTTTTAGGCCAAGGTCAAGGCAATTTCAAGGACGAAATGCGAAAAAAGCTTAAAATCTGTTGTTTCCCTGTTATTTTCCTTGCCGTTTTATAGATTTCCATCTTTCCCTGTCATTATAAAGTTGGTATATCGGTTGTTTAGTATGTATTTATTCAATATGAATAATATTTTTGATTTAGAACATTACAGTTCGGTTAAAACAGCCACTTTTAGTCAAGTATATGGTATCCACGACATTTTGGATTCGAAACCATTATTTGTTTGATATCACTTTTGTAATTTAATATGTAGATATAATGATTTTTATTTGGAATGAAAATGTTCATTAGGTAGTGTCCTTCACATTTACTCACAACGGTAATCATATGAAAGCCAATGTCAAGGTCATTTCGAGGTCAAAATGTGAAAAGCTTAGTTAGTCTTACCAATGATACAAATAAATGTTTACAAGTAAGAATACTTAGTATACTTAAATATAGTGACCTTAAAACCAGAATCAAACACTGACCATTTGAAGGTCAATGTGCATGTCTTTAAAGGTCAACGTTTTAAGTATATCGATTTTATTAGAGCTCTAAGTTTAATATTAACGTTATGTAGAACTGATGTATGTTGGAAATACTCATCCAAAGCCTGTTTCTTCAGTTTGAAACAGTCATAATTGACATAACAATGGACTCATCAATGTTGGGAACTGTCACTCTAGGTACTGTTAGGGACTTGCTATTATTGGGAAGTATCATCATCAGTCCTATGGGGGCACACCAGTGTTGGAGACCGTCATTGTCAGTAAGAATCAGGGACAAAACAATGACACAATAGTCACCATATGTCCCATCCTGAGCATAAGAAACAGTCATTTTTTATTCAACGGAGGTAAGGAACTGTTATCTAAGATCTTAGGTACTAAATGGGACTCACCAATGTACTCACCAATGTACTATTGGCCATTCTGCGGAGTAGATAACTGCCATCTTATGTTATATTAGGGACACACTAGTGCAGTGAACTGTCATCATAGGTCAACCCTTGAAAATAGTCATCCTAAAACCTATTTGTAGTTGCCATAAGGAACTCACCAGTGTTTGCATCCGTCCAAATAGGGCATATGGGAATTGAGAATATTCCCATAAGGGGACTCACTAGTGTATGTAATTGTCACACTTGAAAGGACTCACATGGGTTTAGAGAAGTCATATACTCTTAGGAGGTGAACTTACCAGTGTTTTGAAAAGTAGTCATCCAAGGCTTTCTATATGAGGACCTAGTCAATGCTCAATAGATTATACTACGCCCTATGAAAGGCTAAATAAGCGTTGATTCACTTATGACAGTCGTATTAAGCCCTGCGGTGGACTCATCGGCATTGGCAGTAGTCATAGTTGGGTCTACAGGGAACATTAGTGTTAGGAACAAATAATGAAGACATTATGTAGGGGGGGGGGGGGGGGCTCGGCAGTGCTGGGAGAAGTCATTCAAAGATGCAGTTGTTTTAATTAAACCCTAGTGTTAGACGCCCGTGTACTGGAAGCAAACCTATAAGGATCTATAAATGACTCGTCAGAGTTGGAAACAGTCATGCAAACTCCTCTGAGGTACTTGTCTTACATGTAGATCGTATGTGATTCAGTAGTGTTGACAGCAGACATATAAGGGTCCATGGAAGACTTATTAGTGATCGTTACAATCATATTAGTGCACATGTATATGAAGGACTCCCCAGTTTTGAAAGCTGTAATCAAAGGTCCTCTCGGACTCATCAGTGTTGGGAACCATCAATGAAGGTCTTATGGGAGTCTCATCATTGCTTGCAGAAGTTGTCATAGTCACTGTGGGAACTCATCAGCATTTGCTAATCCGTCCTTTGTCATATAGGGGACTCATCAGAGCTGATACCACTTATCCTAGTCCCTATGGGGACTTGCAAGTGTTGATAACAATATTCTATCGATGACTTATCACTGTAGGGAACAATCACAAGTTACTACTATAGTGCATTAATTAGTACATTCAATAATGTTGGGGAGCTAGTATTCTATGTACTGAAAGGTCTCACCATTACACGGAGCATTCATCTTAAGCACATATCTGTGTTGGGAACCATTAATGTAGTGTCAATAGGGGACTTATCAGTGCAGGGATTATCATTCGTCCGACCTGGTACTAGCCAGTGTTGGCAACATTTTATGTATCAAAGTCCTAGTAGTTAGGCCTTGTTGATATAATGGGAATCATTGGGTGTTGAGAATAGTTATTACATACCACATAGAGGAGTCATCAGTGGTTACACTGCTAACAACAACCACACAAGGTCCACTTGAATATTCAGAACTGTTGTTAACAGCCATTCAATAATTCAATGCTCTATTTGTAGGATCAAGCATGAACAGTCATCAACGACCTCATGACAGTATTCAGTTTTGACACAGTGATGCTCATCAATGTAATGAATAAATATCATAGGCCCTATTAGACTATATGAGCAACCTGCAGGGTTTGAATAATCATCCTCGCTATATGAGTTACCACATTACTCAACCACCAATGTTCCAAGCACACATGCAACATACTGATTATTGTTTTACTCTAAGCAACACTACAAGACAAATATCTTACCCACTGAAAAATACAGTGCGGAAATACCATTGCATTATAAGTGTGTATTTTTGCATCCTGAACGACCTTGACCCTTAATTGGTTAGTGTTGTAGATTATACCAACTACTTCCATGCTTTAATAGCCTTAGAAAATGTGAAATATATCTAATATCAATGAAAATATAGCATAATAATCTTTTTTCCTGTAATTTGACCTTGAAATGGCATTGACGTTGTCCTCAAAATGGTCATTGTTGCAGACAATTTCAAAAACCTTATTCAATTTTTAATATTCACACAAACATTAAGTTATACCAATGAAAATTCTAATGCTACAGCTGATGATAATAGTTATCACAATCAGCTCTCGGACATGATGTACTCGAGTAAAACTGGCTGTTTTCACAAATTTCAATATTCTGATTTAAAAATATACCTTATAATAAAGAAATATACACTTACACTGTATCAACAACGTTCTTGCTATAATAACCTCATACAATGTAAAATAGATCTTAAACCAATGAAAGTATAGATGAAAATTCATTTTTTAGCATTTTTAGTAGTTTGACCTTGAAACGACCTTGACCTTGTCCTCAAAATGGTCATTGTTGCAGACAATTTCAAAAACCTTATTTAATTTATAATATTCACACAAACATTTAGTTATACCAATGAAAATTCTAATGCTACAGCTGATGATAATAGTTATCACAATCAGCTCTCTGACATGATGTACTCGAGTAAAATTGGCTGTTTTCACAAATTTCAATATTCTGATTTAAATATATAACTTATAATAAAGAAATATACACTTATCAACTACGTTCATGCTTTAATAACCTCATACAATGTAAAATAGATCTTAAACCAATGAAAGTATAGAGGAAAATTCATTTTTTTAGCATTTTTAGTAGTTTGACCTTGGAATGGAATTGACCTTGACCTTTGAGTGGTCACTTATCCCATCCAATTTGATGCACATTTTTTTATGAACACTTTCCATCGAAATATTCCTTATAATATCTATATATAGAACTACCTCGTTGGAAAATTGATAGTTAGTGGTTCAGCAATTTATGGCAGACGTCCTGGACGCCATCTTGGATTTCATCCCTTTCCCCTTATCAAATTTTTGAGGACTTTTTGTCTAAAGTCCGCCAAGGTTTGAACTTGACATTGGTGGTAAAATTGTTTCTGTTGCAATTTGTTTTGGGTTAGACCCGTTTTGAGCCTATTTTGACTGGACTAGTGTTTTAATACATACTGTTGAATTCGGTTTACAAAAATGCTCTTAAATCAACGTCATTCGTCACTGAATTATGAGTCCATGGCACATGTGGGGAGCGGTGGCCTAGAGGTAGGGCGCGCGCTTTGGGATCGAGAGGTCCCGGGTTCGACCCCCCTCTGGACCACTGGTTAATTTCTCTGAACAAGACCCACAGCTCCACTTCACCATGGTGTAAAATGGTACCTGTGAGGGCAGTGTCTATTCCTGGGCGCCGCAGATCGATGTTGGCTGCCACACCACAGGAGAGAAATAGTCTCCCCAAGGAGACACGATTGTAGGTTTCCATATGTAGCCCAATGACCAGGGGAAGTTGAAATGTCAAAGGGTGCTTGAGCGGCATAACAGCTGAAAAGAACCCTAGAAAATTGGTAACTTAACTTAACTAAACACCGCTGGCAAGATTTCGGATACCATGTACGAGGGGCATTCAAAAAATACGTAGACAAGTCAATTTGCTAGCTTAATGTTTCAGATAAATCAATAATTATTTAGTTTTGTGTACCACCACATTCATATGCCCAAATTCTAAAGTTTCATAGAAATCGGACCGACGGTTAAGTGAGGATCTTGTTTTATGCATTGCGCCTATAGTGACCACGGGGCAAGTCTAGACGTCGTTGTTGATGTCATCGGTTTCGGTTACCCCACAACATATTCTAAATTCTCACAATACTACTCATTGTTAAACTCCGTCACCAACCATTCTGGATAATGATCAATTTACAACGGTGGATTAAACTTATAAAAAAGAACAAATGTCATACATTATTGCATGTGTTGTTTCGAGTTCCATACTCACGTACTCAAATCGCACCAATATCAAAGTCTGGACGTCCAGAAAAGCGAAATTTGGACTGTAGGGGACATGTTTAAGGTGATTCAGTCAAGGGACATATACAACAACGGCACAGTATGTTATACATGATGTTCCGGCACTACCTCTAGGTGAAATCTCCAATTTACAGCCACGATTCAAGTAAATATGAGTGTTAATATCAAGAAAAACACATAATTTCAGGATTACGCATGGTCCGTGGTTTAACGTGACGTCGCGTTTTCTTTTTGCTATTAAGAGTGACTTTGTATGATAACCAATATCTCTGTAACGGTGTTAAATATGACATCATAATTTATAACACAAAACTACATAGTTTTAAACGATACACGCATGAATTCTCGAAAGGTTTCACAACCGTTTAAGGTAAGTGATGGTGCGAAGAAATCAACACCAATTTCTACGGGATAAATCGATGGGTTGCCCCGTGTGTTCAATTTTACGTTGCTACAACTACCATATTTTCGAATGTAACGTATATTTTTCGTGATAAAAATACGCACTGAATTCATAACCGGTAGAACCTGATTTCTACCAATTTTGATGAAAATTGGATGATAAATAGTTTCACAATCGAGGTTGTCTACGTATTTTTTGAATGGCCCTCGTATTTTAATAGCAATGTTGGAATTACAAACAGCAAGACTGGAAACAAAATCGTACACACGTCACTTATATATAATGTCCATATTGCTGAGTTTATGCTTTGTTGAGGGTACATCCTGCAGCGTAATATAACAAAACATTCATCTTGAATAATAATAAATTCTGAATATTTTAGCGCTGCCTGATTCACGAATAAACTATTTGGATCATATATAACAGTGAAAATTTAACGACAATGTCATGTTTCCTCTACATGCGCAGAAGTTGTCGGTTCCTTGTGAAAGATAATAATACCAGGAAAACGGATAAGCGTGTATGTGTTGACCAAATGAACAAATGGTGTCTATAACACAGTATGCTAGCTATGCCACAATTGCAGCCCAATAGTCGGAAATGTTAAAGGTCACAGTGACCTTGACCTATGACCTACTGACCTGAAAATCAAGAGGGATCGTCTACTGTTGCTTACCAACCTCTATGCATAGATTTGAGGATCCCAGGGCAATTGTTTTTTGGAACGGAAACCATAATGGTCATGCATGTGAGTACTTTGATAGTTGTTATAGAAAGACTAAGGAACGGCAAATTGCAAAATCATTGTTGTTAGTATGGACATCTATGTACGAAATAAGTTAAGATATGATTGGCGAGGTCTTGTTAACATTTCAATCGTTATTGGATTTCGCGAGAACTTATTCCATAATACCATTTACAGTAACTCTTCGTTTGGGAACGAATTATGTCAGCTATTCGCTGTCTAATGTTTACAACTGAAGGAAGATGGTGTGTTTTTCCACCAAAGAAATAAGACAGTTACTGGACATATGATGCTGTGAGAAAAGCAATTCAAAATAACTCACCAATAATGCTGTAGTATATGTCAATTATTTATATAGCAAGCCTGATAGAATCTGCATAATTAAAAATTCCAAGTTTCCCATTAATGGAAAAAGTAACAAACGTTATTAAATTCACATTTAGATATGAATGTGCTTCTTATAGATAGTCTACGTTTGCGCACAATATTTGTGAGAAAGTCAATTAAGATATGATTTCAATTTGCATACCCGACACATTAGGAAAATGTGTGGGACAAAAGGCTGTTGGAATTGTTTAACCGAATTTTCACTTGTTGTCGGAAGTATTTGGCATTTCCGTTTTATACATAGATTCTATCCTTAAATATCTCATACTGTTTGTCTGCAGACTTTTCTTGAAATCCACATGGTCCAGATTCTGTTCCTTAGATATTAAATTGACGTGCATCACTGAGTTAAATGTAAATGGACAACCAATATCAAACGGAAGCGAAAATAGTCGCAAAATATACACATTGCACTTAAAGGCATCCAGAAATGACGATATGATGTCAAGTGACCATTGTTTGAATATGTTCTTTTTTATGAAAGCAACCCTTAATATCCTATTGGGCAAATACATGTAATACACGTTCTTAAAGGGTGTTGTTCTAAAAAGGTCGTACTGTATAAATGAAATGTACAATGCAACTTCGGTAAAACAACACCCTTTTGGAGCTGAGATGCAAATAATACAACTGTAATTATGTACGTGTACATAAGTTAGACAATATAATGTGTGACAATAAAATGCCCGAGTGTTAAACGATGGAGAAAGCGAAATCTAAAATCAATTAAGATAGGCCACTTTGTAATAGATAAAACCTAGTACTTTATATCATACAGTTTTATTGGTATAATCGGCATGCGAAATGCCTTTGACCATACTGAACTATTTCATTTATGCAGTAAAATAAGAACATGAAGTTTTATACATAACAACAGTGAATGGACCCACATAAAAACAACAGCCGTCTGGGAATGTTCATATTACGTCGTTAACACTACATGGTGTCCCCAGTATGGTTGACACGTTAATGTCTGAATACAATGTCACTTGTTGATGAGTGCAAGCTACCAAACAATATTCAGTCATTATATCGCTGTAGCTAAGCTTGATACAGCGTTTATCCGTAGTGGTTGACTATCCACTTCTAGTTAGAGGTTTCAGGTTAGACCCCAGACCCAACGTACCCAATGTTGTTAAAATGTTATTCTCGTATCTCCCATTGTGTTGCGCTTAAGTGAACGTACTTAATACTAGACAAATCCATCTATACCTCATTACATAAGTACACCTCAGATATGCTGTGTTGATTTTCGAAATTATAATTTGTCAAAATGGTTGACCAGGCAGATATCACATGTTTGGGTTATACTAGTATTTGATGCAAACTGTCTGCCACCATACACCCAGTGAAACGTTGTGTTAATTATATTCATAGGGGTTGGAGTTCACATTTTACTCAAAGAAAAACCTGTCAAAATAATTTAAAATTACTGAAATATGGTATCATGATACGTTATAGCAAACAGTGAGGTCTGTTTAATACCAATACACCGGGTCACACCATACTCTATGCGGTATTGTATGATATAATATATAAAATGACATGCTTTCTGACTATAACGTTTTTTGACAGGTCAATCTAGCAAACGTCATGGGTATATGTTTACCTATCTGTAGAGTGCCTAAGTTCACTGCATCAACCTGATACCATCTTTATAAAGTCATATTATTGAACATATCAGTGCGAAAATGGAATAAATTAAAGTTATAATAATTGGATATGAGAAAGTATGACTTTATAACTTAAAGTGTTGGGCTTGTTTGGAGAAACTATGTATGCCAACCTTTAACTCAAAGGTAATATTCTAATTGTGTCTATGGTAACGTCAGACAGCATTTGACGTCGACTCCGAACTTGCCATGGTAGTGTTGCAGAGGTATTCACATGACAGTCTGGTTCCCTGATCCAGGGGAAGTAATCAAAATTAAGGAATGGTCGTCATACATCATTCATTTTACTGACATGGATACACCGGTAATATGTTCTACGCGATGCCAAGAACATCTACATAAAACATTTATGTCACTACTTAAATAGAAGACACGTCTTTGTTTTCTTTGACAATTTCATTTAATGAGTTATGTTCAACTGATGCTTACAATTCAGCAAAAATATTATATGGATTTTATCCAAAAGATATATAGTAATGTGTATGCAGCTTTTATAAACATGTTACCAAAATCGCTCGGCAGACTGCACCATTGTCAATGACTAGAAATAAGAAAATATTGTCGAGTACTCAAGGTACGTCGATACCCCTCCAAAGGAACAAATATTAAATTATCTTTAATCCAAGCACGTGACATTAACATTAATCAATCAAACGAGATTTAAGCATAAAACATAGATTGTCATGTACGGATTGACAAGATAACCTTCGAAACTGGGTCTTAAAAAGTTATAAGAATTATTATAAGACCAAGATCGAAAAGGAAGTTGTTTTTAAAATAAACTGGATATATGTTCAAACATGCAATCTTATACTTACACCCGCAATTTACACCTGCTACATTATTCTATGTGTTTTTTATTGTTTTTTATTGCCATTTTTTATTCCAAGGCATCTCAACGTATCAATACCGAAACAAATGGGACCAGTAGTTCCCTGATTGGACGCTCATCACAAAAAGGGACATATGGCTTTCTCATATTCCCGTGGCGATGGATACCATTGGGGGTGATCGATCATTTTCGTTGCTCGGTCCATTCAAGCTGAACATGTAGTTGAGCACCACATGTGGTCACTTTTGAAAACGGCACCGAACCCAATGGTATTATATCAAATCATCACGATGAAGGAATTATTGGCCCTGAACTAAATTCTCCCAACCTGAAGATTGTCGGTTCCTAGAAGCGTTTTTCTTACATGGCTACATGTTATATTGTACCGGCTACTGTCTACAGTGCTGTCTACCATGTTTGCAAACGATACAATAATATTCTTCAGGACAAACGAAACTTTCAAATGCAAATTAATGCAAGCAATATATAAATAACGATTTCAGTTTTAAACTAGCACTTTTTGTAATTTTGTTAGTTAACAGTTCAAAAATGAAATAAAATGTGTATTTCAACACCATGACCGGTAATTTGATGGTTTTATTGGCTAAATATCGTTTACCATAATTCTCAAACTGCAGTTCTTGTCAAACTGTCAAACATTTCACCGAAAAGTATTTTGACATTAACTGCCAGGTTGCATATAATGACTTATCTGCGGCGACTTTAATGTACCGCCGTATTCATTCAGCATCAAAAAGAAATTGCAGCAGTTACACTGATGGATCTATTTAAAAATGGTGAAACGAGGTGATTATCTCATAATATCTCGTTATATCTCATAATATCTCCTCATATCTCGTAATATACCACCATCCCCGAGATCTGCACAATCATAGAGAACCTTTAATATGATTATGCATTATGGAAATTTATTTCCCGCGACAACGTATATATTTCATTATGAAAAGGAGCACGTATGTAGATATACACACTAGTATATATATATGTACACGTTCTGTCGCCGTCTGTTTTGAACAACACGTCAGAAGAAGTTCTTATTTTTTTATGAAACTAGTTTAACTTTGTATATTGCAATGAGAACTCGTTTAATTGTTCGAATTACACCTAGAGCTCCTAGTAAACTTAAGTTACCAATTTTCTAGTTTTTGTCAGCTGTTAAGTCGCTCAAGCACCCTTTAAAATTTTACTGCCCACACTTGTACCAATTACACCTTGGTAAAGTTGAGCAATGTGCATTATTTTCGCTCAGAAAAATAACCATTGGTCCGGTTTACGCATTATCTGTGCATACTGCAAAACTTACTTTTTTCATAATACGCCTGGGACCTAGAATAAGTTCTATATTACAGCTGTCTGTTATATTCATAATGTTTAATATACAAAATATGCATTTTGGGATTATAAATGCATTCTTAATAACCCTAGAAAGCGCTCTTTAGATATATTCTTTTTCCTTCTACCAAGTTGAACGTTTCTTCTTATTTCAGTATTCTTTCTATCACTGGTCCATATATCAAATTAATGTTCTTTAGATAAAAACAACTTTCGTTCAATAATAATTATTGTTCTCCAAACCAGTTTCCTCGTTGCTTTTTTATTTGTGTTCTTTACTTCAGTGTTTTTTTATCAGTTTTAATAAGTCAAATTACCAGTTTTTGAGGGCTGTTTTCAGCTGTACAACCGCTCAACTACACTGTTTTAAAAACATTTTAACTTACCTGGTCATTAGGCTACTCCATAGGGAGACTATTTGTCTCCTGAGGGTGCGACAGACAACATCAATCTGCGACGCACAGGAATAAACACTGCACTCACATGTACCAATTTACACCTTGGTGGAGTGGAGCATGTGGGTTATTCTTGCTCAGAGAAATTAACCAGTGGACCAGACGAGGGTTGAACGCGGGACCTCTCAATCCAGAAGCCTCGCGCCTCTAGACCTCCGCTCTTGATATTTATATTCTTTATATTAATGCTATTTATATCACTTGTCTTTATTTCAGTATTTTATGCCGAGTATTACTTCATACCAGTATGCAATATGTACAACAATTTAAAACCATTTGTAATATTAAAGCTACTTATTGCTTATAATAACTCTTTCGCTTAATGTAACATAGGTATAAATGTGTTGTATAATGAAGTCATGTGAACAAAGGTAATGATTAGTATCAGGTTATGTGAATTAACTCTTATGATGCTATTATACCTCACCGACCGAACATAATCTAGGAAGGAACTGACGGACTGACCTAGTACTTAAAACTATAAAAAAAACCGGTACAGGGTGTCTCAAAATACATGTCCGCTTTTTGAACGGCCATAGCTTTGTAAAATTGGTTAGTAAATTGATAATCATAGTCTCAAATTAAAGCTAAACTTAAAGTGTGCGTTGAATTTCATCATGTGACAACATTAGAACACTTGATGATGTCAGATACGTTGTATTAATGTCATTAGAAACGAACGTTCTAAAATGCCCAAAGAGGCAGAAAACATGATTGTACAGTAAGTAACACGGGTAAATTGTATATCATATGTGGGCATAGTAATATACAATTGTACCCAAATTATGCCTACACTGACTGAGATATTGATAAGGGATCACTAGAAGCTGAAATAGGGCGCATTTTAGGGAAGAAATGCATAAAACAATTTCGACTTAAAATTTGATATTCACACATTTCTAAGCATAATTTTTATCATATTCATAAAAAATGCACTAAAGGCCTCGAAACGAACGCAAATCTTGGATTGAATGTCAATCTGTATGTCTAGCTTATCTCCAAAAGTCCATATTATGCAACTGGAAAGTTTGAACTAGTACTAAAAAAGTACCAATCGCCAAAATGTTGTCTTGGTAGGAGGATGAATTCGGTGACGCTGCTTTTATTGAAAGCAGGCAAGAGTGATCAATATATCCAAAATTCATATTTCTTCCGATACCATTTGAAAGTGTGATTAAAAAGTACAATATATATACCTACAAAAAAACTCAAAATATAAATTTGTAGAGAAAATGGATACGTCACATCCAGCTTAAAGTTATGTGAACGTCATTTAAATCGTCAATCGACGTCAAACATAGGTTTTTACCGAATTGGGGTAGCTTCTCAAAATGCATTCTGCAGGTTTTGTATGCATTGTTTTAGATAATTGTTCCGTTATTTCTACATTGATTCGAATGTCCTTCGATCGTACATCTAAATCAGATAGTTAAAGCAATACATTACAGAGTGATATGTCCTCAACAAGCGGACATGTATTTTGAGATACCCTGTATATACAAGTACTAATTCAGTGTGCCCCAGTAGACCAGTTGTTATCGCGCTTGTCGTCTTATCTGTCGACCTGGATTCAAATCTGGAATTGATATAATCAACATTTTATTTTCCCTATTGTATGTCTCACCATGAGCATTACATGAAATCAAAAGGAAAAAAATCAGTACTATAGAGTTATAGATTAGTGCCGTGGAGTGAGTAAAAGTATATCCGACTCGGCTGCAGAAATTATCGGATCCGCCTGCGGCTCGATCAGGTATATAAAAAAGAAAATGCATTGAACTAGTGGTAATTTGTAGGAATGCACATATAAGGAAGTGCGAGTGTATTGAGCTTGTGAGCGAATTGTTATCTGATTAAGTTATTAGCACAAAACTTCGTACGAAGTTATCAGCCACTACCACTTACCATGGTAAGGTTTTTTCTACATACACACACGTCGAAGTTGTAAAAAAATATTCAATTTCTCCTCGTTTGTTTACAGTTACTCTTGCGTAACCTACCAATATATTGCCTTTATCTACATGTACGTATTTAACACTTGTTAACATTGATAGGAACACTCGTGCTTATCCCGAACAACTGATATGTGTATTCTTGTTGCTCATGAGTTATCAATGCTGAACAACGATACGGTTTGATGTAAGTTATTAAACTAGAAAAAAAACTCTAGTACAAATGCATTTTCTATTTCCGTAATCAGTTAAAAACCCTTATTCAATATCTGCTAATTGTTGCATAAAACTAGATATCGAACATGTTATTGATTAGCAGGTTGCTATTTTGCTGTGAAGGTAAACTCTTTGTCCCAAATTCGACAGTCGTTTTCTATACAGCTTTTTTAATGATTATTGCAGCTTAAATGTTGTGACGCACACTAGGGACTTTTCAAACTCCAGAAAATACAAGACTACATATTCATTGCCCATGTATAGTGCTATCAGATTAAACTGAAACTACCGGTAGTTTATTAGTATGTTTATTTACATCTTTAAATAGATAAGCATGGAAGATTATCACGGCAATTTGGATGAATTGTCCCGTGTGTTTACCTTTCCGATGTTCACGCACACGTATTCGAGGTGTGTGGTACGTATTGAATACTTTGATTGAAGGCTTCATTGACATCACCACGCCTAAAATCACCACACATATGCATGCAGCTTGATATCTTATCAACACTCACAACCCATTTTAACGTGTTTTAATACATACTGTTGAATTCGGTCAAAAAAATGCTCTTAAATTAACGCCATTCGTCATTGCATTTTTAGTCCATGGCACGCCGCTGGCTAGATTTGGGATAACATGTATTTTAATAGTAATGTTGGAATTACAAACAGCAATTACTGGGACAAAATCGTACACACGTCACTTTTAGATAATGTCCATATTGCTGAGTTTATGTCATGTTAAGGGTTCATCCTGCAGCGATATACAACACAACATTCATCTTGAATAATAATAAATTCTCAATATTTTATCGCTGCGTGTTTCACGAATCAAGTATTTGGGGCATACATAATTGTGAAAAACTTGACAACAATGTCTATTTTGTCTACATGCATAGAAGTTGTCGGTTCCTTAGATAAGTTTATACTGATAAGAAGACCAGGAAAACGGGTAAGCATGTATGTGTTGACCAAATGAACAAATGGTGTATGTAACACACTTATGCTTTGCCCCAATGGCAGCCCAATAACCGGAAATGTTAAATGTCTCAGTGACATTGACCTATGACTTTCTGACCTCAAAATCATAAGAGATCGTCTACTGTTGCTGACCAACCTCCATGTAAAGTTTGAAGATACCAGGATACCGCTTTCTGGAAACCATATGGGCATGCGAGTACGTTGACAGTTGGTAGTAAAAGACACAGGGAACGGCAAATTGCATAATCATGTTGATAACATGCAGTATGGATAAAGCTACGAAATGAGTTGATAATGTAAATGAAGAGAGTTTATAACGTAAATTTGCGAAACTTTCCCCTATTAATATTTACAGGTAAGTCTATGTTTGGGAACCAACTATGTCAACTGTCCGCTGTCTACTGTAACAACTGAGTGGCTGTCGGAAGACGATGTAATTCTACACCAAAGAAAAACAAAAGCCACTGGACATATGATGATGTGGGAAAGTGATCCAAAATAATTTACCAATAATGTGGTACACTTATGTAATTTATCTATATAGTATGCCTGATACCATCTGCATAATAAAAAAATCCAAGTTTCCAATTAATGGAAAAAGTGAAAAAAGTTATTAAATTCACATTTAGATATGAATGTGCATCTTATAGATAGTTATAGTGCACAATGTTTGTGAGAAAGTCAATTAATATATGATTTTAATTTACATAACCGCCACATTAGGAAAATGTGTGGGACGAGGTTAGTCAAAACGGTCTTGTAACTGTTTAACCGAATTTTCGTTGGTTTTCGGAAGTCTTTGAACTTTGCGTTCTATTTATATATCATATATATAAAACACCTCATACAGGTTTTGTTCAGACATTTCTTGAAATCCACATGGTCGAGATTACGGTCCTTAGACATTTCATTGACTTGCATCACTAATAAATAAGTAAGACAACAATGAACATACAGTACAACCTCTCCAGAGCGACCCTCTGTAGAGCAACAACATCGATATAGCAATACCTTCAACATTTACCTAAGTTGATAAAAATATATTGCAGAGTAACAACCTTTATACAATTGCCAATATTGGCATTTCCCGAAATGTGTTGCTCTACAAAGGTTGTACTATATTAATAAAATAGACAATGTAAGCTCTATAGAGCAACACTCGCTGGGAACTGAGCTGCAAACATTGTATCTGTAATTATGTATATAAGTTACACAATATATAATGTGTGACAATAAAATGTCAGAGTGTTAAACGATAGAGAAAGTGAAATCTAATTTCAATTAAGATAGACCACTTTGTAATAGATAAAACATAGTACTGTATTTAAGTTATGCAGTATAAAAAGAACATGAAGTTTTATACATACAATAGTGAATGGACCCCATATAACAACAACAGTCGACTGGGAATGTCCATATTATGTCGTTAACACCATAGGGTGTCCCCAGTATGGTTGTCACCTTCATTTCTGAATACAATGTCATTTGTTGATGAGTGAAGGCTACCAAAGTTTATCATTATTCAGTCATTCTTGAATCAAACTCAAAAGATTTTTTTCAGCTGAAGCTTAGCTTGATATAGCGTTTATCCGCCTCGTTAGTAGTGGTTGACTTACCATTTGTATGTAGAGGATTCAGGTGCGATCCCTGGCCCAACGTACAGATGTTGTTAAAAATGTACTGCCGTAACTCCCATGGTTTTTGCTCAGCATAGTTCTCCCTACTGAAATATTGTGTACCAGTTGGACTTAAAATAATGGAAGAATTTGAAATTGTAGCTCATTTTTTTTTCGGTGTTGTGCTCAGGTTGGTATCCCGATAAAAGCATTGTGCTAATTATACACAGTGTGCCAATACCACTGGACTTCGAGCTACAGACCAAAGACGAATTTTGCTTCACTCAAAAAAATAGCAGTCTAAGTATTTTATTTCAAAATAAATATAAATCTTGCAAAACATCAATCCGTCGCAAAACTGTCTTGTTTAACAGTATTTGACTAAGTTTGTTATATCGTTTTGTATTCACACCATTCAGAATTATATATATCACTGTCATAAAAAGAAGACTGATATTTAACCTGTTGTGAAAATGGTGAGCATTATATCATACTATTATCATAATATCGGTGATGTTTAGTAAACGTTCCCTTTTGTTGCTGCTTAGCACCTCTAAAGGTTTTTTGTTTCTCTCTAAATCCATTTTTCATTGATGAGCCAATGAATGGTCTGAGTTGCTGCGACTTGTGACTAAAAATGCAGTACTAGAACAGCCATTTAATATGTATATCATATAACTTTTTTAAATTATCCCTAAAAATATAAAATGAATTGTAATATAATTATTCAAGGCGTCTATTGACGTGTATATAGCATCTTCTCAACATATCAACCGATACTTGAAAAGTGTTGGCGACATCAAGCTAAAAGAACGATCAATTCATGTCATACATAAAATTAATTTAGACGTGTACTTATAAAATGAGGTGTAATATACAAAGATATTGCAATAGTCCGTATTTTACAAATAGACACACGCAAATCTTGAAATAGAAGCACATACATCATTCAATTGAACGGTAGGAGAATACCATTTAATACTTTTAATTCACATTGCATAATGGATGGTCCCCTCAACTACACATCCTTCTGGCTGCCTCAGCCAGTAGGAGAAATAGTCTTCCAAGGGAGACTGGAAGGCAGGTTTCCTAAGGTAGCCCAATGACCAGAGGAGGTATAAATATCAAAGGGTCCGCAACCTTTATGTTGGTCCGTACTCACAAAAATTGTAAAATAATATTTGACCATGTAAACCTTACATGTTTGGGTTATATTTGATGCAAAATATCTGACACCATACACCCAGTGGAACGTTGTGTTAAATATATTCGTTATGGGTTGGAGTTCACCTTTTACTCAAAGAAAAACCTGTCAAAATAATTTAAAATTAATGAAATATGGTATCATGATACGCTATAGCAAACAGTGAGGTTTGTTTAATACCAATTCCCCGGGTCACACCATACTCTATGCGCTATTGTATGATGTAAAATATAAAATGACATGCTTTCTGACTATAACATTTTTTGACAGGTCAATCAAGCCAGCGTCATGGATATACGAGGGGCATTCAAAAAATACGTAGACCAATCAATTTGTGCGCTTATTTTTTCAGATAAATCAATCATTCTTTAGTTTTGTGTACCTCCACATTCGTTTGCCCAAATCCTAAAAATTCATAGTAATCGGACCGAGGGTTAAGTGAGGATCATGTTTTATGCATTGCACCTATAGTGAACACGGGGTAAGTCCCGACGTCGTTGTTGACGTCATCGGTTTCGGTAACCTCACATCATCTTCTAAATTTTCACAATAATACTCATTGTACAACTCCAACAATTCTGTATAATCACCAATTTACAACGGCGGATTAAACTTACAAAAATGATTAAATAGCATACATTATTTCATTTGTTGTTTCGAGTTTCATACTCACGTACTCAAATAGCACCGATATCAAAGTCTGGACGTTCAGAAAAGCGAATTTTAGACTGTATTGGGACAGGTTTAAGCTGATTAAATCAAGGGATATGCAACACCGGTACTTTATATCTTACATGATGTTCCGGCACTTCCTCTAGGTGAAATCTCCGATTTTTTGCCACGATTCAAGTAAGTACGTGTGTTTATACCAAGCACAACACATAAATTCAGGATTACGCTTGGTCCGTGGTTTAACGTGACGTCACGTTTTCTTTCTGCTATTATGAGTGACTTTGTATGATAACCAAAATCTCTGTAACGGTGTTAAATATGACATCATAATTTGGAACACAGAACTTCAGAGTTTTAAACGATACACACGTGAATTCTCGAAAGGTTTCGCAACCGTTAAAGGTAAGTGATGGGGCGAAGAAATCAACACCAATTTCGACGGTATAAATCAATGGGTTGCCCCGTGTGTTCAATTTTTCGTTGCTATAACTACCATATTTTCGAATAAAACATATATTTTTCGTGATACTAATACGCACTAAATGCATAATCAGCAGAACCAGATTTCTACCAAGTTTGATGAAAATCGGATGATAAATAGTTTCACAATCGTGGTTGTCTACGTATTTTTTGAATGGCCCTCGTATGTTAAGCTATCTATAGGGTGCCTTGGTTCACTGCATCAACCTGATACCATTTTTATAAATTCACACTATTGAACTAGTGCGAAAATGGAATAAATTAAAGTTATAATAATTGGATATGAGAAAATATACATTTATAGCTTTATCAGTTGCCCTCGTCCCGTACAGTTGAAGTTTTCGATTTTTAAACATGCATGGAGAAAGTATGCACTCCTATAAGGTAATATTCTAATTGCGTCTTTGGTAACGTCAGACAGCATTTGACGTCGACCGCGAACCTACCATGATAGCGTTGCAGAGGTAGTCACATGACAGTCTGGTTCCCTGATCCAGGGGTAGTTATCAAGATTAAGGAATGGTCGTCATTCATCATTCATTTTACTGACATGGATACACCGGTAATATGTTCTACACGATGCCAAGTACATCCACATAAATAGTTGTGTCCCGTGAATAGAAGAGAGAGGTTTTGTTTCCTTTGACAGTTTCATGGAATGAGTTACTGTATTTTTTTATGTTTTTGTGCAAAAGAGAAATTGTAATTTGTACGAGGATTTTATTGAAATGTTACCAACATGCAGTTTTAATCGCTAGCCACCAAAACTTGAAATAACAAAATGTTGTCCACTTCTCAAGAGCTACGATGATATTCCCCCAAAGACCAAATTTTGAGAGTGTGTTTAAGTCAGGCACGTGACACAGTGGTCAAAACGAGGATTCAACCCGAGACCCGAGATTCGATTCTGAAGCGTGCGCTCTAACTCTAGTCCACCGTTTGTACTACATGCAAATAGTGTATCTGCAATTCTATATATAAATTACACAATATAATGTGTGACAATAAAATGCCCGAGTGAAAAATGATGGAGAAAGCAAAATCTAAATTCAATTAAGATAGACCACTTTGAAATAGATAAAACCTAGTACTATATCATATTGAACTATTTCATTTATGCAGTAAAATAAGAACATGTAGTTTTATACATACAACAGTGAATGTACCCAGATAACAACAAATGTCGTCTTGGAATGTTCATATTACGACGTTAACACCACATGGTGTCCCCAGTATGGTTAACACGTTCATTTCCGAATAAAATGTCACTTGTTGATGAGTGAATGCTACCAAAGTTTAACATTATTCAGTCATCCTTGACTCAAATTCAAACGTTTATTTTCAGCTTTAGCTCAGCTTGATATCGCGTTTATCCGCCTCGATAGCGTAGTGGTTGACTTATAATTTCTAGTTAGAGGTTTCAGGTTCGATTACAGGCCAAACGTACAGATGTTGTTTAAATGTTACTGCCGTATCTCCCATTGTGTTACGCTTAAGTGTACGTACATAATCCTAGATAAATCCATCTACACCTCATATAAGTGCACCTCAGATATGCCGTGATGATGTCAAAATTATAATTTATCAACATTTTTGACCAGGCAAATCTCACATGTTTGCGTTGATGCAAACTGTCTGCCACCATACACTCAGTGAAACGTTGTGTTAAATATATTCATACGGGTTGGAGTTCACATTTAACTAAGTGAAAAACCTGTCAAAATAATTTAGAATTAATGAAATATGGTATCATGATACGTTATAGCAAACAGTGAGGTTTGTTTAATACCAATACCCCGGGTCACACCATACTCTATGTGGTATTGTATGATATAATATATAAAATGACATGCTTTCTGACTATAACGTTTTTTGACAGGTCAATCTAGCAAACGTCATGGATATATGTCTACCTATCTGTAGGGTGCCTTGGTTCACTGCATCAACCTGATACCATCTTTATAAATTCATACTATTGAACATACCAGCGAAAATGGAATAAATTAAACGTATAATAATTGAATATGAACAAGTATGACTTTATAACTTTAAATCATTTGCCCTCACTCTGTAACGTTACTGTTGTAGTTTCGAATTTTAAGCTTGTTTGGAGAAACTTTGCAAACATTTAACTTAAAGGTGATGTTCTGATTGCGTCTGGTCAACCAAATTGTCAACTTTTGACGTCGACTCGGGACCTGCCATGATAGTGTATCCGATGATCACAGAAAAGAATACATTTATAGTCTGGTTTCCTGATCTAGGGGAGGTAATCCAGACTAAGGAATGGACAGTCTTCTGACAGTATCAGACGCGATTCCTGTCACAGACACGGATAATATGGTAATAAGTTCTTCATGATGTCCTCTACATCCACATAAAACATGTGTAGATAGAAGAGTATGATATTGTTTGTCTTGGCAGTTTCATAAAATGAGTTATTGCAAACTGGTTCTTACGCTTCAACAAAAATGTTGTTTTTTTACAAAGCGAAATTGTTATTTGCTTTTATAAAAATGTTACCAATATGAGGTTTTTTATCGCTAGGTAGACTGCACAATTGTTAATGACTTGAAATGAGAAAATATTGTCGACTATTCAAGGTGCGTTGATGCTCCTCAAAAGAACACATTTTAAATTCCCTTTAATCCAGGCACTTGACATAAACATTAATTAATCAAAAGAGATTTGAGAAAAAACATAGCTTGTCATTTATGGATTATTTAATAGGACTATGATCTGTTTTTGAAATTAAAAATTTTTGTTGCAGATTATACGCGCATTATAAAACATTTCATAAAGTATGTCCTATAACGATGAGATAAGGTTTATGAGTTGAGTTTAAATCCCGTGCCGTCAATGGAACATTTTCTGGTTGACAAGATATCCTTTGCAACTGGGTCTAATAAACTACTAGCACTTATTTTGAGACCGAGACCGAAAAGAAACTGTTTTTTAAGAAAACACACTAGATCTAAGACTATGGCCTTGTTAAAACATGCATTTTGCCTCTGTTACATTATTATATGTGTTTTATCGCTTGTCATTGTTATTATTTGATGCTAAGGCCACGTCACATCAAAAACAAAATAAAAATTGTACGAGTAGTTCCCTCGATGGACACCCAGCATACAGCACAGAAAGGGACCTCTTGCTCTCTCATTCCCTCGAGGCGATGGATGCCATCAGGAATAAGGTGTCGAGAAATATTTATCATTTTCGTTGATCAGTCCATGAAAGCAGTACAGATAGCTGGTCACAACGTGTGACCGCTTTAGAAAATTAAATGACACCTTACCAAATGGCATCATATCAAAGCGTCACGGTGAACGAATTCTTGGTCATGAGATCAATTCTCCAAACTAGCTGCTTGTTTGTCCATAGAAGCCTTTTACTGACATGGATGCATTATAGCTGTCCTGTACCGACTAATGTCTGCCACTGTCCATCATGTTTGCAAACGATAAAATAATTTAATATATCAAATAATAGTCTTCAGGACGAATGAAACTTTCAAATGCCATTTGATATACAAGCAATTTATAAATTACGATTTCAGTTTAGCGCTTTTTTGTAATTTTGTTGGTTAAAAACTCAAAATAAAATAAAATTGAAGTTTGTATTTTAACACCAATGTCGGTAATTTGAGCGGTTTATTGGCTAATCATTGTTTACCATAATTCTCAAACTGCAGTTCTTGTCAAACTGTCAAACATTTTACGGAAAAGTATTTTGACATTAACTGCCAGTTTGCATATAATGACTAATCTGCAGCAACTTTAATGTACCACTGTATTCATTCAGCAACAGAAAGAAATTGCAGCGGTAACACTGATGGATCTGTGTAAAAATGGAGAAACGATGTGATTATCTCATTATATCTCGTAATATCTCGTAATATACCACCATTTTTGAGATCTGCAGAGAGAAAACGTTTAATATGATTATGCATTAGTGAAATTTAGTCTTCGTAACAACATATATTCCATGATGAAAAGTAGCACGTATGTAGAAACACTAGTATATATATGTGCACGTTATGTTATGTCGCGGTCTGTGTTAAAAGACACGTAAGATAAAGTTAGTTATGAAGAATTCCACCTTTACCTCCTAGTGGTTGAGCGGCACCGATTTGATCGAGTATAAATGCTTTGGTTTCGATCCCTGGCTGTGACTTGTCAAAGCAGTTTGAAATGGTTCTGGCAGGCACTCAGTGTAAACTAGTATCTAGCTCTTGCTTGACGCTCAGCTAAGTTAATTCCAGGTACAATGTAACTGTTAGTTATTGTCCTGTCACATGACAATGTAACTGGATAGTACATAGTTCATTGATATGGCTGACATACTGTATAATAGTACAGTAAAGTGAAACAATCTAACAAAACGTTGCTCGAAAATAATTGCATGAGAATGCATGCACATGGATAAATATGAATTTGATATAGTAGTGTTTTTATGACTTATATGACTATAAGTCGACTATGTGTGTGTTCATGAATGATAGTTATGTGTTAAAGTCTCTTACATGTCACGAATTTTAAATACGATGTCTGTGTGCAGTGGTTAAACAATACAATTAATCTGTTTCTCGTAAAAAGACATTCTTGAGCGAGCCTGTATGTAGCTAATGTATCAAGTTAACCTCAGAAGAGAGGCAACCTTACAGCAGCCTTAGCTGTTGATCAACAATCATTTATTTTGAGGGGTATTACTGACGCCTAAAATCAGACCACCCTCAAACTCATAACGATGGGGATACTCTTCTCTAAGCTCATTAATTTGATCGGGGTACATCGCCGAGTGCTCAGTGGAACCTTAGGCTTTATTGCAAAATTATGGTGTAAATCAAAACGAAACGAGATGACATGGAAATGATTGAACAAGCGGGTAATTTGTAGAAATGTACATATAAGGAAGTGCGAGTGTATTGACCTTGTGAGCGAATTGTTATCTTATTAAGTTAATAGCACAAAACTTCGTTCGTCGTTATCAGCCACTAACACACTAACCATGGTGAGGGGTTTATCTACGTACACACACGCCGAAGTTGTAAAAAGTATGTTTATGTATATTTTCTCCTCGTTTGTTTACAGTGTTTCTTGCGTAACCTACCAGTATATTACCTTTATCTACATGTTCGTATTTAACACTTGTTAACATTGATAGGAACACTCGTGCTTATCACAAACAACTGATAGGGAGTATGTTTGTTGCTCACGAGTTATCAAGGCTGAAAAACGTTACAGTTTGATATAAGTTATTAAACTAGAGAAGTTCTGGTACGAATACATTTTCGATTTCCCTATCAGTTAAAAACCCTTATTCAATATGTGCTATATGTTGCATAAAACTATGTATCGAACATGTAACTGATTAGCAGGGTGCTATTTTACTGTGAATGTAAACTCTGCGTCACAAATTCAGTCGAACTCTACGCAGCTATTTTAACGAGCATTGCAGCTTAAATATTGTGGCGCACACTAGCGTCTTTTCAAACCTCAGAAACTACGAGACTACATAGTCATTGCACATGTAAAGTACTAACAGAATAAACCGAGACTCATTGCATAATTCGTAAAAGTCCGGAGATAACGGTATTATAGTAAATTAACATACAAATCGATTAAAATCGAGCACAGCCTAACGAGCTTTACTGAGTTTGATGAGTGTCAGTTTAATCTGGTCAAGATATACTTGAGTTTAAAATCCAAATTGACGAACATCGGCTGACCTGAGCGTTCTTTAGCCATAGAGAATGTGCTTACGTATTGTACAATTTCTTTTTATAACAAATTATCACATGTCTTAGATTCCGCGACGTTTTGGCACAAGGCGTGTGCACTATTTTTGTAAGATATTAGCAAATAATTTCCTTATTATAGTAAGTTAAGTGGCAGACAGGCTTATATATAAGTGCCACTTGCCGCTTTTAGCTCGCACGTGGCTATTTTACTCTGTTTCTTTCAATGCCATTTTGTACACATGAATGACGATTGTCACTAACTTTTCGTGTTTCAAAGTATTGGTGCAACATCACTCGAACAATTTGCAGTAATATTCTTCCGTGGACTCTCTTGCACATTTTGAATGAGCACAATAGTTGTTTGATTGCATTCGATGTGTACAGCTGTTTAGTGTTGTGCTTTCTTATTTACAGATGTAAATAAACATACTAATTAAAAGTCAATTGAAACTACCGGCAGTTTATGAGTATGTTTATTTACATCTTAAAATAGGAAAGCATGGAAGAGTATCACTGCAATTTGGATGAACTGTCCCGTGTGTTTACCTTTCCGGTGTTCACACGTGTTCGAGGTGTGTGGTACGTATTGAAGACTTTGATTGAAGGCTTCATTGACATCACCACGCCTAAAATCACCACACCTATGCATGCATGTTGATATGTTATCAACACTCACAACCCATTTTGACGTGTTTTATTACATACTGTTGAATTCGGTCTACAAAAATGCTCTTAAATCACCGTCATCGTCATTGCATTTTGAGTCCATGGCACGCCGCTGGCTACATTTGGGATAACATGTTTTTTAATAGCAATGTTGGAATTACAAACAGCAAGTACTGGGACAAAATTGTACACACGTCACTTATAGACAATGTCTATATTTCTGAGTTTATGCTTTGTTGAGGGTACATCCTGCAGCGAAATATAACAAAACATTCAACTTGAATAATAATAAATTCTCAATATTTAATCGCTGTCTGATTCACGAATGAAGTATTTGTGGGCACATAAATTATAAGAGATAACTTGATAACAATGTCGTTTTGTCCTCTACATGTGCAGAGGTTGCCGGTTCCTTGTGAATGGTAGGATTATACGGGTAAGAAGACCAGGAAAACGGATAAACATGTATGTGTTGACGAAATGAACAAATGTTAAAGGTCACAGTGACCTTGACCTATGACCTACTGACATCAAAATCAAGAGGGATCGTCTACTGTTGCTTACCAACCTCTATGCATAGATTTGAGGATCCCTGGGCAATTGTTTTTTTTTGAGTTTTGGAACGGAAACCATAATGGTCATGCATGTGAGTACGTTGATAGTTGTTATAGAAAGACAAAGGAACGGCAAATTGCAAAATCATTGTTGTTAGTATGGACATCAATGTACGAAATGAGTTAATATATGATTGGCGAGGTCTGGTTAACATTTCAATCGTTATTGGATTCTGCGAAAACTTGCGAACTATTCCATAATAACATTTACCAGTAAGTCTTTGTTTGGGAACGGATTATGTCAGCTATTCGCTGTCTAATGTTTACAATGTACAAGGAAGACGGTGTGTTTTTCCACCAAAGAAATAAGACAGTTACTGGACATATGATGCTGTGAGAAAAGCAATTCAAAATAACTCACCAATAATGTTGTACGTGTAGTCTATGTCATTTATTTATATAGCAAGCCTGAAAGAATCTGCATAATAAAAATTCCCAAAAAGTTTCCCATTAATGGAAAAAGTGACAAACGTTATTAAATTCACATTTAGATATGAATGTGCATCTTATAGATAGTTATATGATAGTGCACAGTATTTGTGAGAAAGTCTATCAAGATATGATTTCAATTTGCAAACCCGCCACATTAGGAAAATGTGTGGGATGAAGTCAACACGACTTTGAAACCTGTTAACCGAATTTTCACTGGTTTTCGGAAGTCTTTGGCCTTGTCGTTCTATACACGAGCTAGATTTTATCATGGAGTAAGATAAATTTTAAATCAGAACACAAACAAATAGCAAAACAAATCATTTGGAATAATAGCTCAATTAAACTTGATAGAAATACCACATTCTTCTTTGAAGATTGGTATGACAAAGGGATACTCTTTATAGAGCACATTTATGATTACAGATCTTCAAACTTCTATAGTTTCGGAGATTTGATACAACTGTACGATATACAAATTGGTGATTTTACTAAATACCATAGTCTCGTACAAAACATACCAGCAGAATGGAAACAAACTTTATCTACAGAACCTATGTCATACAATCCACCAAAGTACCTAATCGATAAAATCAAAAATAAAAGAAAAGTCAATAAAATTGCATATAACATTTTGATTGAAACCAAACAAAATAATCCTGTTAAGCAAATTCATAAATGGAACCATGAAATAGGACACGATAACATGAAATGGGAGAATATCTTTTTAACTCCTTTATTATGTACTGTTGACACAAAACTCCGAGAATTCCAATACAAATACTTAATGAGAACTATCCCAAACAACTCGTATTTACTAAAGTGCAAACTAGTTCCGTCTACCCTATGTGATTTCTGTTCTATGTTCCCAGACAGCAACATACATATGTTCTGGGAATGTCATGTCATACAAGCCTTTTGGGGAAATATTTATAATTTTTTAAAAGTATATGTTCCATCTATTAATATTTTTAACTATTTTGATATATCGTTCTGCACAGTGCAAAGTAATGATCCACAAAAAAGCATTCTAATAAATTACATTATACTTCTTACAAAATATTTCATTTTCAAATCAAACTGCACACTAACTAGTCCATCAATAGAACCTTTTAAAGAATACCTGAAACATAGAATACAAATAGAGAAAACAATATCAGAAATAAAAAATCAAAGTGAAATGTTTGAGAACAAATGGAGTGACTTTATAATATTATTAAATTAAGAAAACAGAAATATGTTTTCATTGAAGAGATGGTGCAAAAAGTATCTATACATTCTACTTTTATGTCTCTCTCTTTCTCCCCCCTCTCTCTATCCCCCTCTCTCTCTCTCTCTCTCTCTCTCGAAAAATAATTTATAAATCCATTGATTTTTATACTATTTGTTAAGATGTTTATAATGTATGGCATAAATGTAAATGTATTTATAAATGAATAAAATTGAAAGGACAAAAAAAAAAAATAGTCGAAAATTTAAACATTGCACTTAAATGTCTCCAGACGATATCATGCCTAGTAACCATTGCACGAATATGTTATTTTTATGAAAGTAACCCTTTATATCCTATTAGGAAAATATATGTAATATAAGTTGTGTACTAGAGGTAGGGCGCGCGCTTCGGGATCGAGATCTCTGAGCACGAATAACCAACATGCTGCACTCCACCAAAGGGTAAATTGGTACCTGTGAGGACAGTGTCTATTCCTGGAGGTCGCAGATCGATGTTGGATGCCTCACCGGCAGGAGAGAAATAGTCTCCATGTGGAGACTCGAATGTAAATTCCATAGCCCAATGACCAGGGGAAGTTAAAATGCCAAAAGGACGGTTGAACAGCGGAACAGCGGAACAGCTGAAAGTCCTCGAAAATTGTTAACTTTAAAATGTACATGATTTTGAGTGCTGAGTGTACCGGATTAGATCCAAGGCCACGTCATATCGACGATAGAACAAAATGCTGTCAGATATTCCATTTTCACAGAAGTCCTTTACACAATGGCCAATACTAGCAGTTCCCAAAGGGTGTTGTTTTACAAAGGTTGGACTGTATAAATGAACTTTACGGTGAAACATCTATAGAGCAACACCCTTTGAAAGCTGAGCTGAAAATAGTGTATCTGTAATTATGTATATAAGTAAGACAATATAATGTGTGACAATAAAATGCCCGAGTGTTAAACGATGGAGAAAGCGAAATCTAAATTCAATTAAGATAGACCACTTTGTAATAGATAAAACCTAGTACTATATCACACTGAACTATTTTATTTATGCAGTAAATTAAGAACATGAAGTTTTATATATACAACAGTGAATGGACCCACATAACAACAACAGTCGTCTGGGAAAGTTCATATTACGTCGTTAACACCAGATGAATGCCCCCAGTAGGGTTCACACGATAATTTTTAATACAATGACAAACATTCCTTAACATTATTCAGCCATTCTGACACAGATTCTTAAAAACCTGAAGCCCAGGTTAACTCAACTGTGTGGCTTTAGTTTGTGCCGTACTATTGAGTAATGTCTTAAATCCGCCTCGATAGCCTAGTGGTAGAGTTTCCGCTGCTAGTGAGAAGTCTCGGGGTCGATCCCAGGCCCGACATATAGAGAATAATAGGTTAGTGGAGTGGATGAGTAAGTTTATCTGGCAAGGCGGAGGAAAATAACGGGTGAGCAGTAGGCGAATCTGATAATTTCCGCAGCCGAGCCGGATAAACTTTTACTCACTCCACGGCACTAACCTATTATTCTATTTATCCGATCACTACATCTGCTTTAAAAAGGGAATACAAGTCGGGACTATTTATTTGCCTTTATCATTATTTGTGCGTAACGTCACGTTCGTTCACTGACGTCACGACAAAACAACAACGTGGGACATCTTGATAACGTCATGTACACGCAGGTAAGTCGTAGAAAAACTATTGATCGACCCAAGCTTATTTTAAATAGGACAACCTCATCATCGGGTACAGAATTTCAGCCGGCGACTCCGCTTTAAGAAGAAGTCCGTCAGATCACCTGATGAGGCGAAGGTTTTTTGCAAGTCACATGACCACTTGACGGTTTATTGAAAATGATAAACGGCACCCTGTTATTGGGCCAATTCTGTCAGAAGTGACTTGATAAATTGCCGTATCTCATTCGATTGTTGCTCTGCATAGTTCTTCTCGATTTAATACTGTGTACCAGTTGTACATAAAACAATGGAAGCATTTTAATATCACAGCTTATTTCTTTTCGGTATTGTGCTCAAGTTGGTATCCCGATGAACGGATTGTGGTAATTATACACAGTGTAGCAATACCACGGGACTTCAAGCTACATACCCAATACAGGTATGAGGAAATCATATGTATAAACGTAACCTCAAGACAAACTTTGCTTCACTTAAAAATAAAAAATTATAAATATAAATATTGCAAAAAATAATCCTTCGCGAAACCTTTTTGCTTTAACTTACTCGTTTGTTATATCTTTTTGTATTCACACCAGTCAGTGTTTAATATCACTGTCATTATAGGAGTCTTATATTTGACCTGTCATGAAAATGATGAGCATTATATCATATAATCATCATATCTGCAATATTGAGTAAACGTTCCCTTTTGTTGCTGCTTAGCACCTCTACAGGTTTTTGTTGTCTCCCTTTAAATCCATTTTTCATTTATGAGCCAATGAATGATCTCTGTTGCTGCGATTTGTGACTACATATGCTTTACTATAACAGCCATGTAATATGTATATCAAATAACTCGTTTATATTGTCCCCGAATATAAAACGAATTGCAATATAAGTATTCCTGGCGTCTACTGACGTATATATACAGTAGCATCGTCTCAACATATCAACCGAGACTTGAAAGTTATTGGCGACATCAAAATTTTGTTAATTAAAGAATGGTGAACTCATGTCATATATAAGATTAATTGAGACTTGTACTTATAAAATGAGGTTTACTATCATATACAAACATATTTCAATAGTGCTGCCGGACCAAGAGGAGAAGAATATTCTCTCTAGGGAGACAGGGAACCATACTGCCCATTCCTGTGATTATCTGTAACGCTATCACGTGCGGTGTAGTTCATCCTGATGTTACCATAGACATCTTATAGGTGTGGATTGTTTCTCCAAAGTTAGAAAGTCATACTTTCTCATATTAAATTATTTTACATTCAATTTATTCCATTTTCGCACTGATTTGTTCAATAGTGTAATTTATAAAGATGGTGTCAGGTTGATGCAGTGAACCAAAGCACCCTACAGATAGGTAGACATATATCCATGATGTTTGCTAGATTGACCTGTCAAAAAATGTTATAGTCAGAAAGCATGACACTTTATATATTATATCATACAATACCGCATCGAGTATGGTGTGACCCGGGGAATTGGTATTAAACAAACCTCACTGTTTTCTATAAAGTATCATGATACCATATTTCATTAATTTTAAATTATTTTGACAGGTTTTTCTTTGAGTAAAATGTAAACTTCGACCCGTATGAATAATTTAACATAACGTTTCACTTGGTGTATCAGAAAGAAATTGCAGCGGTTACACTGATGGATCTTTTTAAAAATGGTGAAACAATGTGATTTTCTCATAATATCTCGTAATATACCACCAATCTCGAGATTTGCAGAGAGAAAACGTTTAATATGATTATGCATTATGTAGACTTATTTCCCGCAACAATATATATTTCATTATAAAAAATAGCACGCATGTAGAAAGACATACATGTACTAGTATATCTATGTGCAAGTCTGTGATGAACGACACGCCAGAAGAAGTTTATTTAGTTGTAAAACTGTTTAAGGGTTATGTTTACAGTCTAGAAATACCCATGCTCGATAACAGCAAGGAGAATACATCTTAGTTGTACAGCGACACCGCTTTGATTGAGTGCAAGATGTATAGGGTTAGAGCCCTGACTACGACATGTCAAAGAAGTAAAAGTGGTACTGGTAAAAAATATATTCTCGCATCTAGTCTAGGTAGCTCAGTGGTTAGGGCGCTCGCGCATAATCCGGCGTCCCACGTTCAAAACGTGGCAAATACAAGCTATGTTAAACACTTCTACCTATCTCTTGACGCCAAGCATAGAAAAATCCAGATAACTGTTAGTTAGTCGGGTCACCTGCCAATGTAACTGGATAGTGCATAGTTCCAATATGACTGACATACTGTAAACTATATAAAAACATTTTGCTCGGAAATCATTGGGCGAGAATGCATGCATATGAATAAATATGAATTTGATATAGTAATCTTTTTATGACTTATATGACTATAAGACGGCTATGTGTGCGTTCATGTATCATATGTATGTGTTAGTCTCATACATAATAAATGAATGCATTTTTGTGGACCTGACTCGAAAGTAAAATACGATGTTTGTACAGTCACTGTGGTTAAACAATATAATTAATCTGTTCCACATGGAAGACAAACTCCCTTACGAGCATGAAGTTTCCTAATGTATCAAATAAACTTCAGTAGAGAGCAACCTTACAACAGCAGCCTTACCTGAATATCATCAAGTGTTTATTGTGAGGGGTATTATTGACGCCAAAAATCAGACCATCATATAAAACACATAACGTTGGGATACTGTTCCCGATTCTCTTTTATTTGATCGGGGGTATATCGGCGAGTGTTCAGTGGAACCCATAGGCTTTACTGCGAAATTACGATGTAGTAAATCTAAACATGGTGTTGAATCAAAACTTTCCTGTTGAAGATCAAGAAGATGATACGATCAGTGAATAATTATGGCTAATGTGCATCGTCGATATTTTTTTAATCATGCCAGACGAAATTGATGTTAGAGGAATGCGTTGAGCAAGTTGGTAATATGTAGGAATGCGCATAAAAGGAAGTGCGAGTGTATTGACCTTGTTTACGAATTGTTATCTTATTAGCACAAAACTTCGTACTCAGTTATAAACCACTAACATTAACCTTGGTACGGTTTTATCTACTTACTCACACGCCGGGGTTGTAAAAAAGTATACTCAATTTCTCCTCGTTTGTTTGCAGTCTTTACAGTGTTTTTTTGCGTAACCTACAAGTATATCGCCTTTATCTACATGTAAGTATTTAACACTTGTTAAAATTGATAGGAACACTCGTGCTTATCACGAACAACTGATAGGGTGTACGAGTCGTATTTTTGTTGCTCACGAGTTATCAAGGCTGAAAAACGTTACAGTTTGATAGAAATTATTGAACTAGTAAAAAACCTCTAGTATAAATGAGTTTTCGATTTCCTTATCAGTTAATAACCCTAATTCAATATCTGTTAAATGTTGCATAAAACTAGATATCGAACATGTTACTGATTAGCAGGGTGCTATTTTGCTGTGAAGGTAAACTCTGTGTCCGAAATTCAGTCGAACTCTACACAGTTATTTTAACGAGCATCGCAGCTTAAATATATTGTGGCGCACACTAGCGACTTTTCAAACTACAGAAACTGCAAGACTACATAGTCATTGCACATGAATAGTCCTACCAGACTCCTTGCATAACTGGTAAAAGTCTAGAGATAACGGCATTATAATACAATGAAGCACAGCCCAACGTGCTTTACTGAGTTTGATGAGTGTCAGTTTAATCTGGTCAAGATATACATGAGTTTCAAATCCAAATTGAAGAACATCGGCTGAACCACGCGTTCTTTAGCCATAAAGAATGTTCTTACGTATTGTACAATTTCTTTTCAGAACTAATTATCACATGTCTTAGATTCCGCGACGTTTTGGCACAAGGCGTATGCACTATTTTGGTAGATATTAGCAAACAGATTCCTTATTATGATGAGTTAAGTGGCAGACAGGCATAGATATAAGTGTCACTTGCCGCATTTTATCAGTATGTTTATTTACATCTTTAAATAGGAAAGCATAGAAGAGTTTCACTGCAATTTGGATGAACTGTCCCGTGTATTTACCTTTCCGATGTTCACGTACACGTGTTCGAGGTGTGTGGTACGTATTGAAGACTTTGATTGAAGGCTTCATTGACATTACCACGCCTAAAATCACCACACCTATGCATGCAGCTGGATATTTTAACAACACTCACAACCCATTTTAACGTGTTTCAATACATACTGGTGAATTCGATCTACCACAATGCTCTTAAACCAACGTCATTCGTCATTGCATTTTGAGTCCATGGTAGCACGCCGGCTAGATTTAGGATAACATGTATTTTAATAGCAATGTTGGAATTACCAACAGCAAGTACTGGGACAAAATTGTACACACAACTCTTATAGATAATGTCCATATTGCTGAGTTTATACTTTGTTGAGGTTACACCCTGCAGCGAAATATAACAAAACATTCATCTTGAATAATAATAAATTATCAATATTTTATCGCTGCCTGATTCATGAATCAATTATGTGGAACATATATGTAATAGTAAAAACTTGACAACATTGTCGATTGTCCTTTTCATGCGCAGAAGTTTCAGGTTACGTGTGAATGGTGAATTTATACTTGTAGGAAGACCAGGAAAACGGGTAAGCATGCATGCATGTATAACTGAACATTTGTTGAGAAACGGCGTTGATTAAATGAACAAGAGATGTTTGACAAACAGGAATGCCCCAATGGCAGCCCAATAGTTGGTAATGGTAAAGGTCACAGTGACTTTGACATTTAATTATTTACTGACCTCAGAATCAATATGGCTCACCTACTGTTGCTGACCAACCTGAAAGTAAAATGTTGAAGTTCCTAGGGCAATGCTTCCATGAGTTATGTAATATATACACTACTAGTTTTTGATCAAAAGTGTCTTCTTACATGCGTTATAGGATAGTTTTATAAGGACAAACAGGGAATTGTCCAAGGCGAAAGGTGTTGAGATTGTATTTGGTTGACGAGATCTCGTTATCATTTCAACCGTATTTGAATTTCGCGAGAACTGTTGGATTTATTCCGTTATCATATTTGCAGGTAACTCATTGTTTGGGAACCAACTGTCTACTGTTAACAACTGAATGGTTGTGGAAAGACGATGTAATGCTACACTAAAGTAAAACGAAAGCCACTAGACATATGATGATGTGAGAAAATCAATTCAAAATAACTTACCAATAACGTGGTAAACTTATGTAATCATTTATTTATACAGCATGTCTGATACCTTCTGCATAATGAAAAAAATTTAACGTTTCCCATTAATGGAAAAAAGAGAAAAACGTTATTATATTCACATTTAGATATGAATGTGCATCTTATAGATAGTTATATGATAGTACCCAGTATTTGTGAGAAAGTCAATTCAGATATGATTTCAATTTGCATACCCACCACATTAGGAAAATGTGTGGGATGAAGTCAAAACGGGATTGAAACTGTCTAACCGAATGTTCACTGTTTTTCGGAAGTCTTTGACCTTTTCGTTCCTATCCTTAAAACATTTTTCTTCATACTGTTTTACATTTATAGAGTGTCCAATATTAGAAGTTCCCAAAGGGTGTTGCTGTATATAGGTTGTACTGTATTAATGGAATGTACATTGAAACATCTGTATAACAACTTACACCCCTGTGCGAGCTGCAAATATTAAATAAGTAAGAACATTTTATGTATATAAGTAGAAAAATATAATGTGTGACAATAAAATGCCGGAGTGTTAAACGATGGAGAAAGCGAAATCTAAATTCGATTAAGATAGACCACTTTGTAATAGATAAAATCTAGTACTATATCAAACTGGAATATTTCATTTATGTAGTAAAATAAGAACACGAAGCTTTATACATACAACAGTGAATGGACCCATATAACAACAACAGTTGTCTGGGAGTGTTCATATTACGTCGTTCACACCACATGGTGTCCCCAGTATGGTTGTCATCTTCATTTATGAATACAATGTCACTTGTTGATGAGTGTAGGCTACCAACATTTAACAATAATCAGTCATTGTTTTACTCAAACTCAAAAGTTTTTCTTTCAGCGGTAGCTTAGCTTGATATAGTCGTTTATCTACCTCGACAGCGTAGTGGTTGACTTACCACTTCTAGTTAGAGGTTTCAGGTTCGATCCCAGATCCAACGTACAGATGGTGTTAAAATGTTACTGCCGTAGCTCATCAGCATAGTTCATCCCTACTGAAATACTGTGTACCAGTTGGACTTAAAATAATGGAAGAAATTTAGCATAACAGCTTATTTCTTTTCGGTATTGTGCTCAAGTTGTTATCCCGATGGACGCATGGTGTTATACATAGTGTAGCAATACCACAGGACTTCGAGCTACAGACCCAAAGTAGGTATGAGAAAATCAGACAGGGAAGGTAGCACTCAACTTAACTGCAAGACGAACTTTGCTTCACTTAAAAATAAAAAATAGCCGTATAAGTATTTTATTTCGAAATAAATATAAATATTGAAAAATTATTCCGTCGCTTAAACTGTCTTGTTTGACATTTGTAGTTTGTTATATAGTTTTGTATTCACGCCAGTAAGTATTATATATCACTGTCATTATAGGAGTCTGATATTTGACCTGTCATGAAATGATGAGCATTATTTCATATAATCATAATATCTGCAATATTTAGTAAACGTTGCTTTTTGTTACTGCTTAACACCTCTAAAGGTTTTGTTGTCTCCCTTTAAATCCATTTTTTATTTATGCGCCAATAAAGAGTCTTTGTTGCCAGGACATTGTGACTAGATTCGCTGTACAAAACAGCCATGTAATATGTATTTCAAGTAATTTGTTTATATTGTTCCCAAATATATAAAATTAATTGTAATACTAGTATAATTATTCCTGGCATCTACTGACGTGTATATAGCATCTTCTCAACATATCAACTGAGACTTGAAAGTTGTTGAACGATGAACTCATGTCATACATAAGATTGCTTGAGACCTGAGGTATAATATACACACACATTGCAATAGTGCATATTTTACAAATAGACATACTCAAATCTCGTAATAGAATTCTATTGAAATGTAAATACTATTAATCAACATTTCATAAGGGATGGTCCCTCAACTAAACATCCTTCATTTCCTTCTGGCTGCCATCTATATCTCATTATATAAGTACACTTTCAACATGCTCTGGTGATTTCAAAATTATTATTTTTAAAACTGTTTGACCGTGTACATATCGCAAGCTTTGGTAATAATTGTAACAAACTGTCTGCCACCGTACACCCAGTGGAACGTTGTGTTTAATATATATATACGGGGTTGGAGTTAACATTTTACTCAAAGAAAAACATGTCAAAATAATTTAAAATGGTTTTAATTTAAATTAATGTAATATGGTATCATGATACGTTATAGCAAACAGTGAGGTTTGTTTAATACCAATACCCCGGGTCACACCATACTCGATGTGCTATTGTATGATATAATATATAAAATGACATTCTTTCTGACTATAACGTTTTTTGACAGGTCAATCTAGCAAACGTCATAGATATATGTCTACCTATCTGCAGGGTTTCTTGGTTCACTGCATGTCTACCTATCTGTAGGGTGCCTTCGTTTACTGCATCAACCTGATACTATCTTTATAAATACACACTATTGAACATAAGAGTGCGAAAGTGGAAACAATTAAACGTATAATAATTGGATATAAGAAAGTATACATTTATAGCTTTAAATCATGTACCCTAGTAACGATCGTTTGGCGAAACTATCCACACCTATAAGGTGTTTTTTATTGAATGTATGGTAACGTCAGGATGAGCTGATGGTCAACATTTTATGTCGACCCCGGACCCACCACGACAGTGTCGAAGGTGATCACAGGAATGGATGGTCTAGTCCCCTGATCCTGGGGAGGTAATCGAGACTAAGGTTTGGACGGTCTGCGGTGAATCAGACACCTTGCATTTCACTGACACGGATACTCCGGTAATACGTTCTACAATGCAATGTTCATCCACATAAAACATTTGTATCACCACTTGAATAGAAGAGAACGGTTTTGTTTAACTTGGCAGTTTCATAGAATGATTTATTGTAAACTGGTGCTAACGCTTCAGCAAAAATGTTATGTTTTTGTCCAAATGAGATATTGTAATGTGCACGAGGCTTTTATAACATTGTTACCAATATGCAGTTTTTTTATCGCTTCGCACCACTGTCAATTAATTGAAATAGGAAAATATTGTCGAGTTCTCAAGGTGCGTTGATGCTCCTCCAAAGAACAAATGTTGTAGTATGTTTAAGCAAGACTCGTGCCATAAACATTAATCAAAAGAGATTTAGAAAAAACATAGCTTGTCATTTACGGATTATTATTGATTAATGTGAACTGTTTTTGAAATTAAAAATGTTTGTTTATGATTATATGCACATAATGAGATATTTCATAAAGTATGTGCTACAGCGATGAAACTGTTTATGTTAACGAGTTGGGTTTAAATCCCGTACCTTCAGTGCTACATTTCCTAGTTGACAAGATATCTTTCAAAACTAGGTCAAAAAAGTAATGATAATTATTATATTAGACCCAGATAGAAAACAAAGCTGTTTTTTTTAAAAAGAAGAAGATATATGGCTTTGTCCAAGCAAGCAATCTTATGCTAAACCATGCAATTTACACCTGCTACATTATTCTATGTGTTATACTGCTTTTTATTGTTATTAATTAATTCTAACGCCACGTCATAACAAGAACAAAATAAAAAATTGTACGAGTAGTTCCCTCGTTGGACGCACAGCACAAAAAGGGCTCAAGCGATCTCATTATCTGCTTGCGATGTATACTATCAGCAATTAGGTGTCGAGAAATATTTATCATTTTCGTTGATCAGTCCATGAAAGCTGTACAGAAAGCTGGTCACAACTAGCGACCACCTCTTAGAAAATAAAATGACACCTTACCCAATGGCATCATATCAAAGCGTCACGGAGAACGAATTCTTGGCCATGAGATCAATTCTCCAAACTAGCTGCTTGTTTGTCCATAGAAGCCTTTTACTGACATGGATGCATTATAGCTGTCCTGTACCGACTACTGTCTGCCACTGTCCATCATGTTTGCAAACGATAAAATAATTTATTATATCAAATAATAGTCTTCAGGACGAATGAAACTTTCAAATGCCATTTGATATACAAGCAATTTATAAATTACGATTTCAGTTGAGCGCTTTTTTGTAATTTTGTTGGTTAAAAACTCAAAATAAAATTGAAGTTTTTAGTTTAACACCATGGCCGGTAGTTAAAAGGGTTTATTGGCTAATCATTGTTTACCATAATTCTCAAACTGCAGTTCTTGTCAAACTGTCACACATTTCATGGAAAAGAATTTTGACATTAAATGTCAGATTGCATATAATGACTAATCTGCGGAGACTTTAATGTACCGACGTATTCATTCAGCATCAGAAAGAAATTGCAGCGGTAACACTGATGGATCTATATGAAAATGGTGAAACGATGTGATTATCTCATAATATCTCGTAATATCTCGTTTTATATGATTGTGTATTATAGAAATTAAGGCTTCGTAACAACAAAATTATATTCATGAAAAGTAGCACGAATGTAGAAGGACAAACTCGTGTGTTGAACGATACTACGGAAGAAGTTAGTTATAAAGGTTGTTTGTAAAACTACAGTACAACTTCTGTATATCAACACCCTTTGGTATCTGCATTTATTGTTTGTTGCTTAGAGGTTGTTGTTTTAAATTACATGTAAGTAGCAACTTGTGGAAATTTGAAGGTGTTGTTAAACGGAGGTGGTTCGAATTCCGCCTAGACTCACTGAGCTATTGACGGTATAGAAAGGCACTTGCTGAATAGAAAAGAAGAAGAATACCTCCTGATTGTTGAGCGAGTGCAGGGGACATTGGGTTTGAACCGTGACTGCAACATGTCGATAGTTAAAAGTGGTACTAGATTGTCTCCGCAACTCATTGGTTGGTATACTTGTCGTAAATGTAGCGATCCGGGTTCAAATCCGGTTGGAGGCAATCCAGTTAACTGTTAGTTAGTCCGGTCACATGGCCATGTAACTGGATAGTAAATAGTACATAGTTCCAACATAGATGACATACTAAAGACTAGTACAGTAAAGTTAAACTATTTAAAAACATTTTACTCGAAAATCATTGGATGAGAATGCATGCACAGGAATTAATAATAATTTGATATACGAGGGTATATCCAAAAGTAATGTCACTCCTCCCGTGGTTTATTTGTTTATATGCCTATATGCATAAATATGATATCAAAATATTCAGCAATTCAATTCTGATTAATAAACAACGTGCCCCATTATCCCATTACCATTATTGGATTATATATACATGTACATTGAAATAGACCTATGATGTCAGATCGCCGCACACGAAAATTAAGATATTTTTTAATTATCATCACGATTTTCTTTTATGCGTTTTTATAAAAAACAAGTCTCGAAAGCAGACGATACTTTCGTGACGTGATGAAACCAATGTGTTGGGCCTGTTGCTGAAAATTCATTGACGTCATTCTATTTTGAAACTCGCAATATATTTTCAACGCACTGATTACTTAGGGAAAGCACGGCATATTTGTGACAAAACGACGCTGCGCGTAATAATGCACTTTTCCTAAAAGTTATGAAAGTCACCTACTGAAACTTTAGTTACACACGGCGGCAACATAGTCTCGTGTACCTGTAGTATAAGCTTTTAAGGGGGCATGGATCAACAAACCATTATCGATAGGGGTCATATGAACGGTTTGTAGTAGATCCGAAAAGAACACCAAGAGTATTTTAACGCCGTCAATTCAATTCGACGTTCAAAACTGCGATCATCATGTGGTGAGTAAGTTGTTTTGCTGTTGGACTATCAAAAGGACACTTAACAATAATTTGATTTCGCAGAGAGTAAGTGTCAGGGGGTTGCACATTTTTTAAGGTTGTGGAAATGACTGCATAGTTTGTGTGTCGTTAGAAATTACCAGGGATGAACTCTTGCTGGATGAGTAGGTGCCAACAACTAACGTCATTGTGACGTCGTTGACCTCGGAGTTGCGGCGATGTTCGTAAGTATGTCTCATATAAATATTCATATCTCAAGAACTATTCTGTGCATTGTTGTGAAATTTAGTAATCATATTCAAATTAGACTGAAGATGCGGTGTGAAAAAAATCGCGGTTTTACTGGCATTATACACGATTTTACAGCATCAGTGACATTACTTTTGGATTCTCCCACGTAGTAGTATTTTTGTGACTTATGTGACGGCTATGTGTGTGTTCATGAATCATATATATGTGTTAGTCTCTTACGTAATAAATAATGCATTTTTTGTGGTCCTGACACGAATGTAAAATACGATGTATGTGCAGTAGTTATACAATGCAATTATTCTGTTTCACGTGGAACAACACTCTCGAACGAACATGACTTTCACTAAATTATCAAGGTAACTTTAGTGGAGAGGCAACCTTTCAACAGCAGCCATACCTGCATATCATCAAGTATTTATTGTGAGGGTTATTATTGACGCCTAAAATCAGACCACCCTATAAAACACATGACGTTGGGATAGTGTTTCCGAAGCTCATTTATTTGATCGGGGTACATCGCCGAGTGCTCAGTGGAACCCTAGACTTTACTGCGAAATCATGGTGTAGTAAATCTAAAATGGTGTTCAAAACGAAATTTGATGACATGGAAATACATTGGACGAGAGGGTAATTTGTAGGAATGCGCAAATATAAGGAAGTTCGAGTGTATTGACCTTGTTTGCCAGTTGTTATCTTATTAGCACAAAACTTCGTACGAAGTTATCAGCCACTACCACTAACCTTATCAGGAATTAATCTACATACATACACGCCGAATTTGTAAATAGGGATATTCAATTTCTCCCTCCTCTGTCTTTACAATGTTTCTTGCGTAACCTTGCGTATATTGCCTTTATCTACATGTTAGCATTTCACACTTGTTAAAATTGATCGGAACACTCGTGCTTATCACGAACAACTGATAGGGTGTACGAGCCGTATTCTTGTTGCTCACGAGTTATCAAGGCTGAAAAACGTTACGGTTTGATATGAGTTATTAAACTAGAAAAGCTTTAGTACAAATGCATTTTCGATTTCCCTATCAGGTAAAACTTCATAGTTATTGCACATGAATAGTCCTACCAGATTAAACTGAGACTCCTTGCATAACTGGTAAAAGTCCGGAGATAACGGCATTATAGTAAATTAACATACAAGTCGAATAAAATCGAGCACAGCCCAATGAGCTTTACTGAGTTTGATGGGTGTCAGTTTAATATGGTCAAGATATACATGAGTTTGAAATCCAAATTGAAGACCATCGACTGAACCACGCGTTCTTTAGCCATAACGAATGTACTTATGTATTGTACAGTTTTTTTCATAACAAAGTATCACATGTCTTAGATTCCGCGACGTTTTGGCACAACGCGTGTGCACTTTTTTGGTAACATATTAGCAAACAATTTCCTTATTATAGTGATTAAAGTGGCAGACACGCTTAGATACAAGTACCACTTGCCACATTTAGCTCGCAGGTGGCTATTTTACTCTATTTCGTTCAATGCCATTTTGTACACACGAATGTCACTAACTTTTCGTGAAGTTTCAAAGTATTGGTGTAATATCACTTTAACAAATTGCAGTGATACTCTTCCATGCCATCTATTGCATATATTGAATGAGCAAAATACCTGTTTGATTGCATTCGATGTGTACAACTGTTTAGTTTTGGGCTTTCTTATTTACAGATGTAAATACACATACTGATTCCAAGTAAATTGAAACTACCGGTAGTTTATCAGACTTACAACTTCAAATAGATAAGCATGGAAGAGTATCACTGCAATTTGGATGAACTGTCCCGTGTGTTTACCTTTCCGATGTTCACACACACGTATTCAAGGTGTGTGGTACGTATTGAAGACTTTGATTGAATGCTTCATGGACATCACCACGCCTAAAATCACCACACCTGTGCATGCAGCTTATCAACGCTAACAACCCATTTTAACGTGTTTTAATACATACTGTTGAATTCGGTCTACAAAAATGCTCTTAAATCAACGTCATTCGTCACTGAATTATGAGTCCATGGCACACCGCTGGCAAGATTTCGGATACCATGTATTTTAATAGCAATGTTGGAATTACAAATAGCAAGACTGGAAACAAAATCGTACACACGTCACTTATATTATATATAATGTCCATATTGCTGAGTTTATGCTTTGTTGAGGGTACATCCTGCAGCGTAATATAACAAAACATTCATCTTGAATAATAATAAATTCTCAATATTTTATCGCTGCCTGATTCACGAATAAACTATTTGGATCATATATAACAGTGAAAATTTAACGAGAATTACAAGGATCCACCATGAGCTTCTATGTAGGATAAGGATATCTCACCCGAGGGGTCGGATTTTAACCAGGGACGAGGCTTGCCGAGTTCCCTGGTTAAAATTCCGACCCCGAGGGTGAGATTTCCTTATCCTACATAGACTGTCTCATGGTGGATCATTTTTCTTCGACGCTATTCGTGAAAATATGAGTTTTTATCATTATTTAGCGTTCATAGCGTCAACGTGACGTCATCATAACGTGGCATTTGCCGTACGTTCGCATTCAAAACAATCGATAACATAACGTCGTAATGTGCCTAAACAGTTATGCTCTGCCTAAGAAAATGCCCCTTAAATAGTATAGAACCTATTTTTGTTCTTCTTGTTAGCTAAATACCCAGTTTATTTACTATGCAGACGTAGTAGAAGCAAACTTAAAGGTCAGAATTAGTTCACGTGCGGTTGCTCATGTAAGAAAGATGTTGCTAATGTAAGATAAGATTTTCTTCCATTAGCAACGCGCTTATCTTACATTAGCAACGACGAAGAAGTCATGTTTCCTCTACATGCGCAGAAGTTGTCGGTTCCTTGTGAAAGATAATAATACCAGGAAAACGGATAAGCGTGTATGTGTTGACCAAATGAACAAATTGTGTCTATAACACAGTATGCTAGCTATGCTCCAATTGCAGCCCAATAGTCGGAAATGTTAAAGGTCACATTGACCTTGACCTATGACCTACTGACCTCAAAATCAAGAGGGATCGTCTACTGTTGCTTACCAACCTCTATGTATAGATTTGAGGATCCCAGGGCATTTGTTTTTTTGAGTTTTGGAACGGAAACCATAATTGTCAGGCATATGAGTACGTTGATAGTTGTTATAGAAAGACAAAGGAACGGTAAATTGCAAAATCATTGTTGTTAGTATGGACATCAATGTACGAAATGAGTTAAGATATGATTGGCGAGGTCTTGTTAACATTTCAATCGTTATTGGATTTCCGAGGAATAATTCCATAATACCATTTACAGTAACTCTTCGTTTGGGAACGAATTATGTCAGCTATTCGCTGTCTAATGTTTACAATGTACAACTGAAGGAAGACGGTGTGTTTTTCAACCAAAGAAATAAGACAGTTACTATACATATGATGCTGTGAGAAAAGCAATTCAAAATAACTCACCAATAATGTTGTACGTGTAGTCTATGTCATTTATTTATATAGCAAGCCTGATAGAATCTGCATTATAAAAATTCCAAGTTTCCCATTAATGGAAAAAGTGAAAAAACGTTATTAAATTCACATTCAGATATGAATGTGCATCTTAAAAATAGTTATATGATAGTGCACAGTATTTGTGAGAAAGTCAATTAAAATATGATTTCAATTTGCATACCCGCCACATTAGGAAAATGTGTGCGATGAAGTTAATCAAAACGGTCTTGAAACTGTTTTAACCGAATTTTCATTCGTTTTCGGAAGTCTTTGACCTTTTCGTTCCTATCCTTAAAACATTTTTCTTTATACTTTTTTATATTTATACAATCGCCAATATTAGCAGTTCAGAAAGGGTGTTGCTGTACAACGGTTGTACTGTAATAATGAAATGTACAGTGAAACCTCTGTATAGCAACTTACACCCCTGTGCGAGCTGCAAATATTAAATAAGTAAGTATGTATATAAGAAAGACAATATAATGTGTGGCAATAAAATACCCGAGTGTTAAACGACGGAGAAAGCCAAATCTAAATTCAATTAAGATAGACCACTTTGTAATAGATAAAACCTAGTACTGTATCATACTGAACTATTTCATTTATGCAGTAAATTAAGAACATGAAGCTTTATACATACAAACAGTGAATGGACCCATGTAACAACAACAGTCGTCTGGGAATGTTCATATTACGTCGTTAACACCATATGGTGTCCCTAGTATGGTTGACACATTCATTTCTGAGTACAATGTCACTTGTTGATGAGTGAAGGCTACCAAAGTTAAACATTATTCAGTCGTTCATGAGTCAAACTTAAAAAGTTTTTTTTCAGCTGTAGCTTAGCTTGATATAGTCGTAGTGCGTAGTGTTTGACTTTGCACTTCTAGTGAGATGTTCCAGGTTCGATCCCATGGCATAAAATACAAATGTCGTGAAAACGGTACTTATATGCCGACCATATATATACCCCTTGCCTAAACTAAGCATAGTGTCTAGGTCTTATGTATTGAATACAATGTCACTTGTTGAAGTTCAAACATTCTTTAACATTATCCAGACATCCAGACATAAAATGGTACAAACCTAAAACCCAGATTGAATCAACTTCAATAATATCGTAAATCCGCCTCGATTATGTAGTGTTAGAATTTCCGCTGCTATGAAGAAGTCTCGGGTTCGATCACAGGGCCCAACATACTGTCGTATCTCCGTTAGTTGTGGCTCAGCATCGTTCATCCCAACTGAAATACTGTGTACCAGTTGGACTTCAAATAATTTAAGAATTTTAACATTGCAGCTGATTTCTTTTCGGTATTGTGCTCAAGTTGGTATCCCAATGAAAGCATTGAATTAATCACACACAGTGTAGCAATACCACAGGACTACTTCAAGCTACAGAACCAAGACGAACTTAGCTTTACTTAAAAAAAATTAGGTTTTTAAGTATTTTATTTCGAAATAAATATAATTTTTGTAAAAAATAATCCGTCGCGAATCTGTCTTGTTTGACATTTGTAGTTTGTTATAAAATTTTGTATACACATCAGTCAGTATTATATATCACTGTCATTATAGGAGTCGGATATTTGACCTGTCATGAAAATGATGAGCATTATATCATATAATCATAATATCTGCAATATTAAGTAAACGTCGCCTTTTGTTGCTGTTTAGAATCTCTAAGGGTTTTATAGTGTCTCCCTTGAAATCCATTTTTCATTTATGCGCCAATGATTAGTCTGTGCTGCTGCGATTTGTGACTAAATATGATGTACTAAAACAGTCATGAAATATGTTTATCAAATAACTTGTTTATATTGTCCCCGAATATAAAATGAAGTATAATACAATTATTCCCGGCGTCTACTGACGTGTATTAAGAATCTTTTCAACATATCAACTGAGACTTGAAAGTTGTTGGCGACATCAAAATTTTGTAAATTAAAGAACGATTAATTCATGTCATACATAAGATTAATTGAGACTTGTACTTATAAAATGAAGTATACTACTGTATACAAACATACTACGATAGTGCATAGTTTACAAATAGTCACACTCAAATCTCCGAATAGAAACAAATGCATTATTCAAGGGAAAGGTACATTATATTAATTATTATTTCATAAACTAACAGTCTTCATTCGCTTCTGGCTCCGTCATCAATGTGAGAGAAATAATATTTCAATGGGGAATCGGAAGCAGGTTTCCTTAGGTAGCCCAATGATCAGGCAAGTTAACTTGCTTAACTGTACGTACAAATGTACCTAAACTAGTATAAAACATCATCAATATCTCATTATATAAGTACATCTCCGACATGCTATTATGATTTCAAAATCATAATTTTTCTAAAAATGTTTGACCGTGTACATATCGCATGCTTGGTTATATTTGAAGCAAACTGTCTGCCACCGTACACCCAGTGGAACGTTGTGTTAGATATATTCATACGGGGTTGGAGTTAACATTTTACTCAAAGAAAAACATGTCAACACAATTTAAAATGATTTTAATTTAAAATTAATGAAATATGGTATCATGATACGTTATAGCAAACCGAAAGGTTTGTTTAATACCAATACTCCGGGTCACATCATACTCCATGCGGTATTGTATGATATAATATATGAAGTGACATGCTTTCTGACTATAACGTTTTTTGACAGGTCAATCTAGCAAACGTCTTGGATATATGTCTAGCTATCTGTAGGATGCCTTGGTTCACTGCAGCAACCTGAAACCATCTTTATAAATACACCCTTTTGAACATATCAGTGCGAAAATGGAATACATTAAATGTTTAATAATTGGATATGAGAAAGTATGACTTTATAATTTTAAATCATTTGCCCTCACTCTGTAACGTTACAGTGGTAGTTTCGAATTTAAAGCTTGTTTGGAGAAACTTTGCACACATATGACTTAAAGGTGATGTTCTTATTGTGTCTATGGTAGCGTCAGCATGAGCTAATGACCTTCATTTGACGTCGACTCCAGATCGACCACAATAGCGTGGAAGATGATCACAGGAATGGACAGTCTGGTTCCCTGCTACAAAGGAGGTAATCCAGATTAGGAAATAGACGGTCTGCTGTGACTCAGACGCGATTCCTTCTACTGACACGAATAATCCGGTAATCCGTTCTTCACGGTATCCAGTACATTCAAATAAAACATGTGTTTCACTTTTTGAATTGAAGAAAATGGCTTTGTTTGTCTTGACAGTTTAATAGAATGAGTTATTGTAAACCGGTGCTTATGCTTCAGCAAAAATTATATGTTTTTGTCCGAAGGAGAAATTGTAATTTGCACGAGGCCTAGCTAAAAACGTTACAAATATGAAGTTATAGTTATCGCTAGGTAGACTGCATAAATTTCAATTACTTTAAATAAGAAAATATTGTCGACTACTCAATGTGCGTGGATACTCCTCCAAAGATCAAATTTAAAGTGTCTTTAAGCAAGGCACGTTACATGAACATTAATCAAATCAAAATATATTTGTAAAAAAACATAGCTTGTCATTAACGGATTATTGTATATCAACATGATCTGTTTTTGAAATTAAAAATGTTTGTTCAGGGTTATATATGCATAATGAAATATTTCATCAAGTATGTAGATTATTTGTTAATGAGTTGAGTTTAAATCCCGTAGCCGTCAGCGGAACATTTTCTTGTTAACAAGATATCCTTCAAAACTGGGTCTTAAAATGTAATGGAAATTATTATATCAGACCCAGATAGAAAAGAAAGCTTAAAAGAAATACATGTAAATATAAAAGGGACGCGTGGTTTTCTTATTCCTTCTTGACGTCGGATACCCTCAGTGTCGAGGTGATTAATCATTTTCGTTGATCAGTCCATAAAAGCTGAACAGGAAGCTGGTCACAACGTGTGACTTTAGAAAATAAAATGACACCTTACCCAATGGAATCAAATGGAATAATCTCAGTGAAGGAATTCTTGGCCTTGGGCTAAATTCTCCCAACCTGAAGATTGTCGGTTCCTAGAAGCGTTTTTCTTACATGGCTACATGTTATATTGTACCGGCCACTGTCCACAGTGCTGTCTACCATGTTTGCAAACAATAAAAATGATATTCTTCGGGACAAATGAAACTTCCAAATGTCATTTAATACAAGCAATAAAATTATATAAATTACGATTTCAGTTTTAAATCAGCACTTTTTGCAATTTTGTTGGTTAACAGTTCAAAATAAAACAAAATTGAAGTGTGTAGTTTAACACTATGGCCGGTAATTTGAAGTGTTTATTGGCTAATTATTGTTTACCATAATTCTCAAACTGCAGTTCTTGTCAAAATTGAAGTGTGTAGTTTAACACTATGGCCGGTAATTTGAAGTGTTTATTGGCTAATTATTGTTTACCATTATCTTCAAACTGCAGTTCTTGTCAAAATTGAAGTGTGTAGTTTAACACTATGGCCGGTAATTCGAAGGTTTTATTGGCTTATTATTGTTTACCATAATTCTCAAACTGCAGTTCTTGTCAAACTGTCACACATTTCACGGAACAGAATTTTGACATTAAATGTCAGGTTGCATATAATAACTAATTTGTGGAGACTTTAATGTAACACCGTATTCATTCAGCAACAGAAAGAAATTGCAGCGGTAACACTGATGGATCTATGTAAAAATGGTGAAACGATGTGATTATCTCAAAATATCTCGTAATATCTCGTAATATACCACCACTCTCAAGATCTGCTGATGAAAAACGTTTAATATGATTATGCATTATGGAGAGATTTAGTCCTCGTAACAACATATATTTCATTATGAAAAGTAGCACGTATGTAGCAAGGCACACTAATATATCTATGTGCAAAAAGGTATGAGGAAATCAGACAGGGAAGGTAGCACTCAACCTAACCAGCCGAGCACAGAAATCGGAAACACCACAACACAACTACACTGAGCACTGCTCACACATAAGCCGAAGAATCAATTCAAAGTCAAAGTCCCCGCCGAAAAAAACAGGATAACCCAATCAATTCTGCAAGAACTGTTGCGGTCTGTGTTGACCAATATGTCAGAAGAAGTTACTTCTAAACATGTTTATGAAACTAGTTAAACTTGGTAAATTGAAACGAGAACTCCTTCAATTGTTCGAATTCCACCTATAGCTCCTAGAAGTAAGGTAACTTAAGTTACCAATTTTCTAGGCTTTTTTCAGCTGTTAAGTCGCTCAAGCACCCTTTGGCACCCTTAACGGCCATCATAGGTACCAAGTGTACCTTGGTGGAGTGGAGCATGTGTATTATTTTTGCTCAGACAAACTAACCAATTGTCCGGACGGGGTCGAGCCAGGTACTTCACCGTTCGATGCGCGCGCGACCTACCTCTATGTCACCGCTCCCCACAATCCTTGAGCGAGTGCAAGAGCTATTGGTTATGTACCCTGATGGTGACAAGTCAAAGAGGTTAAAGTTGGAACTGGTTAATACTCTATACGCGCTATACTAGAATCTACCTCTTGCCTGATGCTAAGTAAGTTACAGATAACTGTTAGTTAGTCCGGTCATTTGACTGACTTGATGTTGTCTAGTGCAGTAATGTGAAGCTATCTAAAAACAGTTTGTTCGAAAATCTTTGGATGGGAATGCATGCACATGGATAAATATGAATTTGATATAGTATTGTTTTTATGACTTATATGACTATAAGACGGCTATGTGTGTGTTCATGATAGGTGTTACTATCTTGCATAATAAATAATGCGTTTTTGTGGACTTGACACGAATGTAAAATACGATGTTTGTGCAGTGGTTAAACAAGACAATTAATCTGTTTGACGTGGAACAATATTCTCGAACGAGCTGACTTTCGCTAAATAATCAAGTTTATACCAGTCAAGACGCAACCTTACAACATCAGCATTAGCTGTATATCATCAAGTGTATACTGTATTAGTAGGGTACTATCGACGCCAAAAATCAGACCACCCTATAAAACACATGACGTGGGTATACTGTTCCCGAAGTTCATTTATTTGAACGGGGGTACATCGCCGAGTGCTCAGTGGAACCCTAGATTTTTCTGCGAAATTATGGTGTAATAAATCTAAACATGGTGTTTAATCAAAACTGTCAAGTTGATATTTATACAAGAAGATGGTTCGATCAGTAAATAGTACGGATAATAGGCATCATGGGCCTTTCAAACATGCCAAACGAAACTAGATGACAGGGAAATACGTTTAGCGAGTGGTTAATAGGTAGCCATGCACATATAAGGAAGTGCGAGTGTATTGGCATTGACCTTGTTTGTGTATTGTTATCTTATTAACACAAAACTTCGTACATAGTTTTTAGCCACTACCACTAACCTTATTAGGGATTAATCTACATACATACACGCCGAAGTTGTAAAAAGGGATATTCAATTTCTCCCTCCTCTGTCTTTACAATGTTTCTTGCGTAACTTACAAGTATATTGCCTTTATCTACATGTAAGCATTTCACACTTGTTAAGATTGATCGGAACACTCGTGCTTATCACGAACAACTGATAGGGTGTACGAGCCGTATTTTTGTTGCTCAAGAGTTATCAAGGCAGAAAAACGTTACAGTTTGATATAAGTCATTAAACTAGAAAAGTTCTAGTACGAATACATTTTCGATTTCCCAATCAGATAAAGACCCTAATTCAATATCTGCTAAATGTTGCATAAAACTAGATATCGAACATGTTACTGATTAGCAGTCAAATTGAAGAACATCGGCTGAACTACGCGTTTAATTAGCCATAAAGAATGTACTTACTTACTGTACAATTTCTTTTCATAACAAATGATCACATGTCTCAGATTCCGCGCATTTTGGCACAAGGCGTGTGCACTATTTTTGTAAGATATTAGCAAAACATGTCCTTATTAAAGTGAGTTAAGTGGCAGACATGCTTAGATATAAGTGCCACTTGCCGCATTTAGCTCTCACGTGGCTATTTTACGCTGTTTCTTTCAACGCCGTTTTGTACACAGGAATGACGATTGTCACTAACTTTTCGTGAAGTTTCAAAATGTTGGTGTAATATTACTCGAACAATGTGCAGTGATACTCTACCATGGCATCTCTTGCATATTTTAAATGAGCAAAATATCTGTTTGATTGCATTCGATGTGTACAACTGTTTAGTTTTGTGCTTTCTTATTTATAGATGTAAATAAACATACTAATTCCAAGTCAAGTGAAACTACCGGTCGTTTATCAGTAGGTTTATTTACATCTTTAAATAGGAAATCATGGAAGAGTATCACTGCAATTTGGATTAACTGTCTCGTGTGTTTACCTTTCCGATGTTCACGCACACGTAATCGAGGTGTTTGGTTCTTATTTAACACTTTGAATGAAGGCTTCAATGGTATCAACACGCCTGTGCATGCAGCTTGATATGTTATCAACACTAACAACCTATTTTAATGTGTTTTCATACATACTGTTGAATTCGGTCTACAAAAAATGCTCTTAAATCAACGTCATTCGACATTGCATTTTGAGTCCATGGTGGCACGCTGGCTAGATTTCGGACAACATGCATTTTAATAGCAATGTTGGAATTATCAACAGCAAGACTGGAAACAAAATTGTACACACAACACTTATAAATAATGTCCATATTGCTGAGTTTATGCTTTGTAGAGGGTACATCCTGCAGCGATATATAACAAAACATTCATCTAGAATAATAATTCTCAACATTTTATCGCTGCGAGTTTCACTAAGCAACTATTTGGGGCATATATAATAGTGAAACCTGACAGCAATGTCGATTTTCCTCTACATTTGCAGAACTTGTCGTCCTTGCTTGACACTCAACTATTCAACGATAATGCATTGAGGATTCTCTCTGCAGATTGCTGTTAGCTTAGCTGATTTTTGGTTGAAGTTTTGTGGAAGGACGATTCAAAACAACACCAAACGAAAGCCACTGAACACATAGGATACTCAGGGAAAGTAATTCAAAACAACTTACCTATAATTTGGTAAACGTAGGTAATAAGTTAGTTATATAGCATGTCTGATACCATCTGCATAATTAAACATTGTAAGTTTCCCATTAATTGAAAAAGTGAAAAACGTTATTAAATTCACATTTAGATATAAATGTGCATCTTATAGATAGTTATATGATAGTGCACAGTATTTGTGAGAAAGTCAATTAAGATATGATTTCAATTTACATAACCGCCACATAAGGAAAATGTGTGGGACAAAGTTACAACAGTCTTGAAACCCGTTTAACCGAATTTTTGAATGTCTATGACCTTTTCGTTCTATTATAGATTCTATCCTTTAAATATTTCGTACAGTTTTTCTTCAGACTTTTCTCGAAATTAAAACTGTCCTGATTGTGTTCCCTAGACATCACATTGACTTGCAGCACTACTAAGATCCATGAACATAAAATGCAACCTCTCCAGTTGGGCCCCTGAATAGTAACAACCTCTATAAAGCAAACACATTCAACAAGATGATAAAAAATGTATTGTACGTGGGCCCATCAATAATTTCGTGAACTAATTTCACAGTTTCATAACGCTTTGACATAGCTTATTGAAAGTTTGCATGGTCAAAGATAATTTATTCTCCAATAAATTCAGCATGAAAAATGATTGCTGACGTCACGATTTATGACGTCATAGCAACATTCGAACGCCATGTCATGGGCGTTCGTAATAAAAAATGGCGTCGCCTAGTAGGACCGAGTAACGTTTTGTGTCAATGATTTATACATTACTCAGGAAATATATCTTCTACATTCAAGAAAATGGTGAATTTTTATTGTTGAAGAATTGCTTTAAGGGAAAAAGAGGAGCAAACAAAGATGATAAGCATATTCGCCGGCCATTTTCCATTACAATTTGCGTTCGGTAAAATGTATTGACCAGAATATTTTGCGACATACATGGAATAACTTGTCAATAGTGAAACCAGGTTCAGAGCACATTTGAAAACTTATTTGTATAGAAAGTTTCATCGGCAATGAGTGTGCTCTTTATCATATGACTAAATCTAGTTTCTAGAATCCAGTTTTTAAATTGAATGTTTTAAGTGAATGTATATTAATGTAAAGCGCAATAGAATATGATTTCATAATTTTTGCGCAATACAAATGACATGTATTTGTATTTGTATTTATTTATTAATGTGTTGCTTCGAAAGCCTACTGTTATTTGAAACTTCTGCAGCAATATTTAAATTTCAGTTGCTAGAGGTTATAAAAACAACGCACATACAACTTCAAATGTATCAGATTCTGTTATACCATGATAATTCGCCAACCCACAGTATCAGCGTTGTTTCGGACACAATCTTGGACCTGGATATATAACTTTTACCGCACCCATCATATAACCTAGGATAGGGCATTAGCAACTTCTGGCCATATCCAAAATCTCAAAAATAGGCAGCATGGTTAGAAATACAAGCCCCGAGAGGAGTTGGGTGCGCCGTAAACGGAAATTTGCGGGAGATGTCACGTGACGGCATGTAGCACGTGATCCGGTTATGGGTCGAGCAATGGAATAAATGCAAACTGTGCACGGGGTGTTACTTTAAAAAGAACTAGAGTCTAATAGTTTGCTAGGCTATTTATATTCGCAACATAAAATCAGTTCACGAAATTATTGATGGGCCCTCGTAAATCAACAACCTTTATACAACCATATTCCCGAAATGTGTTGTTCTACAAAGGTTGTACTGTATTAATGAAATACACGGTGTAACATCTATAGCACAACACCCGCTGGGAGCTGAGTTGCAAATATGGTATCTGTAATTCTCTATAATAAGTTACACACTATAATGCGTGACAATAAAATGCCTGAGTGTTAAACGATAGAGAAAGCGAAATCTAAATTCAATTAAGACAGACCACTTTGTAATAGATAAAACATAGTACTGTATCATACTTAAGTATTTCATATATTCAGTAAAATAAGAACATGAAGTTTTATACATTCAACAGTGAATGGACCCATATAACAACAACAACAGTCGTCTGGGAATGTTCATATTACATCGTTAACACTACGTGGTGCCCCCAGTATGGTTGACACATTCATTTCTGAATACAATGTTGCTTGTTGATGAGTGAAGGCTACCAAAGTTTAACATTATTCAGTCATCCTTGACTCAAGCTCAAAAGTTTATATTCAGCTGTAGCTGAGTTTGATATAGTCGTTTATCTACCTCGATAGCGTAGTGGTTGACTTTCCAATTATAGTTAGAGGTTTCAGGTTCGATCTCAGGCCCAACGTACATATGTTGTTAAAATGTTGCTGCCGTATCTCCCTTGTTTGTTGATCAGCATAGTTCATCCCTACTGAAATACTGTGTACCAGTTGGACTTAAAATAATGGAAGAATTTTAGCATAACAGCTGATTTCTTTTCGGTTTTGTGCTCAAAATGTTATCCCGATGGACCCATGGTGTTATACATAGTGTAGCAATACCACAGGACTTCGAGCTACAGACCCAAAATAGGTATGAGAAAATCAGACAGGGAAGATAGCACTCAACTTAACTGCAAGACGAACTTTGCTTCACTTAAAAATAAAAAATAGCCGTATAAGTATTTTATTTCGAAATAAATATAAATATTGAAAAATTAATCCGTCGCTTAAACTGTCTTGTTTGACATTTGTAGTTTGTTCTATAATTTTGTATTCACACCAGTCAGTACTATATATCACTGTCATAAATAGGAGTCTGATATTTGACCTGTCACGAAAATGATGAGCATTATATAATATAGTCATAATATCTGCAATATTTAGTAAACGTAGCTTTTTGTTGCTGCTTAGCACCTCTACAGTTTTTTTGTTGTCTCTTTTAAATCCATTTTTCATTTATGCGCCAATGAGTAGTCTGTATTGCTGCGATTTGTGACTAAATATGATGTATTAAAACAGCCAGGTAATATGTATATCAAATAACGTGTTAATTGTCCCTGAATATAAAATTAATTGTAATAAAAATATTCCTGGCGTCTTTTGACGTGTATATAGCATTTTCTCAAAATATCAACCGAGACTTGAAAGTTGTTGGCGACATAAAAATCTTGTAAATTAAATAACGATTAACTCATGTCATACATAAGATTAATTGAGACTTGTACTTATAAAATGAGGTATAATGCTGTATACAAACATACTACGATAGTGCATATTTTACAAATAGTCACACTCAAATCTCCAAAATAATTTAAAATTAATGAAATATGGTATCATGATACTTTATAGCAAACATCGAGGTTTGTTTAATACCAATATACCGGGTCACACCATACTCTATGCGCTATTGTATAATAATATATAAAGTGACATGCTTTCTGACTATAACGTTTTTTGACAGGTCAATCTAGCAAACGTCATGGATATATGTCTTCCTATCTGCAGGGTGTCTTGGTTCACTGCATCAACCTGATACCATCTTTATAAATTCACACTATTAAACATATCAGTGCGATATGAGAAAGTATGGCTTTATAGCCTTCATCCCGTAACAGTTTTTTTACAAAGATTGTTTGGAAAATCTATGCACACCTATAAGGTGTCTATGGTAACGTCAGGATGAACTAATGTAATTCCAGACCGCACGGGATAGCGTTACAGATGATCGCAGGAATGGGCAGTCTGATTCTCTGATCTAGGGGAGGTAATCCAGACTAAGGTTTGGACGCTGCTGTGAATCTGACATCGTGCATTTTACTAACTCTGATAATATGTTCTACACGATGCCCAGTACATCCACATACAACATGTGTATCAGCACTTAAAAATAGAAGATATTGGTTTTGTTTGTCTTGAAAATTTCATAGAATGAGTTATGGTAAACTGTTGCTTACGCTTCAGCAAAAATGTTATGTTTTGTCCAAAAGAGATATTGTAACGTGTACGAGGTTTTTATAAAAAATGTTATCAATATAAAGTTTTTTATCGCTAGGTAGACTGCATAATTGTCGATGACTCGGAAAAATAAACTAGTGTCGATTACTCAAGAGGTACGACGATACTCCTCCAAAGACCACATTCTAAAGTATGTTTATGTCAGGCACGTGACATGAACATTAATCAATCAAAAGAGATTTAAGTAAAATCATTGCTTGTCATTTACGGATTATTGCATATAAATGTGATCTGTTTTTGGACTTAACAATGTCTGTTTAAGATTAGATGCGCATAATGAAATATTTTATAACGTACGAGTATGAGCTTCAACGATGAAAAGGTTTACGAGTTGAGTTTAAATCCCGTACAGTGGAACATTTTCTTGTTGACAAGATATCCTTCGAAACTGGGTCTTCGTTAGACAGTAATGATAATTATTATAAGACCAAGATCGAAAACAAAGTTTAAAAAAAATACGACTAGATCTATGGTTTTATTCAAGCATGCAATCTTATGCTTAAAATGCATTTTACATCTGCTACATAAGGCAATACTAAATCGTATTTTCGTCACTGTCAACCATATTTGCCAATGATAAAATAATATTCTCCTGGACGAATGAAACTTCTAGTTGCCATTCAATACAAGCAATAAATAAATTACGATTTCAGTTTTAAATTAGCTCGTTTTGCAGATTCGTTTTTTAACAGTTCAAAATAAAATAAAATGTGTAGTTTAACACCATGGCCGGTAATTTAAAAGGTTTTATTGGCTAAATATCGTTTACCATGATTCTCAAACTGCAGTTCTTGTCAAACTGTCACACATTTCACGGAGAAGTATTTTGACATTAAATGTCAGGTTGCATATAATGACTTATCTGGGGAGACTTTAATATACCGTCGTATTCATTCAGCATCTGAAAGAAATTGCAGCGTTAACACTGATGGATCTATGTAAAAATGGTGAAACGAGGTGATTATCTCAAAATATCTCGTAATATCTCGTAATATACCACCATTCTCGAGATCTGCAAATGAAAAACGTTTAATATGATTATGCATTATGGAAAATTTAGTCCTCGTAACAACATATATTTCATTATGAAAAGTAGCAAGTATGTAGCAAGGCACACTAATATATCTATGTGCAAAAAAGGTATGAGGAAAGTATTTGCAGGAATGCACATATAAGGAAGTGCGAGTGTATTGACCTTGTTTATCAATTGTTGTCTTATTAGCACCAAACTTCGTACGTAGTAATCAGTCACTACCACTAACCTTGTTAAGGTATTTAATATCTACATACACGCACGCCGAAGTTGTAAAAAGGTATATTCAATTTCACATCCTCTGTCTTTACAGTGTGTCTTGCGTAACTTACAAGTGTATTGCCTTGATCTACATGTATGCATTTAACACTAAGTCTTGTTCAATTTGATAGAAGCACTCTTGTTTATCACGAACAACTGATAGGGTGTACGAGTCGTATTCTTGTTGCTCACGAGTTATCAATGCTGAAAAACGTTACGGTTTGATAAAAGTTATTAAACTAGAAAAATTCTAGTTCGAATACATTTTCGATTCCTGTATCAGTTATAGACTCTAATACAATATCTGCTTTATATTGCACTTAACAAGATATCGAACATGTTATTGATTACTGTGAAGGTAAAATATATGTCCCAATTTCAGCCAAGCTCCTTTACTAAACTAGGTCAAATGTCGTCACAAAACAAGATGGTTGCCGGTTTTCATGACGTAAATTGTTTCTGCTTATTCTGCGCAGGTAGAATTGTTTTTGTATTGTCTGTTTCAAAGATTTGTTTCACAGGAAATGTGTCACTGTATCGGAGGAGTAAGTAATTAAGACAATGTTGACAAAACAGGAAAAGTGCTTTTATTCAATTTATGTGTCACGTGGTATGTCAAATTAACGAAAATAGCCGTTGACACTCATTTTGGTCAAATTTTCGTAGAAATACGTTTTCGATTTCGTTGATACAATTACAAAACTTTGCCTAAGTAAAACACAGGACCGAAGGAAACGACCCAGCAAAGTCTGTAAGAAATAGAAAGTTAAGGTGCGCAGAATTACCCGATGCGCATAATTACCCCAAACGACTGTACTCGAACAAATGGGATTGATACTCTTCCATGCCATCTATTGCATATATTGAATGAATAAAATACCTGTTTGATTGCATTCGATGTGTACAACTGTTTAGTTTTGTACTTTCTTATTTACAGATGTAAATACACATACTGAATCCAAGTAAATTGAAACTACCGGTAGTTTATCAGACTTACCTTTCCGATGTTCACACACACGTATTCAAGGTGTGTGGTACGACTTTGATTGAAGGCTTTATTGACATCGCCACGCCTAAAATCACCACACCTATGCATGCAGCTTGATATGTTATTTACACTCACAACCCATTTTAACGGATTATATTACATACTGTTGTATTCGGTCAACAAAAATGCTCTTAAATCAACGTCATTCGTCATTGCATTTTGAGTCCCTGGTGGCACGCTGGCTAGATTTCGGATAACATGCATTTTAATAGCAATGTTGGAATTACAAACAGCAAGTACTTGGACAAAATCGTACACACATCACTTATAAATAATATCAGTTTTACAGTTTTACAGTTTTATTGGTATAATCGGCATGTGAAATGCCTTTGACCATAATATCAATATTGCTGAGTTTATGCTACATTCTGGAGCGAAATATAACAAAACATTCATCTTGAATAATTATAAATTCTCAATATTTTATCGCTGCCTGATTCACGAATCAACTATTTTGGTCATATGTGATAATGAAACTTTCACAACACTGTCGGTTTTCCTCTACATTTGCAGAAGCTGCCGTCCTTGCTTGACGATCAACTATTCAACGATAACGCATTGAGGATTCTCTCTGCGGATTGCTGTTAGCTAAGCTGTTTTTTGGTTGAAGTTTTGTGGAAGTACGATGCAAAACAACACCAAACGAAAGCCACTGGACATAGTATACTCTGGGAAAGTAATTCAAAACAACTTAGCTATAATTTGGTAAATTTATGTAATAAGTTATTTATATAGCATGTCTGATACCATCTGCATAATTAAACATTGCAAGTTTCCCATTAATGGAAAAAGTGTAAAAAAGTGTTAAATTCACATTTAGATATGAATGTACATCTTATAGATAGTTATATGATAGTGTGCAGTATTTGTGATAAAGTCAATTAAGATATGATTTCAATTTGCATAACCGCCATATAAGGAAAATGTGTGGGACAAAGTTACAACAGACTTGAAAACTGTTTAGCCTATTTTTCACTGGTTCTCGAAAGTCTTAAACCTTTCCGCTCTATATATTGCTTGTATCCTTAAAACATTTCGTACAGTTTTGTCTTCAGACTTTTCTTAAAATTAAAACGGTCCTTATTGTGTTCCCTAGACATTTCATTGACTTCTAGCACTAATAAATTAGTAAAAGATCAATAAACATAAAATAATACCTCTCCAGCGGGCCCTCTGTAGAGCAACTACCTCTATATAGCAATACCTTCAACATTTACCTAAGCTGACACAAAAATGTATTGCAGAGCAACAACCTTTATACAATGGCCAATATTGGCATTTCCCGAAATGTGTTGCTCTACAAAAGTTGTACTGTATCAATAAAATGTACAGAGCAACGTCTGTAGAGCAACATAATATTATGTGTGACAATAAAATGCCGGAGTGTTAAACGATAGAGAAAGCGAAATCTAAATTCAATTAAGATAGACCACTTTGTAATAGATAAAACCCAGTACTGTATCATACTGAAGTATTTCATTTATGCAGTAAAATAAGAACATGAAGTTTTATACATACAAACCGTGAATGGACCCACATAACAACAACAGTCGTCTGGGAATGTTCATATTACATCGTTAACACCACATAGTGTCCCCAGTATGGTTGATACATTCATTCTGAATGCAATGTCACTTGTTGATGAGTAAAGGCTACCAAAGGTTCACATTATTCAGCAATTCTTTACTCAAACTCAAAAGTTTAGTTTCAGCTGTAACTTAGTTTGATGTAGTCGTTTATCCGCCTCGATAGTAGTGGTTGACTTACCACTTTTAGTTAGAGGATTCAGGTTTGATCCCAGGCCCAACGTACAGATATTGATAAAATGTTACTGCCGTAACTCCCTTGGTTGTTGCTCAGCATAGTTCTCCCTACTGAAATATTGTGTACCAGTTGGACTTAAAATAATGGCAGAATTTGAAATTGTAGCTTATTTCTTTTCGGTGTTGTGCTCAAGGTGGTATCCCGATAAAAGCATTGTGTTAATTATACACAGTGTGCCAATACCACGGGACTTCGAGCTTCAGACCAGAGACAAATTTTGCTTCACTCAAAACATAGCTGTATAAGTATTTTATTTCAAAATAAATATAAATCTTGCAAAACATCAATCCGTCGCAAAACTGTCTTGTTTTACAGTATTTGACTAAGTTTGTTATATCGTTTTGTATTCACACCATTCATAATTATATATCACTGTCATAAAGAGGAGACTGGTGTTTAACCTGTTGTGAAAATGATGAGCATTATATCATATAATCATATTATCTGCAATATTTATTAAACGTCGCCTTTTGTTGCTGCTTAGCTCATCTAAAGAGTTTTTGTTGTCTCCCTTTAAATCCATTTTTCATTTATACGTCAATGAATGGTCTGTGTTGCCACAATTTGATTTGTGATTAAATATGATGTACTAAAACAGCCAAGTAATATGTATATCAAATAACTTGTTTATATTGTCCCCGGGTATAAAATGAATTGTAATATAGTAATTCCTGGTGTCTGCAGACATCTAGCATCTATTCAACATATCAACTACTTAAAAGTAGTCGACAAAATCAGGCAAGTTTAAGAACGGTGAATTAATATCACACACAAGCGATTAATCAAGACTAGTTATACAACCTAACATATTGTATATTTAAAATAGAAAAATACAAATCTCGTAATAGAAACACATACATCATTCAGTTGAAAGGTACACACACGAGAAAAAAAGTGTTCCCATGAAGACTCGAAAGCAGGTTTCCGTTGGTTAACCCTTTGAACAGGGGAAGTTGAAATATCAAAGGATGGTTAAGCGGTAGATCAGATGAAAACAGCCCTTGGAAATTGGTAACTTAACCCTTTTTCACTGCTCTGGTTGGAGGTTGCGAAACTTATCGAGCACCACGAATACATGCACGTGAAGAGCATGCCGTTATCAAGGTACATAGTATTACATATTCTAGAAGTTGTGCACGTGACGTTGTATGTCATAGAGATATAGTAGTTTTGCTCAAGACCTTTTCATGATTTTGACTCAAGTTTTACACAGCTTCAACGGTCACGTTATCATATAGTACTTTGTAAGTTGCAAAATATACTAGACTGTATATGAGTGTTGGCTCCTGCTTGTGTGTGAAAAAATGAATTTTGAAGGGAAAATGTTGCCATGCGATACATACAACCATGCCTTAACTCACTGGATTTAAAACATAATACAGCGCTGTTGTGTTGCGCTTAACGATACTCACTTAATTTAGTATACATGTTTAATCCGTCTATATCTCATTATATAGGTACACCTTCAACACGCTCTTATGATTTCAAAATTACAATTTATAAAAATGTTTGACCGTCTAAATGGAGCAATAGTGGGTAATATTTGATGCAAACTGCCAGTTACCTTACACCCAATGAAACGTTGTGTTAAACTTATTCATACGGGTCTGATTTGCATTTTACTAAAACCTGTCAAAATAGTTTAAAATTAATGAAATATGGTATCATGATACGTTATAGCAAACAGTGAGGTTTGTTTAATACCAATTCCCCGGGTCACACCATACTCGATTCGGTATTGTATGATATAATATATAAATGAGATGCTTTCTGACTATAATGTTTTTTGACAGGTCAATCTAGCAAACGTCTTGGATATATGTCTAGCTATCTGTAGGGTGCCTTAGTTTACTGCATCAGCCTGATACCATATTTATAAATCCACACTATTGAACATATCAGTGCGAACATGGAATAAATTAAATGTATAATAATTGGATATGTGAAAGTATACATTTATAACTTTAAATTATTTACCCTCACCTTGTAATGTTACAGATGGAGTTTCGAATTTTAAGCTTGTTTGGAGACTTATAACTAGAAGGTGATTTTCTACTTGTGTCTATGGTAACGTCAGAGAACCTTTGACGTCGACTTCGGACCGTGCATGATAGTGTTTCCGATGATCACAGAAAGGAATATTCTGGTTCCCTAATCTAGGGGAGGTAATCGAAACTAAAGTTTGGACGGTCTGCCGTGAATCAGACGAGATTCCTCTTACTGACACGGATAATCCGGTAATATGTTCTACACAATGCAAGGTACATCGAACAGGGAAGGCAGCACTCAACTTAACCAGCCGAGCACATAAAACGACCTTAAATAAATGCGTATAAAAATTTATAAAACAATAGTATGTTGATTTGTAGAAGAGTAAGGCTCAAACCACATCACATCACCATTGTGAACAAATTGTTTGGACATAAGTCTCCAAACCTGATGCGTGTCGGTTAGAAGCGCTTTATTCACATGGCTGTTTATTAGCTATCTTGTACCGGTCACTGTCCACAGTGTTGCCACCATGCTTTCAAACTATAAAATGATATTCTCCAGGACGAATGAAACTTCCAAATGATATTTAATACAAGCAATACAATTATAAAAATTACGATTTCAGTTTTAAATTAGCGCTTTTTGGAAATTTTGTTGGTTAACAGCTGAAAATAAAATAAAATTGACGATTGTATTTTAACACCATGGCCGGTAATTTGAAGGCTTTATTAGCTTATCATCGCTTAACATAATTCTCAAACTGCAGTTCTTGTCAAACTGTCAAACATTTCACCGAAAATAATTTTGACATTAACTGCCATGTTGCATATAATGACTAATTTGTGGAGACTTTAATGTACCGACGTATTCATCCAGCACAGACAGCAATTGCAGCGGTAACACTGATGGATCTATTTAAAAGTGGTGAAACGATGTGATTATCTCATAATATCTCAAATATCTCGTAATATCTCGTAATATACCACCATTCTCGAGATCTGCACATAGAAAAACGTTTAATATGATTAAGCATTATGGAGATTTAGTCTTCGTAACAACATAATTATTTTCATGAAAAGTAGCACGTATCATGGTATGAACAAATACACACTAGTATAATTAAAGATATTATGTGCAAGTTCTGTCGCGGTATGTATTTGTATATATATATAGTAGTGTTTTTATGACTTATATGACTATAAGCCGACTATGTGTGTGTCCATGAATCATAGTTCTGTGTTAGTCCCTACATAATAAATTAATGCATTTTTGTGGACTTGACACGAATGTAAAATACGATGCGTGTGCAGTAGTTAAACAATTCAATTAATCTGTTTCGCGTAGGAAAACGTTATAGCTCACAAAAACATTACACTATTTGTTACAATATACATTTCGATGGCTTAGAGAAGGTCGTAACTACCAAATCGATATATTGAGACAACAAGAGAAAACTGTCTGTGATTTACTCTTTACCTATGGGAAACACGTTTTTAAAACTTCATTTTGGTCAACAATTTCAGATTTTTATGAAAATAGGCTCATAAAAAGCGCCTTGTGATGCTTATTCTAAATATGTATGAATCTTAAAAGGACGTAAGTGGCACTTACGACCTTCTAATTCTAAGCCATCGATTTGTAGTTCAGATTTGTTGGCACTCGATTCTTAGTCGTGGAGAAATTACTTTGCTCTATTATTGAGGCAATTATAATTCAAATGTACTTGCAGTATAGAGAGTTCTTTCAGTTAAATTGTATGTCTTAAAATTATAATAAAGAAACTGAATACTAGTAGCACAAGATTGATAACTGTGTCAGCATTTAATAGTTTATCAATCCGAGTTATCTCCCTTCACCCGTATCAAAGTATCAATATTCCTGACATGGTGAAAGTTTAATCTCACGTGTTCTTAACTTTAACACAAGGAAGGTTACAAAACGAACGTAAGCACATGTTGTTATCCGCACATGTTAGCACACATGTTGCAATCATTTATGGTAATGATTGCGAAATATTGTGTGTCTTGTAAACTCACTTGCCAGCTGGAAAATGATTTCTTTAATATGAAAGTTTATGAGTATAGTATTTATATAAACTAAATCACATTAATTTGATGTTTTAATGTATGCGAAGATACAAATACTAGTCACGTACATCGCGTACACATGTGCCAATGGCGTAATGAAAATTGAATTAAACTATCCATCTAAAATCCAGACAGACAGCGTCTAATTAAAACCAGAATCAATACTGCAAAGGTACATACGAACGGTGGCACATAACGATCAGTATGTATATATTACTTATTACTTCCTCTACATATACAGGAAAATTTGTTCCTGTGTATGTGTACAATGGAATTGTTTGTCCTTTTTCCATTCTCAATTTCATTTTATTTTAGGGCTTAGCCTTAACGTGAGAACAGTCCCTTTAAAGTCATATTATCCTGAAACAGGGTAAATGAACGGTTACCTTCAACTAGCTATGGTGGAGAGGTACCAAAATGAGCTACATATTGTTCCAGGTGAATCGGCTATATATATTACTTATTACAATTCCTCGCCATCCCCTTTAAGATAAAGGACAACGATCTATTAACCAAATTAGAACTCAGTTGGCATTCTTTGAGTACAAACTTATCTGTGAAGATAAGATCATTGGACTTAAGGTGACAAAGCTAAAATCGAAATAAAAGTAGTCTTCATAGGGACGGATAAGGTCCGTTTTACAGGTATACGTGCAAATAATAGATCTAGATATTCTGCACTACATTAATCAGGGACACACATTGTTGGATGTTATCTGTTTGAACCTTAACTCTACAATGTGGCAATTGTAATAGTACATCAAATTTCTATGTATGGAAAATGTTACTTAAAATAGACAAATATTGCACTGGATTGTAACAGATATGGGCAGAGTTAGAACGGTATATATAATCCTACTCCCTAGGCAGACAGATAACGGTTGTTTTGGCATACGTCCGGGTCAAATACCTTATTCTGGTAGGCCAGTATCGACACATTGACCACGTATGGTACCCAATAGAGACCTTAACAGTAGTACCAGCATTGATACTGTTAGGTTATATTTTTAAATTATAGATGCCGAGCATAGCCTTTATTTGCTTTATTTCTACTGAAACATGGCAGGCATATATATGTACCTCCGCCCGGATCGCCAGATAAGACGGCAAGCGCACTAACCACTGAGCTACAGAGGCACATGACTTTCCTTGTATCCGTGTTTGTATAGCGAGAACGTATATTCTTATACGTAAGACGTGTAGTATAACGTTTAAATGACTTCACTTTATCTCCTTTTTGGCGTCATTTATATAACGGGGTGTGTTTCTAAACGGGAAAACATGCATTTTCGTGTTATTATTGTCAAGTGATATACAAAAGAATATTTCAAACGTTTTCAATTGATACGTTTATTGCATAAACCTCGTTCAGGAAATATTATTAACCTCGCCAAAGGCTCGCTTAATATATTTTCCAAAACTCAATAATATAAATTTATATTAATTGATAACTCGTGATAGATCCTCTATACCTTTATAATCAATACCTGCATTAAAATCATTTAAAACAAGACAAACTCCAATGCGAACATTTCGACCTAATATGGTAATAATTGGCAGCGGCAAGTGTTCACATAGAGGATAGATATATCAATTGAGTGCGGATAGATTCTTTATATCATATGACACTAAAACGCAAATAAGCATTGATTTATTCGAAAAAAACTCAATACTTTATACTACACGTGGTACGTATAACTTTATACGTACTGGCTATACTAACCTGGATACAAGGAAAGTCATGTGATATAATTGGATATTATGCAACTCGGTTAACTTATTTTGACTTTACATTTCCAAAAATTGTTCTAGATCTCTTGCACTTTTCTGCATGGGCAGTTTGCAGTACTCTAAGTGCGACCGAATTAATTAACCTACTAACTACAATGTAGGAAATATACAGCATGTAATCGCATGACTAAGAAAATAGTCCGATACAAGTAGCTTTGAGTTGAACTAATCGTAAAAGTTCGGACATTTCCGTTTGTCTCCGGTAAATATACCTCGTGAATAGGTTTGAGAATACACCAAGATTAAGAAATGCGTTCAAGTACATTCGCGAGAGAGTAACATATTCTGTCAATAAGATAATTATTAGATGTTTTTTATATCAGTATATTAAAATTTTACTTTTACGATCAACAAAAACATATTCATGAGCAACTCGGATAGGAAAAACAGCACTCAACTAAAACAACTAGAAATCAGTAACACCACAACACAACTACTCTGAGCAATGGCCAACATAAGCCAAAATAGGCAAAAATGCAGGAAGGCCCAATTTTACAAAGAAATAACAACACCAACGAATGACACACAGCCAAGACCTGACCGAATTTTCAAAGTCCCCGCAGCAGGACAAACTTGTTTCATAAATATAATCCAAAACGGTGACCCAAGCGACCAAATGAGGCATAGCTACGACGTGACCCAGTTTAAAACACCATGGACAGTGACCTAATGTTAATGCGACCGAAATGAGGCATAACTACGACGTGACCTAGTTTAAAACACCATGGACAGTGACTTAATGTTAATGCGACCAAATGAGGCATAACTACGACGTGACCTAGTTTAAAACACCATGGACAGTGACTTAATGTTAATGCGACCGAAATGAGGCATAACTACGACGTGACCTAGTTTAAAACACCATGGACAGTGACTTAATGTTAATGCGACCAAATTAGGCATAACAACGACGTGACCTAGTTTAAAACACCATGGACAGTGACTTAATGTTAATGCGACCAAATTAGGCAAAACAACGACGTGACCTTGTTTAAAACAAAATTTGAACACCACGCAATGCGACTCAACTTTAATAATTCCTTCCCGAGTAAACTGCACAAGGGGTATGCAGGGAGGCACCGGGCAATAAGATAAATTATTTCTAGATACATGCGTACATACAGGCATAACGGCACAGTGACTAAATTTTAAAAAGTTTCTCCCCCAGCAAACTACAACAGCACACCACAGCCACACGTATTTCTAAATGAACTATATGCCAAATCGGTGAATCTAGCGACCAAACAAGGCACAACCGCACAGTGACCTAATTTATGAAATTGTCATCCTAGCAACAAGGGGGGACAACATAGCCTACCGGCATATCTAGCTACAAATCGTTCAAAAATATGTATGCCATAAACATTGACCATAGCAACCAAAGAAGGCATAACTGCACAGTGACCTTATCAGAATTTAACTGCCCCAACAACATCGGCAAGCTACAAGATTAAAAGGAGGGGCGATATCACGAATGAAATATAAAAAATCGTATTTTTTCACAAAATACACCCCTGGACTAACTAATTTATACCTTTTACATACGAGGTGCATTGTACACGTGCTTGGTAACATGGGAGTGACCATTTTCAAAGCATGTGGCTGCAATAAGTCCAAAATGCGTCTTGTTATGTCCGAGTTAAATTACAAGCGTAAAGGCAAAGGTGATCAGAACATGAATTGTGGTTATGGTTGTGTCTCATTCATTCGCCGTTTTTGCACGGGTTTGTGTGGTTGGTTCGCCGTGCAGTAGGGCCTTGGGGAACTTGGTCGATTATTAGCTGCGCTTCATTCGGCAATACCACTATATACTTTCTTTGTGAATGTGGGTCTTCCTGCATTTTATCGACGGGGACATAGATCTTCAATTGTCTCTTCGGCTTATGTGTGGGCTTTGCTCAATGTAGTTGCTAGGAATATGTTATATTATGTCCCACCCCATTCCTACCTTGCCCATTATTTTAACTAGGTCAAGTCGTAGTTGTGCCTCCGTAGGTCGCATAACGTTGGTCACTGTCCTTGTGTTTTAAACTAGGTCACGCCCGGGGTTGTTGTGCCTCATTTGATTTGGTTGCCGTTCTGGCATGTTTTTCTGTGGGCATTGCTCAGTGTACTTGTGTCGTGGTGTTTCTGATTTATGGGCTCGGCTGATTGGGTTGAGTGCTACCTTCCATGTCGGATTTTCTCATACCTTTTAAGACGTCACGGAGTCCAGAGTTACCTATCTTACTGATGCGTATTTTATAGCCTAATTTATAAAAGTAACTGTATTACACACAATTAATATGTTAAGGCTTTTTCATTAATAAAAATTAGAAAGAAGGTTAAGTGAAAAAAATAGGAGGGGAATGTACAATGTTGATGTACATAGACGTACACTAAGTAAGTGCAATTAATGTATATGACCCATGGACAAACAATTAGTTCAGTCATTGAAGCTCAAAAATATGGTCAACCTCAAACAAATTGCAAAACAGAGTTTCTTTGCATTTTCAGCATCTACAGACTATTATCATCTACAGACAAAACGTTAAATATGTGAGTTCAGTGGGGAAAATACAAAAAAATCGACATGTTTAATGTCACTTTTGGTAGCAATTTCAGCATTTTCCTTATTTTACACTACATGGGGAATTTTAAGTTCTAATTATTCCCGTATAAGTCGTTAAATATTTACTAATTGCACTTTAAAGCTTATATTTTCTGAAAGATCCAACCTTCTTCTATCGAATACAAATATTGATTTTATTATCAGACAATTTACTTTTCATATATATGCCAGTCTACGTGTTGGTATACTACGCATTCAAATGTCGACAAAATGACTCAAAATAGCACTTAGAAGGGAAAACAAAAGTTTTATTCATTTCTTTAATATTAATCCAATTTGTTTAAAAATTACACATATCATGTGTTGTATTCATGTGTGTCAAATGGAAAAAGGATATTTGTGTTTGGACAGTATACAATAATGACAATATACAAAATGTACCCGAATCTATCGATTCGGGAGAAATAGTGATTTGTTCTCTCTCTCCGTTCGTCCACAATTGCATTTGTATTCACAATTTTGACTTTATGATAATGAAACTTGGTCAGAGTGATCATCTGAACAAAATTTAGGCCAATGTAGAAAATGGATAATCAAGGGTAAAAAACTAGGTCACTAGGTCAAATTGTAGCAAAACCTTGTGTAGTCGCTAGAGGTCATAATGTTGACCTTATATTTATGAAACTTTGTCACAATAATAATATCAACAAAATCTAGGTCAAAGTTATAAATTGGGTCATCCGGGGTCAAAAAGTAGGTCGCTAGTTAAAATCAAAGGAAAACGTTGTGTAGGTACAAAATTCACAATTTTGGTCTAATATTTATGCAACTTGGTCACAATGCTAATCTCAAAACATCCAAGACAAGTATGTTATTGAATAATTTGGGTCAAAATTAGGTCAATAGGTGAAAATAATTGATGCGACTTTTTGGCGCATGAAGGTATGTCTATTATTTGACCTAGTGACCTAGTTTTAACTCATGATAGGTAAATATTGAATTTGACCTACATTTTGTCTTCATGATCCATGTGACATGGTTGCATAAAGATTAGGTAAAAAGGGCGCCATCAAAAGATTTGTTCTATAATTTGGCCTAGTGACCTAGTTTTTAACTCTGAATAATCCAATTTCATACATGACCTTGATCTTTGTAAGGTGATCATTGTGACTAAACTTCACAAGTGTAAGGTCGAAATTGCGACCCCTGGTGACTGTATCTTGTTTTTTCTATGTTTTGACCTAGTGACCTAGATTTTGGTTCCGGTTAACCTAACATTTTATTTTACCTAGATTAGCTTCCGATGATCATTGCTGCCAGGTTTCATAAAAATCAGACCAAAATTGCGACCTCTAAGCACAATGTAAAAATATGTTACCGGTATAAGTCACGATTTATTTACATCAAAAGTGACAAATATCGCGAAAACATGTGACAATTCAATATATTTGTAAATATCTCAAAAAGTCCCACGAATATTCAATTAGGACATTTTGTACATTGCTAAGGATAGCTTTACGCACCATATAAACACAAAACTGTTTGTTTTGCAATTAGTTTGAGGTTAAAAGTTAAAATGAGTGGACTAAATCGATAACCTACGACTTGTCATTTGAGGTAAATATAAATTATTACCCATTTACCATTTATTTATAGCAAATCGGCATTTAAATACCTTTAGCCATTTACATAAAAAATGGCCTAAGTAAACATAGACACATATAAACAGCAATTTAAATATATCAAAACCAGCATCAATATAATATTACCAATTTTGTCTGCAATTATTATGAAAATATTTTTAAAAAAAATTCACGGTAAAAATGTGTGCTTTTATTTGCCACTGAATGAAATTGTGGTATTTATTATTTTATATTATTTTATTTTTCTTTATAATTATGTACAGTATAGTTTGGGAGCAGTTTTTGGTCTACTAGTTTATGACTTTCAACTTTCCGTCTAAACATAGTTACAAGATGTCGAGCAATTAGAGATAAATATCTATATAAGTAACAACAAACTATATCGAACAAGACCAGTTAATTCATAATTTTATAACATCTGTTAGGCACATGGACACTATTCTCGTCACAATGTCCTATATTATAAGGGGTGTACGAAAAGAAGTACAATTACATGCAAATCTTCGCATTTTCGAAGTTTTAGCACATCAAACTTGACACGTATGCACATCAGACCATTGTCTTCTTATGGCTATAACTTGGTTTACTTTCATTCCCTCGTTTGGTTTATTGTACTTAACCATACAACATTTGGAAAAAACTAAGGACAAAACTGACTTAACTCGAGGCTTTTATGACAAAGGAAAATCTAAACCTTGGTATAAAAAGATACTGAAAAATCAGACAGGGAAGACAGCAGTCAGCAGCTGACCAATGAAAGCAGAACTATTGCACAAGTCAATTGAATAAATACTGTAGCACAAAGACAACTCGGACCGATATAGAAACGGCAACACCGCCTAGCCACCCGCGCATGATTCAGACATATAATGAACCATCCATATCCCAAAAGTTTCACCGCAATGAATGACACACTGTGTACTTAGAAACTCGTGCATAATTCACAATAAAGGTGGAATAATTATGTCAACATTGAAGTGAAGAACGGGGCGACTTTGTTCAGCTGCCACAGGTATGGCACTGAGTTTAAACAAGAATTATCTCGATATTTGAGAATCTTGTATCAACGAAAATGGCTTACATTCTGTCAAACAGCCAAATTGCGACGACAAAAGCCTATCATTGGGATGCTTTACAACCTAAAGTACTGACAATGGTTCGGGAAAGGCAAATTTAACAACCCAAATGTACTGACAAAAGTCCGGGAAAGGCATACTTAACAACCCAAATGTACTGACAAAAGTCCGGAAAAGGCATACTTAACAAACCAAACTCAATAATAAAAGTCCAGGAAAGGAATTATTATTAACTTTACGCAACGAAAGTGGCCGAAGAGCGTTACGAAATAACGCAAAAAAACAACCAATCACGCACAACCCTCAGGGAATTCGTAACAACACAAGCGCACGTTTGTCAGCCAAACCAGACACGAATGACCACAAGCTTTCATCTATCTCAGTCTATCGCAAACAGAGACACATCTGTTTATCGTTAAGTAGTTCGTATCTTTGCATGTGTTCGTTTATTTTATGACAGTCATCCAACCATTGTCTAGTGTAATCAGCTTTCGTCTTCCTGACACACGATTAGAAAAAACCGACTAGAAAATGAACTTTGCATTGATAACATAAAACCTAGTCAAATAATAAACATTGTTTATATCGGCTTGCATTGTTTGAACTGGTGAACCTCCAATACAGAACTACGTTGTTTACTAACATAACGTACTTATAGCGTCAATGTTATCATTGTAGTTATATAAAAATACGTTTCTACTAGTATCAAAATATATCGGTGAAGTGTGCAACGTGTTTGTACTTAAATCTTAAAGGACTTGTTTGTTTGTACTTTTAGGGTCACACTTTAAATAAAGAGGCTCTAGTTTAAATTGATACCACACTCATTTAATTAATCATTTGAAACACAGAACTTACTTTAAATCATGAAAAGAAGTTCGATATCGATTATCTAACCAAATTGACAAAATAGATAAATTAAATTTAAGATTAAAATCAATAATACAAATAATAACGCAAATAAAATACTGTACTGATTCCGAAATTAATTTGTCATTTCGTCTACACAGCTCAAATGTGCTTAAACGAATATATAGAGGATATTTGTTGATTTTGGTGTAAGATCGAATTTTAATTCACCGAGTGATCACAGAAATCAGTATTTTCACGAGTGGCGTAGCCACGCGTAAAAATATAATTTTCTTTGATCACGAGTGAAATAAAATAAGATCTTTCACAAAAAATCAACAAATTTTCTGTTTATTATTTGCTTCATTTTCTGGTAAAACGGTACAGTAACTGACTAAATTCGAAAAAGTACGTTGAAATTAGAACGTCACGACCTGACAACTATGACGACACAATGACGTAACGCATATTTTGAAGCCCTGCGCTTTTGACGTTGCGTTTCTTTTTCTGCACGATACTGGCACCAGCTCCAAAACAGTGAACATAACAAAACGATAATTTCACTGTTATTTGTCATTGTTATTTTCACTGAAACCCACCAAAATCCATTGAAAGCTAATAATAAAATTATTTTGTTAAATGATGCACGTAGTTTCATATGAAAATACGGTTAGATATTGATTTATTTTTGTATATAAACGGTCCTGTTAGTCATCACAGTCGTGCGACGTAACTATTTACAAAATAGTTTACCCTGAATGTTTATGAGCACATGCATATTGCAACCATGAATATGTTGACATAACTTATGACTTAGAAACACGTTTAGGCGTCGAGCTTGACTCAGAATCTACAAAAAATCCAAAATTATTTCTTTAATGAAATGTTAATTTTGCATAACAATGCTTGCGTGGTTCCTTTCAATTAAACCCAAATAAAAGTCCAAAAGACTTCGTTTTTACCCCGTAATAAGGCATTGACTTGGCAAAATATGTTTTTAATACTTTAAACTACAAATAACTTATCATAGTCTATTATATATCTTTCAAAGGATAATGACACTAAAATCTAATCAGAAGTATGGCGTTAATATATAACGTGGTATTTTATTATTCATTCATGGTTTTCCCGCGCTGATATGATTCGGAAATATATTTTCAGTATTTTTAAATAATTCTTTATTGTAAAATGATCTAAATCAAAATGGTTGTAAATTATTTTGAACATTTATTATTGTCCTATACTTCATGATTATGAAACTTAAATTGTTTCTTTTTTCAAATGTGTCCCTTTTTCTCGACACGACGACAATGTGTTAAAATGTACTATCTAATTACCACAGTTTACTTTCTACTTTACTGTCCATTCACAAACCTGCATACTAATCGCAAGGCTAAATATAGCAACATTTAACTAAACTGACACCTAGAAGTGAGGGAAAGTCATTATGTTCAGAGCGAAACAAATTCATTCCAAAATTTGACAAAACATTCACAACTAGTGTCTACCTTGCAATGATCTGTTTCAATTGATAAGGTGCGTCTGTGCTTATATTTTGTCTATATTGCATCGTCCAAAAAGGCAATTGACGACTGTAAATTGCTAAAATGCCTTCTTTACAAACTAAAATAGTTAATTGCAAATCGGACAGGGGACAAATCACTCAATGGATAGATTCAGCAGAGAACTAAATGCACGTGATGAGCTCACGTGTTATTCACTGGGTTGAATATGGTAATTAATTAAATACAAGATAAAAATTATTGTCTAAATACAACATCCCTAAAACACGGTATGTGTTTATTTCTTCATTATTGTAACTTCGCTGAAACGCGAGTTGTTTGCTGTGCAGGAAATTGATATCACACAAAGCATTTTCATGCTAAAAATTTATAGCACAGCTAATAATTTACTAATACGCGACAGATGCGATATGTTGCATGTCACCGTATACACGTGCCAGACTATGTAGCGTATGTTTAATGGTGTGATATCTGATAGCTTTAGCAGCAATTCAAGTCAATCCGACGTTTGGGACGACCCTCATTTTTAAATATTTATGAAACCATTCCTCCAGTTAGCCACGCCCACTTTAGAAAATATAAAAATGCGTTGTATCTTTATTTCCTCTATTCTAGTAAAAGAACCATTGCATTAACGATTATGGAGTCTTTTACTTTGAGCAATATTGGCGACTGTTTACGTCTGTATTTGAACTTATGCTTTATGGTAGTTTTGATGATTGGTCTGATTGTTTGGCATCAATATCGTAAAAACTGGTACTTCAAAAAGATTGGTGTACAAATGGAACCAACATTGCCTATGATTGGTGCGTTTTACAAAATATTAACTCAAGGTATCTTAGAGCACGATGCATATTCAATTAATAAGTACGGACCAGTGCATGGCTCCTATCTTGGAAATGTGCCGACTTTGGTTGTTGCGGAGCCAAACTTCATAAAAGAAATATTCGTTAAACAATATTGTAATTTCCCAAATCGAATGCAAGCGCTTTACATTAGTAAATGGTGGGAGAACGGGGTCGTAATAGCTTCTGGCGAACATTGGCACTATCTACGTTCTTTGATATGTCCTTCGTTGAGTACTAGCACTCTTAAACATATGGAAACACAAATATCTAAGTGTCTATGCTCGGGAAATGAATATCTGACTAAACAAATGGGAAATAATTCTTCAGTGGACATCGATGTTAAGAAAATGTTCGGTGCGATGACAATGGATATTATTTGCTGCACTGCGTTCGGAGTTGAAATGCAGACGCTACAAAATTTAGACAGTGATTTTACAAAACACGCAAAAATTGTGAGTACACTGAACATTGAATCTAATCCTGTGAATGCCATTCCGCTAATTCTTCCAGCTGCCAGGAAAATATTCGAGCTGTTTGATATCGACTACGTTAACAAGTCATCGCTGGACTTTGTGAAAGGTGTGGTTTCCTCGATGATTGATGCTCGTAAAGAGCAATCAGAAAAGCAATACAAAGACATACTTCAGAATTTAATGAATGCTCATAAAAATCGAGGAGAAATGACCGGTGACGTAAAGAACACCTCCAACGTTCAGCATGAAGACAATGTAAAATCATCACCGAAACGTTGGGATATGCGGGAAGATAGTTTTGAAAAGTATAGAACGAAAGGACTGAGCGATGATGAACTAATTGCGAACTCACTAATTGTACTAATGGCCGGTTATGATACCACTGCAACTACGCTTTCCTGGATGACATATCTCTTAGCGATGAACCAAAATGTCCAAGAAAAAGTTGTTAATGAAATAAAAACGGTAATTGGACATCAAAAACCAACGATTGAGATGATGTCAAAACTTCCATATCTAGAAATGTTTCTTTGTGAAACTCTGCGACTCTATCCAGCTGCAAATCGCACGGGTCGAGATGCAGCCGTGGACACTGAAGTACTTGGATGTGACATTCCGAAAGGTTTATCCGTGACGGTTCCAATATTTGCAATGCATCGTATGCCGGAGTATTGGAATGATCCTGATGCATGCATTCCTGAGCGATTCTCTCCAGAATTACGGAAGACAATTAATCCTTACGTGTATATGCCGTTCGGGGTTGGACCACGAAGTTGTGTCGGTATGCGCATGGCGAAGATATTGTGTAAACTAATTGTAGTGAAAGTACTTCAAGATTTTAGTATTGGTGTGAATTCTCAAACAGAAAATCCTCCAGTATTAGAAAAAAGTTTATTGACAAAACCGCAAAACGGAATGTTTTTGAAACTTACCTCACGGACACAAAATTAGAAACTTTTATACTTGCGAAATAATGTTTAAGCCTGAGAGGAAATAAAATCTCGCGTTGTTATGAAAGTTCGGACTTGCTATGTTGATATCCAGAAGTAAAAGAACTGTTACTTACAGTGTTGCTCGCGATATCAATTCCCGGCATGAACAAAACACTAACAATGTGCTTACTGGTGAAAGTTGTTACTTGCGATATTAATTTTCTGTATGAAAATACATGTAACTCGCGTTTTAGCGAACTGTGAAGATGAAACAGAAAGTTCAACTCACGTTTTAGAATCAATTTTCGCCGTGCAAAGAACAATTGTGGTTTTAGTGACTTGCGATATTGTGTGGACGAAGAACTTGGGTGTTAGCAAGCGTTTTTTGTCTTGCTTCCAAAGAACTCGCGTACTAGTGAATTGTCAGCTGTGGTATTAATGTTTAGCACGAATATGCTTTGTGTGATATCATTTTTCTGCGCAGCAACTAACTCGAGCTTCAGCGAAGTTACAATTATAAAGAAATAAACAAATGCCGTGTTTTAGAGATGCCGTATTTAGAGTAATATTATGATATAATATTCAATTAACGATTTTTTTCAACTCTATCCACGATACTAGTATGTGAAAAACTGGTGAGATTATGTGAACCTATGTTGGTTTCTGTAGCTTGCTTTATTTAGTTATTATTGAGGCAATTGTTTATGACAATTATACTGTTCTATGTTAGCAAATAATACGAAGTTTAATTTTAATTCGACGTATACTTAAATAGATGGGTGTATTTATTTATTTATTTCTAAGACCAAGAGTACATAATAAATATGTAACGTTGTAATTTTACAATAAAGTACAGATAAAACAACAAAGCAAAGCGAATTTTATGAGAATTTATATGTTGTAAAATAACATAAAAATATTGTTATACTGACGAACAATATATAAAAAATATACGAAATTCAGCAGCGTTTTATATCCTAGCAAAAAATATTTTGACACTGTGTTAAAAAATTTGTTTGCGAGAAATAAGTACAAATTCTATCTCAAGCGTAAGTGATACATGAATTAGCAAATTTTCCACTTTTTCTCTTAAAAATAAGACAAGCTTTTGACATTAAACAAACGAGAATAACATGTTATTTACAAAGTTCATTTAAGGGCTATGTCCAGAAATATGTTAAACATACAGTAATTAGTTTATACCGAAATAACGTATTTTGTTATTTCCGGTTGATTTTTGTTTTTTGTTAAAATATGTATACTGTGTCCATCTTAACAATTCATGTTTTGAATTATTTAATTAAATTAATTAATTTAATACTTGTTCTGAGCACACTGGGTTAAAATACCCCCGTTATTAGTAAATATTGATACTTTATTTATATTTGATGATATATTTGGTTCAAGGCCAATTTTCAATATGTTCCACTGATAAAAATATCCTATCAACCAATTAATAGTTTATGGCAAATTGCCTGCGACAGGTGAAATAAATCAACATATGATATATTTTGTTGTTGTATTTCTAACCGGTCTACTGTTTATGTCATTCGTTTTGTAAACATGCATTGCCATAGAAACTTAATGGGAAAACTGAGCTTGCCAAACTATGTCGCCTCATAAAATAAAGTCGCAATTATTATTTTTTTTATTTTTATTACAAAATGTAAAATCATACCGTGACAACACTATCAACATAATGTACGTATATTTGTTAGAACAAGAATATGTTTTAATTTCTAATAAAATTAAAAGAAAAAGATGATAAATTAATTAAATTAAATTTGTAAATAGTATGTTATTCTCGTTTGTTTAGTTTCAATAGCCTGTCTTATTTTAAATGAAATTGTGGAATATGTTTTAATATTTAATTATATACTTATTTACTCATATCTTTTTAGCATACTGGTAAATGTATGTTTATCGTGTTATGAAAAAAATAGTTTTTAACTAAAATAATTCTGTATCTGAATATTATTTTGTTAGGAATAGAGCTTAAGAATTGGATCAGTATTTTACATTGTTTACACCTAAGTTATGTGTAACACGATTCTTGTTTACGTTACAACACAATGAGTTACCTTAGATGAACCTAAATACCCTATGTTACGGAAGTTAGACTTTGTGATATCTATAGTTCTGTTTTGACTTAAAACTGATAATCTAGAATTTCAGAATCGAATACACGTGTATGGCCTGATTATGTGTTATTATCGACAGGTCAACAATGTAGTGCAGCACTTAGAAAATGATTCGTAAACGGTTTATCAAAATTACGAAATGTTACGTGAAATTATCGATAAATAATTTTATACAAATATAATCCCCTTAAAGTACGGGTGGACTAACTGTTATCAGGTTAGGTGCTACCATCGTCTAGTCCACAACTCATGAACCTGTAGTTGTCAAGTAGCCATATCTTCACATTTTTAAAAATCATCTTTAGTTTAAAATATCAGAAAATAGAGTTGGCAAATATAATCTTATTGTTTCGAAACCATCGACGATGATTATACAAAGTTCTAGTGGGTAAATGATAAATTTACAAGATATATATATTTATCAGTCAAACATTTTCTACAATTTTGAAAGTATATTGACGTATAAATGTATACAATTTTATACAAGTTTATATACAAGTTTAAAACATTCATAAGTTACTCACTGTGGTTAATATTCGGACGAAGTGTCATAAAATCATTTTATGAAAATGGCAGAAATACGAAACAGACAAAAACAATAAACAATCAATATTTGAATCGTGATATAATGTGCTACCTAAGTTGGATATAGGATGAAATGGTATTAAACAAATTCATTTCTTTTTTTAATTGCGGTTATGTATGTTACCAATTTATTATGTATTGTTTTATATATGTGGCAGTATTAATTCTAGATGAAATATACGAATAGTAAATAATTATTATTTAAATGTCTGTATAAATTTCGGAATGGACGCACAAAACAGTTTGAAACGATTTATTTTTTTATTATATAACATAATATATTATGCATACATGTACGTTGAGTTCTAACGTTTTTTACAATAAATTATTTTGTATTGTTTTCATTTACGCTGCATTCATAAAATTCTGTATTATTAAACATCTGCGTGTCATAATATTATTTTGGCGACAAATTAAATGTTCTTGGTATAAAATGCATTAGCTTTTAAACACGTTGATTTGTTTTGAATAACTTAGGTATTTTGTTCAAGTTGTAGTATTGTTATTATTAATATCTTGATTGCATATACTACTACTTATGTTTAATTATTTAATGTGAGTACTACATACTAAATTATGTCATTTTTTTATTATTTTTTCACGTGTGTATAACGTTGGATACTTGATACATTTTAGATAAAAACTACAGTAGTTAAAGACATTAAATATTAACCCATAACTGGGGTATTGCATTACTGTTATGGTATTATAGTTGACGTCTTGAATATTTACAACGTTAATGGTTTGTATTGCTTTATTTAAGTATTATAGACAGCAAGATTTGGGAATTGCAATTATTCTGTTTTTCATATTGATATTTTTTGACAAATAATTTATATCAAAATGCAGTATGTTTTAAAAACGTGTAAAAAAGTTTTGGGAATGCTGTTCAGATTTTAATATTTTTAGATCAGTATCTTGAATATTTTGATTATTTAATATTATTACATTTGATGTCTTGGAAATAAAGCATTATTATAATGGTTTTATTCCAATACTTATCAAATTAATTTCAGAAATGTAATTATATTTTTCATAGTTTGTATTTCGGAACCAATTAAAAGGAATTTTCATTTTGTTTCAAAGTACAATATATCTTTACGACATTGAAATGTTTACCAAGAATCGGAATATTATATTCAAGTTTTATTATGTTATAATCGAAGCCTTGGATATATAGCAGGCATATACCATGCCCATTGTTTTATGGGTATTATTTACTGAATGATTTAGCACTTTATATAAATATTTTACATCTATCTTTAATGACAAATGAGATGTATTTTTAAATAAATAGTTGATTTTATTGATTACCAACATTCAGTTAACCAATTAATTATTGGTTTAAAAAATGCATGCAATTTTTAAAAAATGTGAAAGTTAGATAAAACTAAATGTCGTTTAGACAAGGAATGAGTCGATATTTAAACAACATGTTCAAAGCAGGATTTTTCGAAAAACTTATAATAATATCTTAGTCTAATTATATGAAATACAATAAAATTGTTTTAAAGCGCGATGCTGTACAACACAAAATGTACGACATTTCAATATCATATACAACTGTTTGTATATTTTTGTAATGCAGTAATTTATTTCATACTTTCAATTGCGTTAAGAATAATTATTTATTAAATAAATACATGCACATTAAATTTTTCCTTTAAATTATGAGTTTTCGTAGTATCGAGTTTTGTGTGAAATATGCTGTTTTTCATGTATATTCAATATCCTGTTTTTTATGTCCAAAATGTTATTTTATATTCAATATATTCGTATTTATTTGCAATATATTTAATTATTTTTTATTTATATTCAATATTTGTTTCTTATGACGTGCAGGCGATTCTCCCATATTCAATATTTTAATTATTGCTATTGATCTAACAGTTTACAGTTTTATTGGTATAATCTGTTATTGATCAAATATGTACTATGTACGTATATATATTCTATATTTTCTTATTTATAAATAACATCGTTTTTATTTTCATTCGAAATATTTTCATGAATTTCTGTATGCAATACTATTTCAAATACGTGAAATATTTTCTTTATTAGATGTTTTTTAATTAATTGATTATCAAAAGATATAACTGGATTTTATTGATATACGATACTTTTTTTTAAGTAATTTTACCTGTCGGAGGCTGACAAACGTGACCCAACATTCGCATGTCAAATATGGATACCAATGGCTTAGAATGAGAAGGTCGTATATTACTACAAAATCGATATATTGAGAAAACAAGAGAAAACTGTCTGCAATTGACTGTTTACCTATGGAAAAACAAGTTTTTAAAACTTCATTTTGGTCACCATGACAATTTCCGAATTTCGTGACAATCGGCTCACCAGAAGCGCCTTGTGAGGCAAATTTCATATCTGTATGAGGCTTATATGGTCGTAAGTAGTAGCTACGACCTTCTTATTCTAAGCCAACGATATGCTGACATCCAATGGGACGCATCGGTATACAACTTGACATATTGTAACTGTTGTTATCGCATATAAATGACATCGGCATTTATTGAATGTTTATAAAAAATGTAGCATATCATTACGAAAATCTTAACTATTAATGATTTTAAATTATCGTTTAATATTGAAAATATGTTAATTATAAACGAGGTCTTATGCATATAAAATAAGTACATATTGAATATAAACAAAATAGTCTTTCACACGAATACAATAATTTTGAATAAAAGTGAAAAATAAACTATTTTTGGTGATAGCAGATTGCTCTGCTAATGCCGCCATCTTGTAATGTATGGAATAGGTTCCAAACATGTTCACATTATCTAGGTACATGTATACCCACCACATTTCCCTTCTCCATACGACTGTACGTTGTTAATTTATAAAGGGTGCGATATTAAATGTGTATCATTAGTGTACGTGGTGTTGTAAATTTATAACTTGTTGAATTGAGGCACTGTATATCATAATGAGTTTTGTATTCATGTCATGTCTCCTTCCCAAATCTCCACATTTTCTTATAACATTTGTAAATAATCAGCATTTATTTGTGTCATTTGTCCCTCTTGATAACTGTACATTTCCAATTTGCATTTGGAAATATTTATTTCGAGTAGTATAATATTAAATTTATTGTATTGTCATCATATTGGCTTTGACTGTTTTCGTTTTATGTTAACTTTATCAAAATAGGTCATTTTACATGTTTATTAACTCTTATATAGAATTGCCATATTTAGAACTTGTAAATTTGTTGTCCTATATATCGCTGGCTTAGAATAAGAAGGTCATAACTACTACTTACTACCTTTTAAGACTGATATATATGTCCAATCTGCATCATAAGGCGCGTCTTATGATCCTATTTTTGTGAAAATCGGATCTTGTCATGTGGACCAAACTGAACTTTAAAACGCTAGATTGCCTCTTACGACCTTCTCATTCTAAGCCAGCGACTCGTAAATGACATAAGGTACTGTAGGAAACGTCATAGAAGAATATTAACTGCAAGACTAAGAATTAAAGCGCGTGTAAATAGTGTATCCACCCCAATACTAGGTCGAGCAAAAGTGTTTGGTTTTTTGTTATATGTGTGCAATAAAAGTGCTTGCCATGTTAGAATACAATAACATTGTTTGAAAGATTTTTTATTCAATAAAATTGTTAAACACTTTGATTTAGTTGTTAGTTGTTTATTCAGGTGTATATAAACAGAGGTCACCTCAATATTTATTCGGTACATCGTCCGACTCGGGCGTTCGAGCGTGGGTTCAATCACCAGCCACCTCGTATGAAAATACCAAACAATAAGGTAGCCATGATGCCCTTGCTACGCGTACAGAAAATCCTCTGTGAAGGACTACAAACATGTATCTCACTTGCAACACCTTAACACACCAAAATGATGATGTCAAGGGGAGTCACTCTTCAAACAAATGACACAAAACGAAAGGAACAAAATGAAACACTTAAATGGAATTCAGAGATAATAAAAAGAGGCCACAAAGACAACAACAGAAATGAACAAGACATAATTAAACGGAAAATTATAAAGCGATAACAGATACCAAATGTCGAACAGAAAAGGCTGCACCCAACTTAAACAGCAAAGTTCAGAAACTTTAAGAATATCTACACATACAACTTATACCACGGCATAATGCCAAATACATAAACAAACGAGAACATGAACTAGAAAACTAGAAACAACAAACTACACCCATAACTATACACTTGCATAATAACTTATAAACTAACCGGGTATGGTACGAATAGTGCGAACGAATCAGATATGGGACGAATAGTGAATCCGAAAAAAACATCGGTCGAGTTATTCCCGATCAAAATGACTAATACGGAGACAGTATATCATTTTGTTCATTACTTAAGATTGACAAACTCCAATATTAACGTCATTGGAACTAAAATTAAACACAATTTAAAGAATTGAAACAGATGCGACATCCAACATGATCATCAAGGCACAGTAGGCAAATGTTTTTACAGATAAATAAAAAACAAGGCACAGATAATGCCCTACATAAACCAGCTAACAGAAGTACACTTGATTACAAAAAGTGCAACACAACTACAAAGACACACTTTCTCACACTTGTGTGTCGCTTAATACTGTTGTGCTATTATTTAAAACCATACATAATATGCTTAAATGGAAACATCTAGTACCAAGCTCGTCAAGCTTCAAAAGTATTCGTAAAAGTGCTTGAATACCTAGTTTTAGCCATCTCAAGTCACAGGTAACTGTATCGTTGAAAACGAAAAAAAAACGAAAACATATTTATATTTTTCTATAAAGGTTTATTTGTTCTAAATAAACCAGAATTTCAACCAATCAAAAACAAACAATGACTATCAATATCTCCATAAACTAACTATTATCTTCATATACAGCAATGTTTGAACTACATACGAGAGTTGTACCAAAATAACGTAGACTTTTGTCATACGTTCCATACCATTCATCATACATACACATAATTTTGTGTGGAGTGCAAATAATATTTACTGCGTAAGTACGTAAAGTTTCAAAGCCGTATCTTATTTGGATCAATTTCTGCAGCTGCCGGGGATAGATAGGGGAACGGTATGCGGGCACGTCAACGGAACGTCACGACGTCGGCGGAACTTCAAGGATAAGTGAAGCTCCTAACTGTGTACATTGTAGCTATAAAGATGGGCACAACCGAACACAAAACTAATGAATAATTATTTACTACCTTAAATGTTATAAAAGTTCCAATTTACTACCAGTAATGTCGAATAAAACCCTCATTATAGAACGTCGATCCAGGTCGATACAGTAATAGAAAACGCTTGGTGACGTCGCGTTCGCCGTTAGTTTTCGGTGTCGACCACGATTGATGAGCTTGTGTCGTTTGGAAATCAGGTAACTCGATAGAAGATATTTCGAGTTAGCGGGTTCCAACATTTAAAGCGTTTGTTCATGCGTCTTCCCGAGGTTCACACAAAACGTCATGTTGATGCAATTTCCAAACGTCATATTTTCAATGGTGACGCGCAGCAGCGGTTGCTTGTTTTGTATCATAAATCAACAACAATAACAATTATGAAGTCAAAATTTACGGCGTACGTTCCAAGGATATTGCGCGTGTAGGTCAAGAAGTCGCGTTAAAATTAAACTTGTTATCGGTTAGGTATAAGCAGTTAAATAATGCCAAAACTGTTTTTAAAATTCGCTGCCCCGCCTATCCAACTACATGTAATAGTTACCAAGGCGACTGATTAAATGGCTTTCTAACATTCCGATAGAAAATATGTTTACCGATTCTCTTGAAAAAGGTTTGAAGTTTTTCTACTGCAAATTTGGTGATAATACATGCCCAAATAAAAAAGTTATAACAAAAGTCTACGTAATTCTGGTACACCCCTCGTACATGCCAGATCTGATCGAGATTGACCCAATAGTTAAAAAGTTATACTATAAAAGGTAGATACTGTCCACATCCGATTCTTATGGTGCAATCAACACAAATCTGTATGGCCGTCTCCCACAACGTGTTACATCAGTGACAGTTAAAGTAAACCTTTAAGCCATGGACTTTAGAATATGAAGTTAATTTTAGGCTTACATTCATCCCATAACATTGTTTGTGTAAACACACAGCATTTTATAGATAATTGGTATGCATAAAGCAGTGTTTTTATTTTTAAAAAAGTGCACCTCTTGAACCGGCTCGTGGATTTCTGTACAAAAACTACAAATGGACATTGAAAGAAAAAGAAAATAATTCAACAAAAAATATTATTTTTCATTTTCAACGATTCAGTTACCTATGTGTCAAGTCATATTACTACAAAAACACGATATCTCATACGAAAAACAGTCGTTAGTTTTCATAATCATACCCAAGCTCAAATATAGCTGGCTTAGTATTTGAAGGTCGTAAGTGGCACTAATAATACTAATGCATATTTTACATCTACATCATATGGCGCTTCTTATGAGCCTATTACGTAATTGACAAAAGTTAAAAACTTCAAAATAATTGGAAATTATTTTTAGGTTCAAATTTGATCCATGTCAGTTGATCCTTTGTGAACATGGAGCCAGTCAGTCAAACTAAACGGAAAAATAATTAGACGACACCAAAGACAAAGCTAAAATTGCGCAATCCAGCGACAAACATTAGGGACTCCAACGACCCGACCACAAAAACATGCAAAACTACGTCCCCAGTGACCAAACAAGCACCCTCCATAAGGTCACCAGTGACATAGTTTAAGTGATCGGAAGACTACAACGAATATACCATAACGCTACCAACTAGTGACTAAACAAGTTGTTCTTTACTAGTATAATACTTATATATACTATATCAACAAACGGTGACTCTTGTAACCAAACAAAATATTTATATGATAAACTATATATTTGGAAATTGGATAGGGAAGACAATACTCAGCTTAACCAGCCGGGCTCAGAAACATTGAAAACATAAAACAACTACAGGGAGTAATGTCAATATATAGTCTAACGAAAGATGTAAAATACCAAGTCCTCGCTGCAAAAGAGCAGGATGACCACACGAAATGCTAAATACGATGAAACCAAGGAACCTAATGAAGCGAAACCTATTTTCCTCCAATTCCCGGCAGTAAAAGAGTAATGCCATTGATATTATGTCAACAAACTAACCACAGTAACACCCCAGGTAAATGACAAATTTGCACGAGTAAAAATAGTTTAAATATATATTTATAGCTAGCTGAAGTCTTTAAGAACTTAAGAACAGCAGTAAACGGTCAATCTCTCGATCTGCACAGGTAATTAATCGTTGGAAGCAAAATAAATAAATGTAAAGGCCCCCGGTTTATGGTGTTATAAACAATTGATGAGAAAATCCGACAGGGAACGTAGCACTCAACCTAACCAGCCGAGCACAGACATCAGAAACACCACACCACAACTACCCTGAGCAATAACCACACATAAGCCAAATAAACAATAAAAAATCCAAGTCCCCGCTGAAAAAATGCAGGATTACTATATTTCACAAAGAAAGTATAGAATAGCGGTTATTGCATGAGACCGAATGCTGAAAACGGTGATAGGATGGACACTGACTGGTAAGCAATGCATTTACCGATCAAGCGGGCAATAAACGCACGGACAATAAGCACACACGAACAGTAAGTGAAAACGTGCAGATAACGCATGTAACATGTAAGACGACGACATGTTCATGACATGACATATAGCCGTGATAACCAGAAGGGGAATCGCGTACTCGACAAGGTCCCTGGGTCTCCACTATCTGTATCCTAGTTTCATTTACGGCACACTAAGTTCAGATAAAATCGGATTATTGGAATATTTTCCTAAACAAATGTACTCTAAGAGTACAGAACTAGAACACTGGTCCACAATCATTAGGCAACCAGATCATATTGCAATTTATAGAATCAGCAATTTTTCATGTTGTTCGCGCATTGCAGGTTTTGTTCAAACCGGCTATTTTTTGTAACGAAAGTGTACAATATTTTAAAAGGACATATATACACGTTCCCTTTGGTGGAGTGAAAGATGGGCAAAAATTGCAAATACAATCAAGAGGTCAACAAATGTAAACCTCAAATGAAAATAAATCAAAACAGGTTGAAATGTTTCGCAAATACAATGCTGAATTGTTTGGACGTCCAAACATAATGGTCAGATATACTATCATATAAATGTCTATATGTTGAGAAACATTTGCCAAACTGACAATAGTATACAGTATGCGTTCATAAGACCAATGATACTCTAAGTGAACACTCTGGAAACAGAACTGTTTGGACGTCCAAACATTTTAGTCAAATTTCGTCAAACTATTCACATTTTGGAAAATAAATGTTTCGGCAATTTGATTTACAGAGTGTGCATATGTCTGAGAAATAATATGTTTGAGTAAAACGTCCAAACATTTATGTTCCAAAATTTGCATAGTTTGACTATATTTGACCGTTTGAAATGTTTGAACGTCCAAACATTTTGATAAAATTACAATAGTATTTAGTTTTCAATAATAAAAAATAGAATAAAGATACTCAAAATGTGTACACTTGGAATATAATTGTCTGGACGTTCAAACAATTCAAATGGTCAAATATAGTCGAACTATGCAAACTTTGGAACATTAATGTTTGGATGTAATTTTAAATGGTCAAATTAAGTCAAACTATGCACATTTTGGAACATAAATGTTTGGACGTCCAAACAATTCAAATGGTCTAATATAGTGAAACTATGCAAACTTTGGAACATAAATATTTGGATGTAATTTTAAATGGTCAAATTAAGTCAAACTATGCACATTTTGGAACATAAATATTTGATTTTAGAGTGTACACTATCAATATTATGTGTATAATTGATTCCAAATGTTTGCACGTCCTACCATTTAATTCAAATAAACCCAAATTATGTGGATTCCGAAAGAAATTTCGTGAACATCCGAACATTTTGATCATATTGTTTTCATGTCATTTTCTATATTTTGAAACAGTTGTTTTTAATTTTCAATTCTCAAGTATGTTTAGTTATATAAGCAACACATGTGTCAAAAATACCTTCAGCAGTGTCTTGGAATTGAAACATATCCTTTATTCTTCATTGTCAACACATTGGGTAGACATAGGAAATCTCATGGTGGATGACACTTTTATTTGTAACGGTTAAGGGGCATTTACATTAATTTAATAGAACTGATATATACTACATATAGTAGGAGTTTAATTTCTCCAACTCTTAAGACATTCTCACTTTGTTATGTGTATAGATAACCTTTATTTTAAGTAGAATGAGAAAATCACCTCACTGATGGAGTGTCTGAATACAAATTTCAAGGAAATCAAAGACACTATTGTATTTGGGGAGATCAACTATGACTTTTGACATGATATGTGTGGACATTGCTCAGTGTAATTCTGTCGTGATCTTTCTGATTTCTGTGCTCAGCTGGTAAGGTTGAGTGCTACCGTCCCTGTCGGATTTTCTAATACCGTTTTACTTAAACATTTTTCAATACCAACTTTCTTTACATATCAATATCAATAATAGCACTCGTCGTATGCATTTAATTGTATTCAATTATACTAAAATACAAGGCAATCTCCAGTTTAACTGATCCAACTTTTCGACTATAATTCAAGTCTTCATCAGGGATACATTTTTATCAATTGTATTCAATTTTAGTATTTAAATTAATCAATTCACATTATCATTCAAGACTTATTATACTAACCCCCGGATACATGGAAAGTCATGTGATTAGAGGATAATCGTTTTGGTTTCTATCCAGCAGACCCATGTCAGTTTTGAAGGCACGTAAGAAAAATATTTCTATTAAAATTTCGCTGGCACTTAATTACGACCTTATTAGACTAGTGAATATTCGAAATTTACACCATAAGGCACTTCTTGTGAGTCTATTTTCATGAAAATCGGAACTTGTCATGATGACCAAACTAAATTTGGAAAAGCTTGTTTTACCATAAGTAAAGAGTGATTGTCAGACACATTTTCTTGTTTTCTCACAATATTGATTTTGTAGTTACGACCTTCTCATTCTAAGCTAGCGATATAGTTTTACAGAAGTACAGTAATGTGAACGACTTTCATTGCTTAATTCATTCCAGTTTCTCAACCTGATGAAATCTGATAGGTGTATTCAGAACCGTCGTTTCGCAAATAAAAAATATTGATATAGCATACGTATCGACAATAGGTAATCAAAGAATTATTATATAATTATAATTGATTGATATATATAATTTGATGAAATTTATTTAATTGTGCTTTTTTACCAATGCGGCGCTTTTGAATATGTATGAAAACCTTGAGCATTTGTGTGACTAGAGGTTCAATAGGGCTCATCAGTGTTCAATACTAGGTAAAGGGCATACCAACAATGAGTGTCAATTATTTGTTCAGTAAACAATTACGTCAGCATAAAATGCATCTACGGAATTGTATTGAAAGTTTCTTCACCCTTCGAGTTTAAACTGTCAGGTTCTTAATAACTTTATTGTATCCACTATCTTGAGATGCATACACTTGTTGATTAAATGTAAATACAATAATGTATATTGCATAAAACATAATAATAGTTTATTATATTATTGTTAGAAATAATTATTTACATAATGTAGCAGAAAATGGTCAATATATTACACAATTGACATCACCTAGTTGTCAATATAAAGCCTTTAAATTATTTGTAACGGCAAATTGTAATCACATGGTTGGAAAACCTTCGTCAAATACCTTTGACACATATCAAGGCTTTGCGATCTATGCTCCTAAGTAATACCCATATAGCAGAAGTACCAGGCATCTGTTATAGCGCAAATAAATGGACGTGTTCCTCAAAACATCAGATTCTTTTAACCTAATTTATTAGAACTTTGGTTTGTTTTCTGATATTGCTTGACGATTTGTCTGTTGGATGAAAGTTTCGTCTTCTTATTGTTCCTTACCTTGTTTCTGTCAAATGTGAAGCTTGAGCAGATTGTTGCACGTCTCTAGTTGTAGGAATTAAATGTCACTGTCGTCTCTGTTAGCTGGGCCGGTATTTATAAAGCATCTTAAGTAAAAACTTAAATATTTTGACTTAAGTTAAAAAGTTGAGCTTCCCATATATCACAAGAAGCGAACAATGCCCCATTTTTTCTATATGATTATTGTAGATCTTTACAAAATGCATCGTTACTATGTAAATAATTGTAAATATTAGTTTTCCAGTTAAGCTCATACACTTTAGGAAAATTTGAGATTTTAAAAAAATTCTAAGTTTTCACTTAAGATGCTTTATAAATACCCTGTTTCTTGCATGAAGAGTTGATTGATACAGGGATACATATCCTACTTGAATAAACTTGATTATTTGTAAATATGAAATGAATTTGATATGCTGCTCTTTGTTGGCTGCGCGTACGCCTGTTTAGGATTCAAGTAGTTGCACCAAAGAATTTACCCTGGCTTGGTATTCAACAACGTTCATCCACATAAAGGCCGTCATATTGCGGTAGTTTGGTGCATATTTTGGCACAATTGTGGGTTTGATGATAAAAGCATGGACCCTCGCATGATGGTAGTATGTATTATGGTCAAAATATAAAAAATGTTGCTATGACATACCATTTAATTCCATGTCCAAGGCTTTGAAAATTGAACGTACATTGCCAAAGTGGTGAACATATCCAACCATGATTTTTGGTTAGTTTGATATCTAAGCAGTCCGAAATCAGTTGATGGATTTGCAGGTGATTTTATCAATGCATTATGCTTTTATCATCAGACCCACAACATAGTTATAGATCTACATTACTATAAAATGCATGTAAATTGAGTTGCTAAATGCAATAAATAAATACAATCATGTTGATGATTTAATACAATTATGTCACTATAAAAAACAAATATCAATGTATAAGAAACAATTTCACATGCTTTGGTAATTTGATATGTACATGTTCATGTTTTTATGCATGCTGTTTTAATCACAAATGTCAATAAATAAACATAAATATTTACAGTATACTACAACCACCCCTTTGTTACGATAACAACACAAAAAACAACTTTGATACAAATGCAATCAAAGACAACAATGTTCCATTATCCATCATATCATTACAGGATTTTGCTGGGTGTAATATGTTTAATAGATCTAACCTTAGCCTACTTGTAAAACAAATAATCAGTAAGTTATGTTTGAAATATTTTTGTGTGAAAGGGAATAAAGGTCCCCAGTCGGGCCGTTGAAAAAATTGCCTAAAACTGAAGAAAAGGGAAATGGATGTAAAAAGCCATTATTAGTTGCGCTAAAAAGGGATATTGAATCCAAAATACTTTGTTACATATTTGAACATGTCATTAATAAGGTTTAAGAACTGTTTACAAGATTAAAAACATGAACAATTGGGAAAATCTTATTATTTGCCGAAAAACGACATTATGTGAGAAAATATAACAAACATATTATAGTATTACCTATTTTGGGGTCATATCGCGAATATTGCCACACTAAGGCCAACTTATGAATTCCCTTACAAATTTATTGTTTGTGTATTATGCATTAACATAATGAGAATAAAAAACAACAACAAAACAGTGCCCAACAATGCATTTTAAAACTTTCCTTAGTGAATTTTCAAACGCAACCCCAATATTGGGTGGCAGTAATTTGCTGCACCCCAGGTACAGTTTGCAGCTCAAGTTAGTTTATAACATACATATTCTCTTTGAATTTGCATTTTTGTCAATAAATTACTTCCAGCTAGTGTTAATTATGAACTATCTCTTAATACTTTCATGTTAAATAAAGGGCCTGAATTAGGCATTGTATGCAAAACTAGCAGATTTTACGACTTGCGGCTTAAAATTCCTGTTGCCATGGCAACCATTGTATTATCTGTACTAAAATCATTTGCAATTCATACAATTGACCTGGAAACCTAACTTACACAGGTTAACAGTTGTTTGTTTCTCAAATAAAATATTTACACCAATTTGAAAACACCTTAAACATTCTCAATAATTTCTAGGAACACTATAATACAATATTGGCATTACGTATAAGAACAAACATTTATGCATTAACTGATGATACATGGACAAATATGCTCATGTTTTGGCATATAATGTCAGTCACAAATGTCAATAAATAATCACATATTTACAGTATAATACAGTTACTATAACAACACAGTAAACATTTTTGATATTAATGCAATCAAAGACGACACTATTCCATCACATCATAAAACGATTTTTGCTTGGTGTAATTTGTCTACTTGGGTATTTCCTTGAACCCAGTACGTCCGGAAACAACAGCAACCCCGCTATCCAAGCCAGAAAACAGGCGAGAACTGTTAGTCCTAATGAATACGACACCACGTATGGGTCAGGTATATAGACCAGCCAGCATATCATGCCAATAAATCCAAACAAAGCTGAAAAAAGATGAAAATTATTTAATGTGGCCAAAACATATAAACGTTTATGATGGTTTCAACTAGGTATTGTTTCAAACACAATAACAATGATGTTGTTGAAAATGTTTACCTCGAAGGTCACTGCTATTGTAATTCTGTTGCTAAAACGATTTGCGTTTAAGGTCACTGCTCGTTTCAACGAGTTATTGCTCTGACAAGTTTGTAATGAAAATATTTTGCTAAAGAAAGTGACTGCTAGCTTCAAAAAGTGATTTGCTTCAGAAAAAATTGCAATTGCGTTGCTGTAATGGTTTGCTTAGAATGTTAATGCAACAAGTTATTGTTTGAAACAAAAGTGCCATTTTGTAGCCTAAATGGCAAGTTTGGAAAGTCACAGCTAGTTTCAACGAGGTATGGCTTCCGAAGAATTAGAAATATAATGGCTATAATGGTTTGCTTGGAAGGTCGCTACTCGTTACAACAAGTTATTGCTTCAGACAAACTTGTTATGCTGTTGTTGACCCTTTAGTTACAACCAGTCAGCCATATATCAATCAATCAATCAATCAATCAATCAATCAATCAATCAATCAATCAATCAATCAATCAATCAATCAATCAATCAATCAATCAATCAATCAATCAATCAATCAATCAATCAATCAATCAATCAATCAATCAATCAATCAATCAATCAATCAATCAATCAATCAATCAATCAATCAATCAATCAATAGGATATTACTTTGGAGCCAAACTTTGTGTATACGATAATAAAAGATAATACCAATCATGGACAATATTTCCAAAATCATTTCATCAAATTGTAACACAAACCCGGGTATTTATCATAAATGTTTTCATCTGGATTTTTGAAAATTATTGTTGGAATTCTTACCTGTTATAAAACACATGATGATGGCTGTGGTCGCTAACCAGTTCTGCCTGGCTGACGGCAAGAAACAATATACACCAATAACTATAGTACATAATGCAAACATTATCACCACCATTATCTCTAGCCCTTGTGTAGCATTGAAGTTAGCTGCAAAATAAAAAATACAAAAATACACATACAGTACCGTACCATAATATTCATGCAATGTTTATCTACTATTCTTTATAATTATTACTAACATCGTTTATTATTAGTTCACAATATAGCCCAAAGCGTATGACCTGACTGACGCATATTACTTGATTATGTGCCTAAAATGTTGAAACTGCGAAGACTGTCAAACTGTAATAGGTGTTTATGAACCAGACCACAGTTTGCAAGCCTCTTATACTGATTGGCCACATAGAAAATTGATAATCCACATATCAAAAATAGTTTTCCCATGGGGAGCAGTGGGCAGATCCAAGGAAATTCGGCAGTTTGTCTTTTTGGGGTGTTTTCCCTACCCAAGTTAGTTATAGAAGATGATTTGAATATCAAATGTCCCGATGGTTTGCAAACAAGACAATGTAATGTAAAATGTTGTCTTGAATAGCAACTGAACATAATTATGAGCATTATAATGACATATAAAAAGAATATACAATTACTTTTTCAAATCGTCAATTCCAATGAAGGTCAGGTTACGCACATGGGTATTGAAAATGTTGTTTAGAGTTTGCATGTGTCTATTCTGGGTTATTTAATATGTATTGTTCGGTGTAGGGTATGAAGTGTGGGTAACATTTCATAACGTGCATGCCTAATAAGATGTCATAATTTGTACATTGGTATAAATAAAATAGAAAATCGTTCAATAAACGCAGCACTAAACTTGAAAAGCCGAGACATAAAGTTGGATCAAAACTTAAACCAACTTGATTTAAGTAAGAAAATGAACCCACATATTACACGTTTTTGTTCAGTTATAGTAACGTAAGGACAGTGGTTTTTGTCATCTTCAGAATGTATTTCTTTTTAACGGCCCTAACGGTCCTAACGACATAGCTTACAATTTGTCCTGTTTTCTGTCTGTTTTGCTCCTTTCATGTTCTGCTGTTTCTTGTGAATGCTTCCTTTCATGTGCGGTTTGTTATTATATCGATGGCTTAGAACAAGAAGGTCGTAACTACCTCTTACGACCTTATAAGATTGATACATATTTGAAATCTGCTTCACAAGACGCTCCTTATGAGCATATTTTCAAGAAAATCTGACATTGTCATGTTGACCAAAATAAAGTTTTAAAAACGTGTTTTTCATAGGTAAAGAGTAAATTACAGACAGTTTTCTCTTGTTCTCTCAATATATCGATTTGGTAGTTACGACCTTCTTGTTCTAAGCCAGCGATATAGTGTTTTTAATTTAATTTAGAAGTGATGAATATGTACTTGTGTTTTATGGTTAAAACTTACGGTCATGAGTTTGAATCGACATACACTTCATAAATCTTATAAGTGTGCATCTTTTATTTTTGCATAACTTTTTATTAATCGATATGTTTGCGCGAAATGTTGTGGAACTGCTATTTACAAGATTTCCATGCACTGTTACTATTCCGTGTTAACGCTTTTCGGTCGGGTTTTCACGGTCCGTTGAGCAATGCAGCTTCGAAATTAATTCAATGCACATGAAAATCGTGACTTGGCATGTAATAAATTCCATGCGGCCATTATTTATACGTAACGATAGCGATGGACCAAAAGTCAGAAAAACACCAAACTGGGACGATAATCAATTGAACAAAGCGGAAAAGTCATCCGTCTGGTATACTTATTCGATGTCATATTCAATGTTATTAGAATGACCCTCGTCAGTCTAGTGATTTGTCATTGGCAAAACTATAGGTTTGCGACATTGCCCTTTACGCACCATCACATTTATTACACATTATGTGTTTTATGTGATATAAAATTCTAGAGAATATAGTTAATCATCTTGGCTGTATTTGTGGAAATGTTCAGCTTGATCGGTCCAACATTTATTGAAATTGGGCCCCTTTATACATGCACGCTTATAAGATTTGTTTAGTGCATGTAATTAATTCTTGTTGCGTTAGAAATTAGGTAACTATAGGTGACCGATTTTGATTAAAACTTAAATGAAATATTGGCGAAATATATAATAATAAAACATAATAGTCTTACCCTCCTTCATTGAAACTGGAATGTCACTTTCTGAACATGCATTATTTGAACATGAGTTCATTTTCCACAATCCCACACGAATACTGGAAGTAGTTATTTGATACACCATCCATGAAACTGTTGCTATGCCAACAATTTGTAGTATAAATCCGATAATTATTACCACAAAGGCAATTTTTGCCCAAATGGACGCATTTCCACAAACCGCCATTTTTTGAATTTTTTTTTGTGAACACAACTTAATTATTCGTGAGTAGTATTTTTCTATTTGGTCAAAGATGGAACGTCGCACTATAGTGTCAATTAATCCCAAATGCAGTATAATATAAAATCATTTATAGAACTGACCAGTTATTTCAGTTTTGTTTTTTTACAGAAAAGCAACATGTGCGTAGCATCCGAATAAAACCTTCAAATCAACGAACGTCAGAATCTTCATGTAAAAATAATTTATGACGACATTCGAGAATCCTTTAACCAGAATATGCATAAATCACATTAAAGTAAACGTCGAGGATCATAAAAAGAGTTTATGTTGAAGCTTAGTGTTGTCATTATTCAATTGCCGTTTGAATAGAATCCTAATGAAAGAATGTCAGTCGTGAATTGAAAAAAACGTATCAATCTATCGAGCTAAGATGTTGACAGAAAACGTCAACAGTGAAAGGTTATTCAAATAGCGGTTTTAATAAACAAGATTGATTTAGTATACAGCAACTTCTATTAAGTATTTATCAAAGGATATGCCGCTATCCTGTATGTATGTTTGTAAACATCAACAACTAACGTCACAGGTTGAGCTATTGATATTAAAAAAGGAGACGTTTTGAAATTAATATTGATTAATCACCAATAAATATTTAATCGAAGTTTAATTAAAAGTGTCTGAATGCGTATGTACTTTAAGGTCACGTCTATACACTGAAAGTACATAGGAACGAATGTATGAAGAGTGGAAAATTAAAAACTTATGTAATAATTACATTAAGCTCAGTTTTGAGTAATTATGTTTTCCTTAACAAAAAAGCAAGCAATTATTGTTATAGCATAAACAGCAATCAATGCACATAGAAATTGAAGACATGTAATTAAAAAGTATTCATCCGTATTTGAAGAAAAACCTTCCATTCGATTATATTAAAAGACGTATTTTAACATGTAGCTTTACTGTGATTCCCTCGATTTATTAGATATATCGAGGTTGTTGCATGTATATATCCGTCGATTATTATTATTCAGGCCAGTCATATGTTTACAAAACAATGTACATGCAAAAAGTGCCATTTCACTTTTTTAAAACATAAGATAAGATAAGATAAGATAAGATAATCTTTATTTAACGTCGGTAATGTTTACACATATTAACATAAGCTTGAAGCTTGTATCCGACATAAACATTGACTATCCAATAACATACAAACAAACAATCTATAAAATAAACTAAGATTAAACATATTAAAGACAGTATCACATTCAAATATTCATAATAATATAGATAGGTAAAAATATATAAATAAATACTCCAGGAAAGACGTGGGTACAAACTAAAACTAAGACATGTATATTAAAGAATGAAACACAAGTTGAGCAGATTAATAGAAACAATGGAAACCAAATCTAGATAAACAGCAAGATTATTGGAACAAAAGTACATAAAAAACAGTCACAAAAATTAAAATTAAAAACTGTATTTATAAAAAGGTCATGACTAAAATAAATAGCAAAGAAAGACATGTTCAATGGAATAGGCATTAAGTGGTTAAAATAGAAGTACAGAATGGCATACAAAATGGCATACATAATGACATAAAAGAATTCAATAAATAATCCATGCAGTTTTATGTATACAGCAACATGATACACGTCACAGACGGTACATGTACATGCAAAGTTAGGCAAATAAACGAACATAAAACGAAACATAAAACGTATACAACCAGTGTCAATCAAGTGGATGCAATACATCCTAAAAATTAATTAAAGGGGGGGAAATAAGAAACTGAGAGGAAACGTGAAGCAAAAGCCGACGATTAAGATAGTGCTAAGAAGGCGTATCACCTCATATCAGATATGAAATGAACAGATTGACACTGCTTGTATACGGGTAATATCAACAGTAGGTGAAGCAATAATAAGTACATACGAGCTAGTCAGCAGAGTTTTAGCACATGATTATAGCATCACTGTGTTATAAAGTAACATAGATATCTATATATATAAGCATTTAAGCAAATGATGACTCAAACATAAAGGTGACAACATGACATTTGTAGGTAAAGGGGGGTAACTAGAAACAAAATAGCTAAACGATGTACATATGACAAATACAGCACATAAGCATTTAAGGAAAAACAAAAGCAAAACTACACTATGTACACATGGTACAAGCACACTTAGAGCCACTCCAGGTATGGATCAGTCTCCTGGGGGGCGTTTTATCAACGTGTCGTACGACAATACTATTAGCGTTTTGTCGCAAGTTGTGTCTTACGTCGCTGGATCTGCGACCAAGGCGTTTTATCAACGTTTTGTCTTAGCTACGATGTCGCAACTTGGTCGATTTTTGTCTCAAGTTCTAAGACAGGGTGGAGGCTGTCGTAACTCACAGGTTTTGTCGTAAACCCAAACAAAATGGCTGCCATTCGTCTGCTTTTAGCTCGATTCGATAGCAATTTTGACATTTTTGTCCCATAAACGATATTTCGAATAGTTTTGGGCCGATGTGTTGCGGGTGAGTCACGAAGTAGGACATGCGGCAACCACTCAAATGAGTGAAGTGTAAACAAATCTGAAGAAAATCCAACTTTAAAATCTTCACAAGACCAATGTCATGATGATAGCTAACAAGGTAGCTGTTTGTTTTAAATTATTTAAACTACGTAAATTAGATCAAGTTTATTTCAATTGACGGGAATTGTCATACCAAGCAGCCAAGGGAGATTACTCAAACTTCAGTGTATTCTTCTCTACTGCATTTCAGGATGCTATTTGACATTAAAAAACTGAAATTAGTCGCTAAATGTATGCTTAAGTGTGTTATTGATAGGCATATTTATGATAAATATCATATTGCGTTACTGTGCTTCTTCAAACTAGCTACCAAAGAGGACCAAAGAAACTACCAAAGTAAAAAAACATACCCCACCCACTAAGTTTCATAGTGACTTTTAAAATCATGTTGATTTATTGAAACCAAAATGCCACCTGCCTTTTCAGCATTTAAACAAAGCCCCTCACTCAATGGGTGTAATGCACCAGTTAGTTGCATCCATTGGCCCCAGCCCCATGGATGGACAGTTGATAGCCTGGGAAACAGTCATGTTTTTACCTCTTCCAGCTCCCCCATGTTGGGAATTTTTTCTCCGAACAATACCCCTGGGAAATATTTAGTTGTCAAGGGGCCCGGGAAATACTGTAGATTGTACCACGAGCTGTCCCCCGCAAAGCCATGGACGGGTGGGGTTTTGACAACACAAAAGTAAAATCCCATCTTACATGTATCCCCGGGGTAGGGTAAAATTCCTGCCCCCCCCCCCAGGACCATGCAGAAGGTAGACATCCCTACACATTGTTCCTGTCCTAATCTAAGTATATTGATTTTAATTAATATATTATCATTATCATTAAAATCAAATCCTAACATTCACTCCATTCTTTGGCGCTGTTAGTTATCCTATATCAGTGTAAAGTAGTGGAGTTTATATATTGGTCTGATTTTTATGTTAATATATGTGCCTAAATTAGTGAAATATAGTCTAGGCTATATGTCAAATCCCAACACTAGCCCGGCTTGGAAAGATAAAAACCTGGGACCATTCCTATATTATTCTACAGTCTTAATTAATTGTAAGATTCTTGCATAATTGGCAAAGATAGCCTATACAGTGCATTTAAAATTATTTTTGTTTGCTGGAAAGCCAAAAACCTGAGTTAAATACCACCTTCAATCAAAGACCACCAACATAAAGGCACTATATAATTTTATGTTAAGCATGTCTGTCAAAACATACATTTAACTACCATTTGACATCTGGTAGTTCATTTAACTCATCCTGTGAAGAGAAACCACCTGTCAACAAAGATTTGCTGCTCCCATGAATGATCTTAATGCAGCAAAACATGTTTGTAAACTGTAAAATATTGTCTAGAAATTAAAAGTGATTTTGACCAAAAATGATGCTGTAAATTTAAAATGCACCTCATTTCTTTATTGCAGATTCATATCCAGATAGAACATATATACTAAAAGATGTACAATTGTATGTGGTAAAATGAGAATCACTTATAACAGAGTCATATATAGACAGTAATACCAGCATTATGGATAAAAGGTAATTAATTGTCCTGATCTTACTTATATTTGCTGATCAAAGCTTTTATTTTCTTTATTTCTACTGACATATGGCAGGCCTTCGTGGTCAAGTGATTAGAGCATTTGCCTTCTGAGCAGGAGGACGGTCGAAGGTTTGAGATGAACAATTTACCTTTAATATGTGCTCCAACGGGATTTGAACACAGGTCGCCAGATTACCCTAACCATTAAAATACGGAGACACATATCTTTAAGAAACTGAACTACATGTAATTAATAGTCTTAATCCCAGCATGCATGCACATTACTTGTGGTGTTTATCATTAACACAAGCTGCAAATAAAAAGTGTTAATCTTTACTGAAACAGATTATACATGTATAACTTAAGCAATGTGTTCTGTAAACATTTCATTTATAACTAAATTAAGTCAAATAAATGACTTCTGTTTTGTTGTATTATGCTTTCAGCTGAGCATTCATGTAGATAAATTAAAGTCTAGTATTTAAAAAAAAAAATTTAAATTACAGAAGTACATGAAATTTAAATTTAATTAATTAATTCAGTAACTAACTCCAACATTTATAGTTATTTAAGTGTTTTGGCATATTAAACATTTGGTGTTTTATTATTAATTTTTGAATATTATTTGTTTATTTTCAGGAAGTATATCTCTGCTTGTTCAACTGGATGGTGGCGACTTAAACTAGATAAATTTGAAAGTTCATTGGGAAAATTCCTGTGGCCAGTGGAAGTACATTGGTGTTATTAAAAGATGAACTTTTGATGCAACTCTGCCATGATCCTGAAAAGCTCTATAAATATTGTAATGCTTATAATATGCTTTAGAAATTTGTCATTTTGCAACAAACATAAAGACAAAGCAACATGTGTCAGTAATTTTTAAAACCTTCCTAAATGGTTCTAATATGACCTATTTTATATCTCCTTAAATGTCTGAATTCATTTTTGAACACTTCTTAACATTATTAGGTGAATGTATCTTATTGAGAGAAAGTTCAGTGCACAAGAACTCAAACTCTGATTTTCTATATTTTTGAGTTATTTCCCTTTGTAATTTTTCATACTTGCTCTGGGCACAACTCACACAGTACTGGAGAAATAAATTTGAAACTAAATATGTAAATAGATATCAGTGAGCCCAAGAATCATAACTCTGTGTTGCATATTTTTGTAGTAATTTAATATGCTTAGTACTGGCTCATGCCATAGCTCATAAAATATTCGAGATTTAATTTCAATTTAATCTTCATAAGTGAAAAGATCTCATCATTCATAACTTTCTTTTGTACGTTTTTGTAGTAGTTTTGCTATGACCGCCCAATTGGAGAAAATTACCCGTCAGTGACGACTCTTGGCATCAGTATGTTTTGCATTGTTTCATTAACATTTTATAGCCTTACATAATTAATTGTATTAATCAAACTTTATTTGTATACATAGAAACTGGATTTATTATGTCCCACCTTTCATGAGAGGGTACATTGATTTGCAAATGTTGGTTGGTCTGTCTGTTAGTTGGTTGGTATTAAAATGGTTTGCATTCCACAGCTCAAGAATACTTTGTCCTAGGACCTAGCAACAGTAGAAGATATATATTAATTTTGAGGTCAGTAGGTCAAGATCACTGTGACCTTAACCATCTCCGACTGTTGAGCTGTTATAAGGCATAATTGTTTTTAGGACTATAAGTTTGCCCTCCGTCAGTCAGTGAGTCCGTCTGTCAAGAAAATCTTGACTCAAACAGTTTTCAAGCTATGAAATTTGGTATGCAGATAGCGACCAATATGAAGATTATGCACGTCTAATTTTTGTCGATTCGGACAAACAATTCCGTTGCCATGGCAACAGAAAGATTGACAACCTGGAAACCAGATAGGGGACTTCTGTAATGCTTGCAATTCCTAATTACTTGTTTTAAACATCTCTTGTTAAGATATGATCAATACAAATTGCTGTTGAATACTTTCAAAATTTTGCTCTACAGTGATTTATGCTTGCAAATATAAGATTGGGAAATACACAGAAGAAAAATAGTACTTGTGTCATTATTTTATGTATTATCAATTATTTCTTATTCTGCCCCAATAATCAAAGGACAGTATACAAAATCAAGGTTGCTGCATTTGAGAGGTAAAAGTATATTGTTTTTTCTGGAACAAACTTATTATGCTGTTCAACATTGGTTTTTGCTACAGGCAAGATCGACCTGGCACTGTAACGCATTGTACTTCAGTGTGTACTGTAATGTACCTACCCCCCAGCACAAAAGCACCCACAAGCTGCTTATTCAACTCGAACGTAGAAAAGAACGCAAAATGGTACTGTGATTGCCAGATGCTGCTCTGTATAGGCCCCTTTTTATAAAGAGGCGGTTGAATACAGTTCGAATGTCGCCATTACTTGCCAGAAGATACGGAATCCACGCTTCTAACTTCCATGTTCGATCATGTGTGTTTGGAATATTCAATATAATATCCGAATCTAAAGCATTGGATATTTTCTTATTGAAGGAGGACCAGAAACTATATAACACTGCTAATTGCTACACACTAGCTTTGGCCTTATTGAGATTGGTTGTACCAGAATTACGTCATCACTTTCATACTATTCATCGTACAAACAAATACTCGGGAGTGTGTAGTGAAAATAGAATTTAGTGCATATGTACGGGCAAATTCAAACCCGTAGCTTATTTAGATTGAAGTCTGCAGGTTCTGGGAATAAGTAGGGGTACGGTGAGCAGAACACGTCGAATCAACGTCACAACGTCGGCTAAACGTTCACTGGTTTTACATTTGTTAAATGCAGATGCCTGTGTATGTACATTCGCGGGGGTAGGTTAGGAGATAATGATGAGTTCTAGCCGATTTCAAAGTCAATTGGGTATACATGTATCTTGATCTGTGAGCGTTCTGATATGTCTTCATTGTGATGGGCTTTTCGGTGTTCCGTAGTGATGATCATGAAGAACAATCCACCTTCTTACCTGTAGTATCGTACATGGAACTTTTAGGATAAGTCATTATCCTATCCGAGTGAAATGTGGCTATAAAGATGCATCAGTCAGTTGCATTCACGACCCCCCATCCCTGGGGATGGACTGGGATTTTATTTTTGACTTGTCAAAGCCCCCGCCAGTCCACAGCTGGTGGTAAAATTCCCGGTATTTCCCCGACCCCTTACAACTATATATTGTCCCCGGGGTATTGGTTCGGAAAAAAACCCTCCCCGCAGTATGGGGAAGCTGGAATTCAAAATCACGATTATTTTTTCCGGCTATCCACCGCCCGTCCCCGGGGTTGAGGGTGTGCTTGCAACTGACTGGTGCATAATGTCGCGCATAACCAAAATACTACAATGTCGATGCTGGGGGATTTTTGTCATGCTAACATCGATAATATTTCTGTTAAAAAATAATATTTTTACTTATTCTCTTGGAAAAATCTAAGATTGTGAACATGCATTCCTAATTAAAAAAGTTATGACAACTAAAACAGTCCCTGTAGGTCTAATTATTCTTTAACACTCCTCGTACTCCACGATCTAGATATCTGTATCTATCTAGAGAATCAAGTACTTCACAAGATTACAACAGCTAGAGAAAAACTCCGAAAGAAATAAGTTCGTGTCTACTATGGATGCCTTTTCCTCCAAATACATGCTTATTTCCAACTATGCTCAACTTTTCACAGAGGCTGGTCGACTCAGCCGGGCTATTGACCTGCCGAAATCGCCTACAAATTGTAGATCTATCAGATGATATTATTTGAATTTCTGTGAATTCGTCAATCTATGAGTATTTGTGACTTTTGTCTCTATCAATTTATGTACTAACACATTTATAGTTGTTAAATCGCTTTTCCTAGACCTACTACCAGATTGTCGACACAATATCATTAATTGTTTACATTGACAACGCTTATTTGACAAGTGCGCGTCACGTAGCGGAAGTAACGTTTCTGGACTGTGTCTCAAATATTAATGACTTACGACAAATGTTTGTCTTAGCTGCGACACTCGATTTACGACACCGTTCATAAAACGGTTTCGTCACGTCTTATCTTTTTGTCGTAAGTCACAGAGTTAAGATAAGACGATGTCTTAGCTACGACATGTTGATAAAACGCCCCCCTGATCTCGTTATAATCCGTAGTTACACATAACTATTGTCTTATCGTAGTAAATATTGTCTTATACACATACCAGGGGATTTGGTTTGTGGCTCAGTGACTACTGATATTGCAAGTTACAATGCCACTTTCTCCATTTAAAATGTTTAAAAGAATAAAAAAAATCTGTCCGTATTTTGATAGAAAAAATATATGTTCAATTCTAAATATGGTAGCGCAAGATGGAACATACGGTACAACCCTTCGATTAACATTGTAAAAATGTGTTTAAATATTAAGATATTTAAATACTTGTTCCAATTTTTCCGTTCACGAAAAACCTGTCATCTAACCTGTGTATAACATTTGACACATAGTAGCTGCTTCTAATAGTAACGTCATATTTAACCCCGGTTCGGAGATCTTGATAATCAAATGTACACATTATTTTAGTAGCAGAAAAGAAATGCGACATCAAAAGAAACCTCGGGGCAACGTGTGTGGTGCTTGGGGAAACCCAAATACTAAATTGGAATCATGTTCAACTTGGTAATGCTACGGTCACAATGCTCGTACGATGTCCGTAGGGATTTACAAACGCGTACGAGTCTGAAATATTTTAATCCTATAGGTATTTGTAGGTTCTTTGCTTCTGGTCACAGCTCGTACGGATCTCGTACGAATTGTACAGAATGCATAGTTTTCACCAGATCACCGAGTCCTCTACGAGTTTTGAAAATCCGTACGATGCTCGCACGAGTCTCGATATCCGTACGGGCACCGTGCGGGCTCCATACGGACGTCCATTCTGATCACTTCGGTTTTTATCCAATGGATTTACTGGAGACAAACGGAAGTGGCCGAGCTTTTACGACTGACGGACGTTGTGCACGTTCAGAAAAATCAACTCGTACGGAGCTCGTACGAAGTTCGTAGGGCAAATGTGACTAGGGTATAAATGCCATATTTCACCAATAAAACTTCCGGTATTGCATGTTAAATCTACATTACTTGGTGTTGGATATTCGTCGACATAGTCTGCCCAAACATATCCCGGTGCGTACACATTACCTCTATAATCTGCAAGATACAATGTTTGCTGAATGACGAACATTTCCGAATATCCAATTGATCGTTGATGTTTACTGTATATTGTTGTGTTTTTCAAGGACCCATGATAAGTGCGTAATAAAAATATGCAAATTCGCTAAATTAAATGATTAAATGTTAACGTTTATTAGTTTTATACCACACGCATTCCGCATAATCGGTAAACCTATTCGATCAAATTCAATCAAGATCGAATTCAAAAATCTGTTTAATACCTTATATCTATCTTTATTACTACGAATGAATTCTGAATCCATTCAGCGACACAATAAATGAAGATGTTTATCAATGGAACCGAGCAATAATGATGATATCAAGTTGGAGAAATTAAGATTGAAGTGTCTGCTATCACAAAACATTCGATTTCATTTTGAGAGGTACGCAAAATACACAATTGATCCTCACTTCACAGACACAAAACATCTGGATCACAATCACTCGTAAGCTTGAACATTCTATTCTTCACGTGTTTTGAATAATGACAATATATCGCTAGCTTAGAATGAGAAGGTCGTAAGTGGCATTTACGACCTTATTAGACAAACTAATAATTGAGATCTATATCACAAGGCGCTTCTTCAACTTGTCATTTTGACCCAACTGAAGTTAAAACAGCTTGTTTTACCATAAGTAAAGAGTGATTGTCAGATAGTTTTTTCTTGTTTTCTCAAAATATTGATTTTGTAGATACGACCTTCTCATTCTAAGCCAGGGATATATTTGATATAATAATGTACACAGAAAATCCTGATGATTTCGGAGGTTTTACCACCAGGTCTTACCCGCTTCTTCATCTTTAAAGTGTATTGAGCTATATCTAACGGTCTTTTGTAGAAAATGTCACTATAACGGTACTGATATGTGACGTAAAACGTCAATAAGTTATTTTGCACCTGGGGAGCGGTGGCCTAGAGGTCGGACTCGCGCTTCGGGATCGAGAGGTCCCAGGTTCAAACCCCCTCTGGACCACTGGTAATTTTCTCTGAGCAAGACCCACATGCTCCACTCCACCATGGTGTTAAATGGGAGCTGTGAGGACAGTGTCTAATCCTGGGCGCCGCAGATCGATGTTGGCTGCCACACCACAGGAGAGAAATAGTCTCCCCAGGGAAACACGAGTGTAGGTTTCCATATGTAGCCCAATGACCAGGTGAAGTTAAAATGCCATAGGGTGCTTGAGCAGCCTAACAACTGAAAAGAGCCAAAGAAAATTGGTAACTTATTGATAAATTAATTGAACTTAAAATAGTTGCGCAATCGTATGGTTTCAACATGTTTACACTTATATATCTTATTTACCATCTGGCTAGTAAGTCAAGCACTTGGCTACACCCGGAAGATGTGGTTAGTTTCCTAGTTTAGGAAAATTATCAGTAACTGTTGTCTAAACCTGTCACAATATTTACAGAAAATGCTACAATAAGCAGTTATCAGTTATTAGCAGTGAAAGTGCAATCTAGTAAACAGTTGCCGCGTTAGTGCTGTTATTCACATCAGCCAATTGCCGATGCCGTGTAAAATAAAAATAATACAGTAAAACTTCGTTAAGACGAGCATAGATAGGACGAGCACACGGCTTAAGTCGAGGAAATTTCGATGTCCCGTTGAATTGGCTCGATATTGTATATGAATTTATTGCAATATCTCGAGCATCAATGTTACGAGCACATGTCTTTACTCGAGTGTACATTAAAAAAGAATACAATGTACGATATACTAGCAATAAATTACACATTAGCGCAACCTTTTTGTGGGGTCTGGTGGGTTCAACAATATAGCCGATAGGTTTAAAGCGTTCGTTTTTGCATTGTTACGCGTTAATGCCGATCGGGTTTGAAGACCACTTCAGTTTGTGGTCTTGTTTTAGGACTATGTTTACGATTTACTTGAGGGAGATGGGACCATCTGGTATCAGGCCATATCTGACCGAATTATGTAGAAAACTGTTTGTGAAACCAAATTTGAAACAAATGAACTATAACAGTATGGATGTGACTATTTTGACTCAAGACACTATATTAGAGTGAGCCAGTGAACTTTATAAAGTTCAACGATTTAAGATTTTGGACAATCCTTAAGTAACTAATCTATTTATGTTCTACATTTGATAACAAACTGCCTTCTAGGAAGTGTCAACTCGGTCCAAGTGAACGTACTGTAGAACTTGTGATGTTTATTCCTTATACGTGGGTTGTCCAAGATCCCGTTATATTTTGAAAACTATAAAGTACTGTATGCCAAAAATATAATTAACTTTTAGAGAAATTATTTCTTGACATATTAGCAACGTTTTATTATGTATCTTTTCAAAACATACCGCTTGTGTACATTTGACGAGCACCATGTGTCGCTATGCGGTCCATATAGAACGTCAACGTCAACACGTGTCAACGACGTCACGCTGCCCCAGTTTTCCAAAGAACTTCCATTTGTGGGCTTCACACAATAAATATGCCGAAATTACTATCAACGATTTGGAAATATATTTCTTTACATACTGTAAAAATTCATTAAAATTAATATTGTTTTTAAATGGACAGCTTGAGATGACATTCTTTGCGGTTAGTGTAGTGATAGTTGTGTAAAGCTCCGTTCTCACGGAGAGTCCCGGTTCGCAAACTGGAAAGCAACTGTAGACGCACCGGGAGCAACCGTGGCGAACCGGGATGCACCGGTTAACAGCCCCGGTTGTTTTAAAATGTTTAATACAACTGGGAGACACCGGGGGACCACCGGGAATATATCGAGAACCGGTTTTATCCGGGGATAAACTGGACACAACCGGGGCTTTCGGGACACCACCGGGAACGATCGTATCTCTACCGTATGTCTACCGTGATAAACCGTGGCGTATCGGTGTGATATAGACTACTAGAATGCAAGCTGAGTGCATGTAATGAACGGCGTACATAACCTACATCCGTCCGCACAACGTTATGGACCGAATAAGCACCGGATGTTCGCGGTAAATGGAGGTGCTGCCATGGTAATGTCAGGCAGAGTCCCGGTTACGTCACGTTAAGGACGGCAAAGATCATGTGAAATTCTAACTTCGCAAGCTCTACCGACACGTATTCCTTAGCTGGCTTCTTATTAATTGACATGATGTTATCGGAAATGATTGGCAGCCTAGTGAGAACTGATGCTGTTGGCACATTCCCCTTAGTGTATATGTAATCTCCAGTGACAATAAGGTAACACCAGCATGTCACCGGGACACAACCGTTGTATACCAAGGCAACACCAGCGATCACCGGCATCAACCGGGACCAAACTTGGCCTTTTCGAGGCGCTACCTGACACAACACCGTAATGTGACCGGGAGTAACCATAACAACTCCGGCATTAAACGGACCAAATATCCTTTCAGACAGGCGGTACACCGGGGTATCATCGGCAATGTGAGAATGCAATTTTGATTTTTGTTACAAAAACGTCCCGGATGATCCCGGTACACCGGCTTTCCTCCACTGGGAGGAACCGGGACGCATTTGGACCTGAACCGCGATAGTGAAAACGGGGCTTAACGGCGAGTAGAACCAACTATGGTAACTAACTATTTTTGTACCAATAACATTGTCATACAAGTATTCAGGTACTACCAAACGAGGTGCGACTGTTGTATCCTCAATTTGGGGCACCATAATAATATGATTGGTCATTGGATGTTTAAAAGCAAAAGTGTCCGGGTTAAGTGACCCTATGTAATCGGTCAATTATTATTATTCTACATAATAAATAGCCAGTCAAGTCCGTACAGTTTTAAAATTTAGCTAATCCAGTGCAGATAGTTCACATTAGGGTATTTCGGACATTCACATGTTTATGTCAAACATTGTATATTCCTTGACCAAAGGATAGATACTATATATTTACGAGCTCGTATACTTTATATTACATTTCAAATTTCATCAAAGCGCTTACGAAATTCTTAACCTTACGTTCAAATTTGATTTCGGAAACGATCCTTTAAACTTACAAACTGGGAACGAAAACAACCCTATATCAAAATTGTCACATGTTAAATAATTATAAAAAATTGTTTTTGAAAGTAATTTTAAGTTTCTGTGAGTGCTTTGATAAATCGGTGAGTGGTAATATCCACTAGGCAGTCCGGACAAGATAAAAGACGGGACAAGATGGACTGCGGGACAAGGTGAAACACGGGGTAAGATGAACCACGAGGCAAGATGAACGGCGGGGCAAGATGAACGGCGAGGCAAGATGAACGGCGGGGCAAGATGAACGGCGGGGCAAGATGAACGGCGAAACAAGATGAACGGCGGGGCAAGATGAACGGCGAGGCAAGATGAACGGCGGGGCAAGATGAACGGCGGGGCAAGATGAACGGCGAAACAAGATGAACGGCGAGGCAAGATGAACGGCGGGGCAAGATGAACGGCGGGGCAAGATGAACGGCGAAACAAGATGAACGGCGAGGCAAGATGAACGGCGGGGCAAGATGAACGGCGAGGCAAGATGAACATCGGGGCAAGATGAACGGCGGGGCAAGATGAACGGCGAAACAAGATGAACGGCGGGGCAAGATGAACGGCGAGGCAAGATGAACGGCGAGGCAAGATGAACGGCGGGGCAAGATGAACGGCGAGGCAAGATGAACGGCGAGGCAAGATGAACGGCGGGGCAAGATGAACCACGGGGCAAGATGAACGGCGAAACAAGATGAACGGCGGGGCAAGATGAACGGCGAGGCAAGATGAACGGCGGGGCAAGATGAACCACGGGGCAAGATGAACGGCGAAACAAGATGAACGGCGGGGCAAGCTGAACGGCGAGGCAAGATGAACGGCGGGGCAAGATGAACGGCGGGGCAAGATGAACGGCGAGGCAAGATGAACGGCGAGGCAAGATGAACGGCGGGGCAAGATGAACCACGGGGCAAGATGAACGGCGAAACAAGATGAACGGCGGGGCAAAATTAACGGCGAGGAAAGATGGACGGCGGGGCAAGATGAACGGCGAGGCAAGATGAACGGCGGGGCAAGATGAACGGCGGGGCAAGATGAACGGCGGAGCAAGATGAACGGCGAAACAAGATGAACAGCGGGGCAAAATGAACGGCGGGGCAAGATGAATGGCGGGGCAAGATAAACACGTTCATCGGGGCGAGATGAACCGCGGGGCAAGATGAACCATGGGGCGAGATGAACCGCGGGGCAAGATGAACGGCGGGGCAAGATGAACGGCGAGGCAAGATGAACGGCGGGGCAAGATGAACCACGGGGCAAGATGAACGGCGAAACAAGATGAACGGCGGGGCAAGATGAACGGCGAGGCAAGATGAACGGCGGGGCAAGATGAACGGCGAGGCAAGATGAACGGCGAGGCAAGATGAACGGCGGGGCAAGATGAACCACGGGGCAAGATGAACGGCGAAACAAGATGAACGGCGAGGCAAAATGAACGGCGGGGCAAGATGAATGGCGGGGCAAGATAAACACGTTCATCGGGGCGAGATGAACCGCGGGGCAAGATGAACCATGGGGCGAGATGAACCGCGGGGCAAGATGAACCACGGGGCAAGATGAACGGCGAAACAAGATGAACGGCGGGGCAAGATGAACGGCGAGGCAAGATGAACGGCGGGGCAAGATGAACCACGGGGCAAGATGAACGGCGAAACAAGATGAACGGCGGGGCAAGATGAACGGCGAGGAAAGATGAACGGTGGGGCAAGATGAACGGCGAGGCAAGATGAACGGCGGGGCAAGATGAACGGCGCGGCAAGATGAACGGCGGGGCAAGATGAACCGCGTGGCAAGATGAATGGCGTGGCAAGATGAATGGCGTGGCAAGATGAATGGCGGGGCAAGATAAACACGTTCATCGGGGCGAGATGAACCGCGGGGCAAGATGAACCACGGGGCGAGATGAACCGCGGGGCGAGATGAACCACGGGGCGAGATGAACCGCGGGGCAAGATGAACCACGGGGCGAGATGAACCGCGGGGCGAGATGAACCACGGGGCGAGATGAACCGCGGGGCAAGATGAACCACGGGGCAAGATGAACCACGGGGCTGGATGAACCACGGGGCGAGATGAACCACGGGGCAAGATGAACCACGGGGCGAGATGAACCACGGGGCAAGATGAACCACGGGGCGAGATGAACCAAGGGGCAAGATGAACCAAGGGACGAGATAAACCACTTTATTTAATTAATTTAGTACGTAATGTGTGAAGTCATTTCTTGGAAGAAACATTTTGTACATCCGCCATCTTTTTCGAAGAAACTCGGTCCAAAGAACGAAGCCTATCAATACCCTATAGCTTGGAGAATTCGACCTGATCTTAACCTGTATGCAATAATATATTACAAGCTTCTTGCTATCAATGTTTACAAGCAAATAGTACAATATCAATAAATTAAATTTATGTTTGTATTACATCTCGAGCGTTTTCGTGATACTTTCAGGTTATAAAAACAGACAACTGAGGTTATAAATAAAGGCAATATATCGCCTGTGAAATTATGCTAATTAAAAGGTCAGGATCATGTCAAATTATCCTAGCTATATTAGGATTCACTGCTCCAGACACACGCTCGTTCTACTTCATTGACACCATTCCCCTGATGCTATATGTGTGTACTTGTTCAATGTATTTGTACAGATTAGTATTATCTAATACACCCTTCTGGAAACACAAAATTTCATTGTTGCTCGGATGTTGTTGCTCTGGAGAGGTCAAGTAATTCTTAAATAAGTTATTTGTGTTTATTCACATTGAAAGGTTGCTATGAAGAGGAAGCTGGTTTATGAGGTCGCTATGGAGAGGTTGCAGTTGTACTAACAAATGCAGTAAAACGTCGTTATGACGAGCATAGATATCACGAGCACCTGGCCTATCTCGGGCTTGTTTTAAAATAGAATCCGTTTTTATTATCAATACATGCCTTTTGGTAATTCGAGTGCCCTCTTTATCTCGATCATTTAACCTGTCCATATTCCTCCTCGAGATAAATTTTACTGTACAAAGGAATTGGAAAGAGATAGGATTATTAATTATTTTTGAATGGGTCAAATGCATTCAGTTCAAAAGCCGATTATGCCTCCGTTGTTCAGTTGTTAGTGCGCTTGCCTTCTAATCTGGCGAATATTGCAGTAGAAATAAAGCAAATAAATGCTATGCTCGGCTCGGCATACCATTGGAACTGTAAAACTGTTATAGGTCCAATGTAACATTTGCAATGATATAAGATACAACACTTACTAGTTATATTCAATGATTTAATAAATTACATGATCATGGATTTACAATGACAAAAACATAGCAAAAATACACACAAATAACGACAACTGCAACAAACATAGGAAAATCAATGTAAGAGTTTCTTCCCTTTTTATAATTAAGAGATTCTTCTCCTGATTGTGCTAAAATGAAAAGGCATGAATTCACATGAAAACGTGTAGTACATTTTATAAAACCCGATCCTAACTTGAAATGGACCATATTGTTCGATGTATTGCACATGCATGAACAACGCAGCTACAAAGACAGTGTTCCACCTCTGCTACACAAGAATTGGATGTCTGTTGAGTGGGTATGGGTGTAACATGTAGAATAGGGTACTACTAATTTGACTACGATGTTATACCGTGATGTATGGAATTGAACTTCTGTCGAACACAAATCTCACTACCTGTTACAAATAGAACGGCTCTCTTTATGAGAGAAAAAATCAATAATGACAATGACACAGTGACATTAACACTGGATACACCCTCTATTTTTACAACTGGAAAAACCGTTACTTGGGACGGGCTATTTTTAGGTAAATATCTCATTTTTTATCTAACAACTTATGATCCATAAACCTCAACTAGCGCACCGTTTGCTTTAAGGGTTGCCACGATCAGGTTGGCATCAGTTTCTTTGAGAAGATTCCAGGATTAAATAAAAACGCCGTTACAAATTTTTAATTTTCAAATAATAGAATGGTACCGGCTATTTTGTTTAATTGGAGAATCGTTTCAAACAAAATGGTGACAACCAGTACGTGGCAACTCTATAGGCAAACGATGCGCAAGTTGAGATTTATGGATAGTAAGTTGTCAGATAGAAAATCAAATATTTTCCTCGTCCTTACCGAAAGTCACCCGTCTCAAGTAACGGGTTTTCCAGTTCTGAAAATAGAGGGTGTGCCCAGTGATTAAGTAAGAATACTGATGGACGGAGGCAAATACAAACACAAGCAATGAACATCACGTCAATCACACTTCAATGATTACTGTAAAATTATAATATTCGAGGTGAATTCATTTCGTAAAATTCGCGAATGTATTATATCACAAAATCAAATCACCTCGAGGAGTTTTCCTGAAATTAACAGAACAAGTGATTGTCTTGTCAATATTATAAATCCACGAATTGATTAACCACCCAAAAACCCACTGATTTCCACAAAATTTAATACCCGCGAATATTTATGATTTTACAGGACACTATGTACAGCAAAGCTATTGCACGTCATTTTTACACGTCATTACCAAACACATACGCGAGAGATATAAAAAATAAATAATCAAATAAAAAAGTGAAATACAAAATAGGTAATTAATATACGTAGAAAAACACGTTTGAAACATCTTGGTCCCATCAACGTATGTTGAGATTGCACACATAGTTCAGTTTAATGCTTATAAATGGTATGGATTGAACTTTAGAGCGTATTATCATTATAAACAAAACTTCAAAATCAGACTTTCTAAGCCGACACTTTACAAAAGTTCTAGCTTGGACCATCTGCTGACATGACAAATGCTCTCCCGACTCCAGAAACATACACATTCTACCACGACGAATTAAACATGTTTAGACCGGGTCATAAAGTTCGTTCCTGTTGTATCTAGGAAGGTCAAACAAAATCGAAATACATAATATTGTGTGATTTTAAATGTACTGAGTATACATGTGATTCAAAATCAAAATATACCAATGAACGTTTTTCTTACAACACCTGGGAATTATTAATTTAAAGGACAGACAAACATAAACAGTTCTGGTAAAAAACAACACAGACAGAAATACGAAGGAAATAATAATAGGAATGTATTCAAGACAAAGATACCCGGAGTGATCATTCACTTACACACCATACAGTCTCAAGTTGGCAGTTTTACCAAACAGTTGATGGGAACAAATTGCCCGAGATTATTAACTTATAATCTTGTCAGCCTACAAGACAAATTGCCAAAATTTGTGACCCGACTGAAGTCAGTTGAAAGCAATGAAATAATAATTATGTTCACTAATTGCCTCATTAGTTGCCGACTAAAGCTGTAGCATGGTGTGGAGATATCAACCTGACTCTCCAAAACTCAATTGGTATAATTTATACATTGCTCTTAACTCAAGTTGCCTAGTTTTATTCACGGAAAGTATGTAGTACTACCTCTGTAAAGCAACACTCTGTTGGAGCAGAGCATATTAACCATTGTTAAGGGTTGTTGCTCTACAGAGATAAAATATGTGGAAAGATATCATTTTAAATTTTTTTTAAAGCGTTGTTATAGAGAGGCCGTTGGTCTACAGAATGGTGCTATGGAGAGTGTTGGTCTGTACATTTATTACGAGAAACGCACGAGATGTACAAACCCGAATCTAAACTACTGACAATGCACTACCTCGTAAGATTCGAAATTATTATATTATCGACGATTTGTTTCTTATCGTACAGAGAACTGGCAGGGAGAATCGACCGTCATATATAACTAAATATTGTTGAAAAAAAAACAGCGTGAAATTCGAATTAATGAACAATTCGATACTGTCTTACAAGAACAAGCTTGAGAAAGTACAAGTTAGTGAATGACCACTCCGGAGCCAAAAGCTAATTCACAGTTGTCCGTATCGCTTTGTAAGAGTTGAGACATACTTTGTATTACCAAAAGTGTACAAAGCGACACGGACATTTGTTAGCAAAATCACAAAGTCATTTCATATCATATTTAACAGTCAGAGAATTAATGTCATGAATATACAATTATATTATGAATAAATAATAATGATGCTATCAACAGAAGTGTTAAACTTCTAGTACAAGATAATACATGTATAGATTCCACGCCTGACAGTAGAGCTCGCACTGCAATAGAAAACAAATAATAATATAATTATATGAGTAAAATATTGCAAATTCTGGAGTTCATAACTTACAACTACAAACTTACCCCTGTAAATGTAAACATTATTGCTGTCTCACATTGGAGCAACCCTCTAAGAAAAAGGCTGCCGAACATAGCCTTTATTTGCCAGTCAATGGGTCGCCAGATTAGACGACAGGCGCATATACGTAAACTATGTACTAACCACTGAGCAGCAGCTTGGTGGTAAGACTCCTTCGTTTAGGCTAATTTAAAGCTTCATCCATTCACAATTTATGTAACATGGAAAGTGAAATATTATTTAAATATGGCGTACCATTTGAATAATTGAGAATAATGATGACTAATCATATCGTCGTTACGTATATACCAATAGCTAAAAAGGTGTGATATAATTTAATATAAAATATTTGGTAATAAACTATACTAGTAATCAAACTATCGCCGAGATAAAATATTTTGACTTATACAAACCTTGTGGGCTGATTTCAAACTCTGCTGTGGTATTTTCACTGTCCAGATCGCTATACGCTGCGCATGCGTACATCCCGTCATCCTCGGGATTTATATCTTCTATGATTAACGAACTCGTTGTAGAGATGTCAGATTCCTCAACAATCATGGAATTATTTAGTACAACATTATTTTTGGTCCATACAATAACAGGACGTGGGTACCCTGACGCTTTACATGTAAACTGTACACCATGATCACGGTATGCGTTTTTATGTCTGGCTATGTTTGCTTTTGCTGAAAAGACAACAACAAAAAGTTGAACAGATACAATAATGAGAACAGTCCAGTTATGATATTTTGATAGTGACGTAGCAGTTTATGTGCACCGAAATGATTTCAACCATTGCACGAACAGATAGAGTTTAGTTTAGCATTTACAATTATAATGCAGATGTATGTATAAGCCTTTATAATAAGTGTCACAACGTAATAGTGGATCCTACCACTTTGCCTCTCTACTCATATTCTAACTAGACTATACATTTAAGTATTTGATCACAGATGACCAAATATCTAAATCTACCATTTCATAAATCTTGGCTAAATTTGTGATCTCTAGTGACTACTTAAGGCTTATTGATATTATTTTTAAAAGCGTGATAGTTTTGTTTTACTTTAGATGACACAACTTGACATATATTAATTGTGACATAGTTTCATAAAGCGTTAATATCATAGCCAAATAATTGTATTTTAATGATAACCTAGAAATATTTAGGACTGTTGCAAGTACTCGGGTACTGAAATATCTACGGTTTCAGTCAGATATGATAATCGGGTACAAATATTCGTCAAATTTGAGATGGTTATACCGCAACCTATGTTATTCATATCACCGCTACAACTTTGAATAATAATATTGCATGTTAAAGAGCCTGCTAAAGGAGGCCAATGTTTCGAAACGCTGAAACATACTGTACCTTTTAGATATGTATATGTAGATTTTCTTGTAGCAATCTCGTATGTTTCACCCAACAAACATTCATATTTGCCGATATCATCCCGGTCTGCAAATATAAGGTTAACGTTATTAACCAGTGTCCATCTTACAAAATGACATTTTATAATGTTCAACCACCTTGGAAGAAAATCTCATTGCCACGAATAGAGACCTAAAATACTGCTTCTTTAATAGCATCGGAATCGTAGGCATGAGTTTCAAAACAATAACAAAAATCTGCAGTACTTTACAGAAATAATCGAACACGAAACGTACTAAAGAATCACCACGATGTCCTCGTCTAAGTTTACACTTGTCCAACGGTCCGCTTTGAACTTACGTCGCAAAGTATTATATTTTTAATACTTAGAACGGGAACCAGTCTATTCTAAGTTTAATCAGTCTCATGTCAAATCTGTCAAATTATACTGATATAAATGGACAGGTGAAGTTATTGTGCGCTATAACCATAAACTGATTAGTAAATATTAGACTATGTTACTAGAACTAGTAATGTGAAATGGGAGACAACTCCTTCAAACATCAATGTTAGTTTACCGAGAGTAACGTCCCTTTGTGATTCAGGAAAATGAATAAATTATGTATATAACAATTTTCGATAATTGGATGGAAAATTAAGTTCTAAAATAAGTAATAAACGTAGTGGAAGTAATAGTTAGAATCTTGCGAAGGTGTGCCGAGTAATGTAAGGGATATAATACATTAACATCCTTATTATGAAACATTCAGATACAGTTGATACATGTACTTGCATTCAGACCTACACACAGGGGTTGTTTCTGCTTGTATTCTGCAAATGTTTAGCTATGTTTTCTAGAAACTGAATTATTTACCGAAACAAATGATACTAACGTTAAACACACAGAAGCATAGGAGTACGTATCATAAAATGAATCTGGTAATCCACAGAACTTTACACAGGGCAATTATTGTGCATGCACTTAGGCATCTTTAGTACCCCATTATATAGATGCTTTAGCACAAAATACAATAAAACAAATAAAACAAAGAAATAGTTTTTTTATCGGTCAGTAAAGGTAGATCCGGAAATAAGAAACAGGCGATCGTTTATAGGCTTAAGTTGGGTAGTAATATAGAGATTTTACAACCCAAGTTTAAGTAATTCTAGAACCGTTACCTGGATTATTTATTCTGAGGATTCCGTCAAATTCTTGGTTAAACATTGTATATTTCTGGTTAGCCTGTAGGATAGTGTTTCCATGTATCCAGGTCCACGTGACATTGTGTAACAGATCAGTGGGTGGATTATGTACACCACACGAGAGTTCCACGTGATCTACTGGTTCATCATTAATTTCTGCATCCTCTGGAATCACTAGAAAATTAAAACAAAACATAAACTCATTTGTTAATCGTGTTTTCATTGGTTGATCATCTAATCATTACTTGTAAAACATATTAATTACATATATTGGCCGTTTCACCTGTTAGGCTGAGTATCTAGCAAGGGGAGTATTGGTATCATTTTACTTATACGGAAAGAAGCTTCGACAGTTAACGATCTATAGGGATCATTTAATGTTGCTGAACAATCAACATGTAAAGTTTGTAGATCCTCAGGTCCGTCAGTCAGTTTTTGTTTATTTATTTAAGGGTAACGGCTTGATCAACCAACCAACCGATCGACGGCCCAACTCACAGACTGACCAACCTGTGATTTAGCATTATACCTCCATGAGAAATAAGGGACATATTTGATCTAAAACAACAACATGATATGTACCTTTTACAACAATCACAGACACGCTTGCAACAATATTGTTGATATCACAGCTATATATCCCTGTATCTCCACGTACTGACACGGAATCTTTAGACAATGTTATCGTACTACTCATTCCTGTCCCGATAACCTGTTTCTGTAGAGATATCTGCGAAAAAATAGCATAGTGTCATTTTAATAATAATAATAAATTTATATATTTATAGTAGATGACATATTTGGTACGAGGCCAATTGTGTAACTCGCATCAAAGCTAGCAATGTCATACGTACATATTTACTGGAATGGGCCAGTTTCCAAATAATCCAGCAGAGTTATCTCTGCACCGCCCTTGTCAAATAAGAGGTATACACTCTTTGCTAGCTATCTCTCTGTATAGCAGGTTTACATTGAATTATAGAAGGAGAATGTGTAGTATTCAATCAGCTGACCTTATCTAATTAACAAATTAGGGGTTTATTTTGAAGAATAAACTAATTAGTACTTCAGTCTAAGAAAATTTAATATACATTAAACTTACTATCAAATTCTCCTTTGCAATATGGGTGTTTTTTATTGGTATGTTACACTTTACAGGTAAGGTAATCTGACATACTAGATAGAATGTCCAGTTATATCTGAATCATTATTAAAATAATCAGTCTGAGATGATAGTAAACACAACGAAAATAATGTTTAAGATAGTAAACTATGATACTATTGTTAACATATTAGATGTTCATCATCATTTAACTTTAACTTAAATGCTTATTTTCCTTTAATTCATAACAAATATGATACATTTGTATTGTATACAATATTATTTGTACTATGGACATATATTTTGACATACTGTGTTACTTGTAACTTTATATATACAACATCTGCATTACAGAAGAGTGCAATTGCTTACACAAGTGTCTTTAGCTGAGGCCATACTTATTTCTGACCACTTATAATATAAAAATGGACTGAGTAGGAAGTAACGTTAATTGAGTTTTGATCTCTTGGGTTTGTTTCTTTTTCTATTATTTCTATTTTTGTGCACGTTATACATGTATTGATATAAACTTAAAATTGATCCTGGAAGATATTCTAACAGGAGTGCCAGAATCATAGTATGGGAGTCTACATGAAGAAAAGAAAGTAACATGTTTTTAATTGCTTGAAAATTATTGCTGGTAATTACTATTATTTGTGATTCAATTGGGCCAACAGCCTAAAACCTTAAAAATAAACTGTACATACATTGTGGTACTAGTTGTATCAGGAGTGTTTCACTATGTTAATATATTAAGTATTATTAAATACTCATATAAAACACAACCTTAACCTCATAATATTCATTATCAAGTTCAACCATTTGATTTATGATGTCCTTAGAATGTATAAACTATAAACTATGAAGATTAAGAATGTATACAGATATATAGGAGTAACTGTTATTTTCCAAAATTGATAATGCACCAGTCAATTGAAAGCTCGGTCCCCAAACCTGGGAGAAGTGATGGTTCTTTTACTTTTGCGGATCCCGGTTAAATCTCTGTCCCTAAGAGTCATGAAGAAGGTTAAAAACCGCTAACAGCTCCACCCAAAACCAGTGCAATACAATCCCGCCTTGCAAATTGTCAACTTGCATTTTTTCAAACGTGTGGTAGGGACTTGCTCTTTCCCGTTTGGGTTATCAGCCCTTTGTTTAATTGCAATTCGCGATTATTACAGTGATAACCACTTTAATTTTTTTTATTAATATTAAGTTTATAAATTAACTATGCCGAATTAAGCGCTATCCAAATAGAACACATATATATTTAACCCAAAATGTGCTAATTATCATACCAGTTCAGTCTAAATTATATTGTTGAAAAGATTAAGTATTTAATGCTTCAAGGCTTAATATGATATATTTATTGTGTCAAATATCTGTAAATTTAAATGTTCCACCATCCTGTAGAATCATTTCATGGTAATTAATTATTAAATTATATTTTAACAACGGATCATTGACCAGCCGTTATGTTGTAAAACCCTCTTAAACTCGTATGTTAAACTCTGCTGTGAGCGAAGTGTAGTATAGCTTGTATACCTCTTATTTTCTACTTCCGCTTATCAGCAGCCTGTCTGAAACTCTCCCATTCATAAAGAATAATAAACAATCAATACTAATTAGCTCAAAATAATAAAAAATAAGACCTTTTAAAGACTAAAAGTTCGCATATATAGTGGTGTTCGAACCTACCACTGTGATTAATAGCAAACACATAGCGAACACAGCGCCCGACCTCCCACACAAAATCCCCAACACCATTCCAGTAAAATAATAGTTTCGATATATTTCGCATTGCTAGGCGATGGTCCAGTACATATGTAGGAACCCCACTATAGGTGCACACTTCTTATGGAGTAAATGGCCAATGTTACCAATATAGACATAAGTAATATATTACAAAATATATTTCCCTAAACTTAATGAGGCTGTGCAGTTATGTGACTAACTAGATTGTTACGTGAAACCGAAACTTACATAATCTATCATTATAATTATACACGTAACTACATCATGGTTATCACTTTGTGCACATGTTGGCAAGCCTTTATGTATGACATGTCGTGCATTCTTAGACTATGAGAATGAAAGTTGATATGTAGAACAATGTTTTATCTATGGATAACATTATACTATGCGAGTACAATGTACGTATCACATTCTATACATATATACTTGTATCATATGATAACGCAACATACCACATATGTATGACAAATAACCAGTATCACAAAAAGTCATGCAATTATTCATATAATGCCTGATCGAATTATCGTATACAATGTATAACTTAAAAGTACAAATACTAGCAAACCCATATGAAATTCACAGACATTTGACTAAATGTGTGGTTAGTGTGGCATTTATTTTGACTAACTTCCAACCAGTTCGTGAAAACTGAGTGAGTGTCACAAATATGAGACTTTTATAAAACCATAATTGGGACGTTTTGATAAATATGAAACGTTAAATGGAGAGATATTGAAGTTTATCTTCTATTTTTGTTTAATTCCAAACACGAAACACACTTTCCAGGGCCCCATATCAGTAAGTACAAAGTACCCGAGGATTCGATGCACGTTGGTTTAAACGTTTGACTAGACATGCATCGAAGTTAAAATGACAAGGGAGGCTGAACTGCTAAAAGCAGCCTTAAATGGTATCATAACTGATAGCAGAAAAAATATACAACAGCATTACCAAAATTGGCACATAGAACCCACGACCGTCATACTAGTGTGTGAGTGTGTCTGTCCTAGATGATCCCTGTGTAATACTTACACTATATCCATTTTCGTTGCTTACTGGAATGGTTCGTCCATCTTTTTTAAAAGTTCCCATACTATTTTCGTTACGTTTATATTCATGTATACAATCCAATCTTAACGTGTCACCTTCCGCAAGTACAATCTGTGATTGATCAGGTTCTATCCATAACCGTCCTGAAAATACAAAAGAATCGTAAATTTCAAATATAGCTTGTTAATTTATCAAGTTGAACCCAAATTGTAGGTGAGTTTTCCCCAAGTTTTAGGCATTTACCAAGTCTTTGACTCTGACAATTTTCTCTTAATAGTCTCTCATTTGCCACCATTGTGCAATACGCGCAGTTGCAATCAAATACTTGTTCTACATTTTAAGGATTTGAAATGAAAAAACAAACACATTTGTGCTCAATTCCTTCCACAGTCAAAGAGAAAACTTGCATAACTTCACTCATTTCTTTGTAGCGATTGATATCATGAGAAATTAGTTGTTTTGGCTATTCAGCTCTATTTTTTTAATGTTGATGTCGCTCGTGTTGCCAAACCAATTATGTACGTAACCAAGTTATATTTTCAATAACCCCTTCTTCCAGGCAAAATAAAGAATTCAATTGATCTAAGCTCTAGACATGTAATAGTCTACAGTGATACAGAACAATATGCAAGTCATCAATACGTGGGTAGGGCCTATGTAAGTAGACAGCTGGTTCTTTAAGAGAAAAAGGAATTTTGTTTCCAAGAAAATGTGTTATGGCAAAGAGAAAACCCTGAGAGGCGACGTGGTGTGTATAATATTGATGAAATATAAATAGTTGGCTTAATACCACAGACAATGTCTCCAGTGATATTGTGTCCCCTATAGGAATGTGAATTGTATTGCAAATATAAATAAATAATACAAAATTGATGTGGGAAGGGAAAATCAATGTCGTCTCAGGTAAACAACTGCGTATGTTATACAAACAACGTTATTGACAATTCTCGACAAATACAAGTGGAATGTTAGAATGCGCGCAATGTGATATGTACATGCATGTATTCAATGAAAAAATATTGTTTAATCACAACATGTCCGGATCATGTAAATGCAAATGCATTAATTATGTTTCATGTTTTGTTCCAAGGCCATTACGCTTATTGTTCATCGAAGTTCTAAGAACACTCGTGACAGTATGGTGTACATATTGTTTCAAACCAGTAATGACTATGAGTCACTGTTGAGATTGTTGTAATGTTCTGTTGAAGAGGAAACGAGTATTTTACAGTAACACCACTGCCAACACATTTCAATATCAGTAACAGTATTTCAATCCATACAAGCAGGTCTACTAGTCGAGGTGGTTTCACAATGCGATATCCGTGGTCGCGGTCCATTGTTAAACTGCGCATGAATTTGTAGGGTTGACTTCTTTCCATGAAAACGGACACAACTATCAGTTATAATCCACATGTAGAAAATGTGCTGGTGTTTTGAGGAAGGATAGGTTAGTACAGCATACAAACAGCTGCAATAGTCACATCAACCCCTCAAGATATATATCAATATACAAGGTGATGTAAGTTGTATACATTTCTTTCACAAATATTCTGCCCTGATCCCCGTTAGACGTTGAAATATGTGCATGCATGCATGTATCAGCTGTGGGCAAGCGTATGTAATTTACAAAATTACTTATAAACGACGTGGTAGCATTTATCATAGGAAATTGCACCGGCATTTTATTACCATTTACCGTGCATGTAATATACATATGTTGTATGTTATAACAATGATGAAACAGAATATATTTACGCAATATAACAGTTACACATGTATCGCCTGCACTGTATTACCTGACAAAAAAGTCAGTCAAACATATGTCTGACGTAACAATACTTTTCGCAGCTCATAAAACACTTACAGTGAGGCAATCGTTGTCTACCGGATAGACTATGAGGTATGTTAGAGGTATACGACAGCAGCAAACTTGGTTTGGGTGAACGAATTCTGCATTCATACAACATGCATGTCATTGTAATGATGTTGGGAAAATGTGTGTATACTTGAGAACAATTGAATGCATACATTAAAGCCTAGGTCACACTGAGCAGTTTTTGTCTACGCGATGTACTGCAAATTAAATGGACGGAATCGGAAACAGGACCCTTATGGTCTAGGTAAAGGTTCCGAGAAGTTATGAGACAATTTGTGAAATCCATGTTCCCGAAGCCTCTTGGAGCTCATTTATTTCCATCAGGGGTACATCGCCGAGGCAAAATAGGCTGTTGCAGTTTGTCGCATGCCTAGTCACCTTAACTTGCCCAAGTGGAGCAACTCAGAATATTTTACATGTAGAATCTTTGTAATTCAGTTTGCAATAAGACTGATGGTCGTTTTATTAGCATCTTTTTCGACAATTATTTAAATTCCTCATTAACTACTAGATTATATTAGCAACTTCTATATATTTAGTATTTCTATAAACTGTGTTTAAAGCCAAGTGCAATAAGCAATGTAATTAAGTACGTTTCATGACATTAAAATTAGACGTTTAATGACATGATGGTGGGTTAAATAGTTTAATCAAAGACGTTTACATCTCTAATTAACTATTGCACATGCTCGTATGATTGAATTGCACAGTTTACTCGTGCATACACATTTACATGTATTTTATCATCATAAATGTTATCTTTGAGGTATTTAAAACGTCCATAATTATCCTTCAGACAAAAATCTAATAGTTTTAATTGCTGTAAAGTAACATAAATGGTTAAATATAGGGATTATAAATGTTGTCAATGATGGTAAATATGGTCCCTGGAACAAACAGAAAGCTGAGTGTCATGCTATAGAGATGTATCAGTAGTATTTTCGTAGGAACATGGGATGCGGATGTTCAATGCTACTAGATTCATATATATATTTAAAACAAATTGGTTGCTGACGTGTTCGTGTAACTGATACAAGTATATATTTTGTTTAACTTTGATCGATTCACAATTTAACTCCATTTTTTGAGAACACGTGATCAATTACAAACATATTATGAATATTTGCGAATGAAACTGAAGTAATATCGATATCATCGAGGTAATATAAATGCCGTATTGATTGATTGGTTTGATATTTATGGCGAAAGTAACAAATATGCATTGCTTAAAAGTATAATATTAAATAGTGTGTGTTACATTATTCTTTCATTTTCTACTTTAGTTTTATACGTGTCATTTGATATAAATGAACCATTTTGTTCATGATTGCCTCAACTATGTAACTGATACAGCTTTGTACAATTTGATGACTTAGAATTAGAAGGTCGTAACTACCAAATTGATATTTTGAGAAAACAAGGAAAACATGTCTGATATTAAGTCTGTACTAATGGTAAACCAAACTTTTACAACTTCATTTTGGTCAACATGACAAGTTCAGATTTTTATGTAAATGGGCTCGAAAGAAGCGCCTTGTAATGCTTATTCTAAATATGTATGAATCTGAAAAGGTCGTAAGTGGCACTAATTCTTAGCCATCGACTTGATTTCCGCATTTTACCAACATAAATGGAAAATGTCCTAGGCGTATGTGACCATGAATACTCTTAAGACATTAGTTACACCGGACAAACAAGTCAATACATCAAGTTAGACATGTTCAATTTAATCTTAATCAAATGTCGTCCATACGCGTCAAAACAATAACAATTATTGGGAATGTATACTTGGCTTAATTTGCTGTAATTATGGTAATATCATTGTCCATTTGGTGTACGCTCGGTAATTACAATTAACGTAAATTCGACAGGTGAGTTTAATGACTTCCCCAGTCAACCTGAGTGGTTACAAAGGTCATTTATGCACACCCACACAGTAGAGTAAGTTTATTATATAGCTAATTATGTAGAGTATCTAGAATGAGTCCTTGTGGTTAAATACAGACAGAATCGAGAGTTCGGTGCAAAACTATGGTAACCCATGTACAATAGTTTTGCACTAAGCCCTCGAAATACTCATATGCTTTACTTACAGTGAAAATTTCCCAGTGAATTATAGTCAACCTTGAGCTCATAAAACCGAACAGTGACAATAAAATATAAGGAAACCGGACAGGGAAGGCAGCACTAAACTTAACCAGCCGAGCACAGAAAACATCGACAATATAACATTACTCTATTACACGGAACAATCTCCATACGTTACCAAACAAAAATGCACCGACAATGCCCTGGTTACTTCTTAGCGGAAACAATAGAACACGAAAATGCATGTCCTCAAAATGAGCACACGAAAACGAAAAGCCACAAACCACGAGCGCATGCAAATGGGGCGACCTCAAAACATCAGGAGCAAAATGAAAGTAACAGAAACGTGTTAGCGAATATTGTCCGATCCAAAATGCCAACCAACAAAAGCTGGAGAAAATGAAAATAACAGAAACCTGCTGGCGAAATTTGTCAGTGATTATTTTAGATTGCATGTTAAAGAACAATGCGAAATAAGAACATTAAAACAAAGTACCAGTTACTTATTATGTCATGTTTAAATTATTTAGAGATATTTGCGTCCCTCCCATGGTACTGACTCTTCAATGTCTGCTCACTTACCGGAAGTACTCACACCGGATATTGACAGTGACGTGATGTCTGAGATCAATGGTTCACAAACAATCCTAAACTTAAAGAGGCATTCCCTATAACTAGCATATTTTCTCTACTATCACATTAAATGAGCTGAATGTACAAAGCAATATTAATTATCATATTTTGTCAGAAGAAAGTGTGCGCAGATATGTCTCTATAATGTCAAAAATATATTCAAATCGCCAATAATAATTTATCGCTTCCAGCGATTTATTATTATGTGGTCAAAGGGAAACAACTTGTGACAATTTTGTCTCGTTACGGAAATATATTTTCATTTATTTCTCGGTAATTTGTGGGAGCTTTTTGTTGAATATTTGAGGAGTTTAAACAATAATGATTCCCATTTAATGTATAATATTCCCGAATCGATTTAAACGATCAAACTTTAGGGAACGCCTCTTTAACAAATTCAAAGCGGCTAGAAAAACACTATTGTCCCGTAATTGTGTCGAACTGTATCCTGTAGAACAATGCGACATACAAACTGGGGAAAAGCAACACGAAATATTGCATCTCTTATTGAGTTATTGTGTAACGTTGTAGTGTGTCCCCGAACGCCCCCTCCCCAAAAGTTTAAGAAAATTTCGAACTCAGTGCTAGCGTTTTTAAACTATTTAATATGATGACGCTTTCGTATTTTACCGATAAAATGAAATACAATATGTTTATGTCTGTAGGCAAATCGATTGATTTCTCATTGAACCGTGATAACAAAACGTTATTAAATATTCATGTTGTTTCCTCAGTCATTAAAGTCAATCACTAATCGAGACTTAGGTCAAACAAAATAATTGTTATGGTTTTTATAACATGCTGTTAAATATGACAGACAGGAAACATTTTATTCTTTTACCCTTTCAAAAGTATTTCATTAAATGTATGCACTTGAAAATCCCAAATCGGTGTTGACTTCCAGCCAATGCATGTAACATGTTTAGTGTAGAGACCCGATCTCCCGAAACATCTCAATTTTTTTAGATAAATCCCATAACAAATATTGCCATGTGTCATTTTCATTTCCAAGGGGGGATTGACTCAAAATTAGCATTAAAAAACAGCAAATGCTATCATTTGTTTATTCTTGTTATTTTTAATGACTTCTAACTTCAAATTTATTAGAAATTCAGACTCTGATTTGGGCAAAATCTCAATTTGAGATGAGATTTCTGCTTGAGATGCTTCGGGAGATTGGGGCCTGATCTCCTGAAACATCTCAGTGTGAGCTAAATCTCATCTCAAATAGTAACATGCATTGTTTGTATAATTTCCATATAAGGATGTATTCTGGAGAATTTTTTATGGAGATGCTTCGGGAGATCGGGACCGGGTTTCTATAATCAAACAAGTATTATGTGTTGGCCTTATCTACATCACAGGTGACAAGCCTATACTCACGTCATGAATTGATAGAATCGATATAGAGATCGATGTCTGACTGACGTAAACTCATACATGTAAGTTATGTAACTGTAGTCAAATACACACATTCACTATAACGTCTCGAACGATTAGTAGCTGTTATAATGGTAATTAGATTGTCATAAATATCACACATTGTTATAATTATGGACATCGGGGGCCTTTTCACCAACGTTGTAAGTCTGAAACTCTTGCCAAATGTTCTATTCGCTCTCATGTTGATATAAATGTAACGATTTTTATACATGTTCAGTGGGTAAAAAAAATAGTCAGATAACATTTCACGTGGCTAAATCTAATTACAAAGAAATGACAGTGATTCTAAGTTTTGTTAGTTGTAAGTCTAAGTCTGAATTTCAGTCTTACAGCGTTGGTGAATAAAGCACCTGTTTAATTGATGATTAGACACATAGTTAGAGTTGTTAGATCATTGTATGAGAGTACATGATTTACAACTGATTTCAAGTAATAATTATAAATTCCATTCGATGCTGTGAGATGTGTACTAATTGGTCGAGTTGTTGCAGACATATATACTGAATAAATCACGAACCAATTAAAAGCACAACTCACAGTGAGTTAATCCTACACTACACTGAGTCACGAGTACAGTCATGGAACTATGTGGCATTATCAGGCTATGTCAATAAGCCATGGCATAGTTGACAGTCCTATGTTTCGTTTATCGTTAAATGTGTGATATGTTTCATTTCGTAATAGCATAAATATTTATAATAAGGCGCGTTGAAATGTGACATGGGTAAAGCCCTCATTCTACTAAATTATGTAAAAATACATTTTTTTGTATTTGATAGGAGAACTTTGTGGTGTATTTTAAGGACAAATATCAATTATTTATAGATTATTATAATGTATTACATATTAAGGATTGTAAAAATGCGTTATTACATGTGATACGTGTACACGCATCCCTGATTGACCACACTTAACTATAAGCCCGACAAAATGTGGTTGAATTAGGGTTTCAACAAACAGAAATAGCCACAAAATCACATACGCACACACTTCAATAGCAATATAATACGTATATAATCGTGTGAGAGGTGTCAATTTCACGCTTTATCACCAAAAATATTTAATTTCACATCAAGTTTCCTTTCTTGTAAGATTAACTAAATACTTGATCCGAATCTAAAACCTTTACTTAACCTCACCACAACAAAACTAATAAAACACATGCATTGACATGTACTACAATGCATTTAGTCGTAAAACGAGAGCGAGTGGGTGTTAAAATACTGCTTAACTTGAAATGTTTGATAAGGATAATTGTTCGATATTCTTAAATTCGATATTTCGCTAAAACTCGTTAACCGATAGTAAAATGCAGAATATGCGTCGTATACACTGTGGTGCTTTTTGCTGTTTAAAAGTCTCGAAAATAATCTCTCGAAATTACAGATGGCGATATTTTCTGATTTTACTCAATATCGACGACAAAGAACAAGTTCAGCGTTCAATTGATGCAAATCTTAATAACAACGCCTGTTATGCATTCTTTCATTAGTTCTGAAATCTTCTAATCTTTTGTTCGATGTCTTTGTGTGTTAGTTGCCCACTTCTGTACGGCTAGAAACCTCTGACTGGGTTTTATACTGATCCAGCCTCGTAATTAATTTATAATCATTCAGCTGTTTTTGTTAATCTTTTGTGAGTCATTGAAAGCAATTGAATAATTTGACACAAACGATTTGATACTGGTGAGCTATGTTGTATTGTCGATTCAAAGATGTCTGTCAAAACCGCCAGAATGTTTCATTTCTAAATAACTAAATGCAGTAAGTATAACCGCTACGCTTTAGGACCATTATAGTTTTAATCATATAAGTGTATTTATGATGGTAAAATTTAATCCTGAGAAACCTGTAATAATCGACCGGGTTGCATGTTTGTTTACGCGGTTGTGACAGAGATCTTTGAATCAACTGTAGTCACATATGTATTGATTGGTACTGGTTGTTACCTAATATGTTCGTACTGCGCCCTGTCAGGCGACGGTGCTGTACAGTATGGGTTCGAATTCCTCCATAGCTGCAAAGTTATATCACTCTAGTGCTTAACAGTATGTGGCAACACGGTCGCAATACCAAATCACGTGACTGGTTTGTTGGTTCTGAACACAGCAAGACAATGTAAACAGGCGCGTAGCAAGTTGGTCTACAAGACAATGTAAACAGGCGCGTAGCAAGTTGGTCTACAAGACAATGTAAACAGGCGCGTAGCAAGTTGGTCTACAAGACAATGTAAACAGGCGCGTAGCAAGTTGGCCTACCAGACAATGTAAACAGGCGCGTAGCAAGTTGGTCTACCAGTCAATGTAAACAGGCGCGTAGCAAGTTGGTCTACAAGACAATGTAAACAGGCGCGTAGCAAGTTGGCTTACAAGACAATGTAAACAGGCGCGTAGCAAGTTGGCCTACAAGACAATAAAAACAGGCGCGTAGCAAATTGGCCTACAAGACAATGTAAACAGGCGCGTAGCAAGTTGGCCTACAAGACAATGTAAACAGGCGCGTAGCAAGTTGGTCTACAAGACAATGTAAACAGGAGCGTAGCAAGTTAGCCTACTATACAATATAGACAGGCGCGTAGCTACAAAACATGTAGCTAGCCTACTATGTGAGTGGATACATAATTATACAGGGGGGGGGGCTTCTTGTGGGGATAATGCTACTCTCTGTAGGGTTCTAACCGCCCAGTGGTGTTTTCTAAGTTTCCATAGCACTACAAATCGTAAATACCGGTATAAGGACAATAAATTCACACTTCCGTCCCAATAAACGATCTTGATACTTAACTATACGATCAAGTATAGTCAAGTACTCGGTGGGCATATTGCAACAACATTATTAGAACTTAATATTTGGAACAAACACATATGCCTGGCAGATACACGAACACAGAGCTAATTAAAATAGTTCAGCCCTGATACAAGAGCCAATAACTCACACCAAGCCTGTTACTATATTATCTTTGATATATTTTCATAAGGATTTACTCGTACATAAAACGGACTTTAGCAACATTCCCAGAATTCAGGCCAGCTTTGAAAATCTCTAACAACACATTGATCAAAAAAAAGGTTAGTCTGACAGGTAGGCGAGAGGATAAGATAATACAACGTGCATGCTTTAACAATCTTACTACAGTAAAAAAACATTGGAAACAGCTGAGGGAATATCCTGGAAACAAACATACATTGATAAACTCATGTAGGAGTCCACGTAGTAGTACATATCCACCATCAATAATGATAATAAGGTTCTTCAGTACAGCTTCCGAGATTAGGCCAACAGATAAAAATAATTGTTTGTTTCGCATAATCCTTGCCGATCATATTGTCGATGATATGCCGAGTATAGCCCTTACTTGCCAGTCAGCATTCTGCTGAAATATGGCAGGCATTTTATGCATCCATCCAGAGTATTTATAAAAAGTTGCGCTTAAAAGTATATTAGGCTGGTAACTAACATCGGTATGTTGAATTGAGCACTGTAATGCAAAGTCAATGTGATGCCATACATAGTCTCCGACAGAGCCGAGCCAATCACACAGGAGACAAGTACAGAACGTGCCCCCCCCCCCACTAATACAGAAGTATCCGTGACAATTTTTCAGAATGTCGAGTTTTGAAGCCATTTAACAATGACCAGTCAAGAATACAATGCATATATTTTAAATAAACGTTTCTGGCACATTTTTAAAAAGATGAGCAGTTGCCAGTTTTGGGAATGGTAAGCCTTACTAGCACATCTTTTATTAAAGATCTTTGTTTTATCAAACATTTATTATAGAGCCGATTCACAATATTTTCTGATTGGTGGAAGCAACACATCATTAATTTATTTTTAAATAAGCGTTCCCCTCCCACCCCTAAAATGATAAGTAGAGGCCAGATTTTAGGAAGGGTTAGCCAAATAAGCATTTGTTTGATTATTAACTTGAAAATGATCTAAACTTCATTTATGTGAACTTGCTATCAAACAAGCAGTTTTATCATAGAGCCAATTTACGAGTATAGTTTTAATTGATGGAAGGAACAAAAGCAAATCTACAAACATTTCTGATTGATGGAAGTAGTACTACCTGAACAAAGAGAGTTGATTAATCAGATTAATTAAGATTTAGGATGAGAGCCTACTTTGAGGGAACAGTTCTGGGATGGAGGGAAAAACAAACGTACAAACAAGACTCCCTTTATCACACTACAGGGGTAATGTACATATAAAATACAAGGTATAATCCGTTTAGATCATTAATCAATCTAATAAGACAGATCTATCAACAAAGGTGAAAGATTGAACCAGATATCTTCAGTTTTGGTAACTAGACATGATGTTCATTGTATATACATTCTTAGGTCATTGCCTTCAACAACTTTGATTTATTGGACAGGACTGAGATACGATATACAAACATATAACCTGGCTGTGTGTTTTACCCACGAACACCAACTCGTGCCAACCAGTAAATTGTTTTATCATTATTTAAACGTTTTGTGAATTTTGTCCTCGAGGCTATAATTTATAACAATTTGTAATGTAAATATAATGTCACATATTGTGTTATTTAATGTATGTTTGTATGTGTTACACTCCCAATATAAGTATTCAGGTCAAGTTTTTCAGTAAAAAATCCAAATAGTTATGCTTATTGGAAGTAGAGATTTCATTTGTCAGCTTCTGTTGATGGGAAATATCATCTGCAAGAATTTAACATTTTTACGTAGTTTTCTTTTTTACCAGCGGACAGTGTGATACAAGGAGTAATTGCCCTCCCGTAGTCCGTATGCAACTGACTGCAATAGACTACCCTCGAAAACGGTTCTCGTGATTGAGTTAGTTGTTTTGAGGTTAAAACATATCAACATAGTAAAAATAGACCTGTTAAATGTGGTTTTCAGTTTGAGGTGGCCTTATTCTTGAGGTTTTACTATATTATATATTGAATAACAACGACGAAAAAAACCTGGCATACATACCCCTTACAGTTAATATACGTAACATGTGTGATATTATAGTACTAATCAATGTATTTATACAAAGCTGAACTCACCAGATGGTTCTCATAATAATGTAATGAATGGTTTCGATTTCTGTACTTCAAATGATAGTTTATATAGAAAATAAAAGAATGAACGTGTAGGTATTATTGCATTGTTCATTTGAACCGACTTTGTTATTTCTAGAATGTTTAAGATTTCTTTACTTCAAGTGATAGTTTATGTAGAAAATAAAGAGTGAGCTTGTAACTATTATTGCATTGTTCATTTGAACTGACATTCTTATTTCTAGAAATAGAATTGATTCAATGTATTGTTATCTCACAAAAAGTAACTTATGTTTTGTACATGTGTACAACCTTAGTAGTCTACTGGAATGCATACGGTCAATTTAGCACTTAAGTAAGCAGATTACTCATGTAATTTAACGATGTATTCCACTTTAAGTGCATTGTTCTAGCGTAAAGAATCTGTACGCTCGCAATTACGCTGTTACGCTGAGGAATATTGTGCTTCAGGAATCGCCAATCGGGGGTACACTAGTTTGTCAACGCTGTCAAAACATACACTCATATTCTAAATTATATTTTAAAATGGTTTGCCGGAGTTCCTAGACTGTCCATTATAATTGATATTATTCTTGAACATCCTTTACCCTATTTGTAGCTAGTAAACGGATGTGATTAAATAGTACTCATAAGCTTGTCGTTCTAATGATCCATTATTTCGATTTCAATTTTGTATTGTTACAAAAAGATTTTCCTGGATGTTTCTTATAACGAACCCAAAGCTACATAATTACATAGACGTATACTGTATATGTTTATAATACGGTGGTATCTTACACAGATGCTTCATTGTTCTTTGACATCGTACTAACGTTGGTGGCAATTAATGTTAAAACTTTCACATAATTCAACTGTCGAACACGCTCCAATTACTGAGAAAAACGCGTCCTTTATCGGGATTATAATTATGTTCAGTAATTGCGTTTTTTATTTGGATGGGGGTAATTTTCAAGCTGTGTAAAAACGTCAAATATTCTGACTTGAAACAAAAATGAAATTGTACGGTTGCATTGTGTTTGACAGTCTTTTCGACAATATTTCATTTCAGTTCGTTCCCCGTCTGCAACACTGTTTAATCTATCTGAGGCAAGTCGAACTCACAATGCTCAACAGTTACATCCGCCTATTTTCGACCGAATGGGTAAATGTGCCATTGGCTGAAAGCAAACTGATCGACCTACCATTTTCTTCTTTGACACATTTTGGATGAAATGTTGCGTATTTTAATAGAAACGACTTTTTATAGAAACGACCACAGGAAAGTATTCAAAACCTCAGTGTGGTACAGGGAGAGATGCTTCCTTATCAAATGAACATACACGAGTGGGACACCATCAGGGCACCAAACAACAGCACTAGTCGAACCAATAGTACCAACACTATCTTTATGGTATGAATGACTTCGGGAAAACTCAGCATGAGAACGATTCTGCTACAGTGATAATTACAAATGCATATCTTGTAATGTAGTTTTTCCTGCTGAGTAATGTCAAATAAATATGTTTAAAGCAGCATAATCTACGGTAAATGTACAGATGGTAAAGTGTGTCTAAAACACATCATCTTGAATTTGTAATTATAAGAAAATTGAATCAAAGTACCTTATAGTCAGGTGCATCGAATGCAAGTTTACAAGGTCTGAGTAACATACACCGGTCTCTGAAGTTTGCTACCACAGTCCTGGGACACTAATCAACCGGATGGTGGCTAATGTCCGTACACCAGTTATCTAGGCATCGAGTGAGCTGATGAGTAACAATGCATAGTTAAATAGAGACTGATTACATTTGATCTGTGACACAGGTAGTATCATTGTGACAAACTATTCATGTGAAATGTTGCATTTCTTATTGAGGTGATATTATGGTGGTAGACACTATGTCACATAATATTGAGTTCAATATGTTGGCTATTTACATCTGGAATATATGAACACGATGAAGGGTTTATACGATGTACATCGACTACTTTTCCAGATAGGTAAACAGAGGTATTTGAAGAAGACTGTATAACATAACTCTGACATAACAAGCATACACAGTATGTGAGCTAAGAATGGATTAATTCACAGACTTATTTCTCAGAATTATACCAACACAAAGTCATAATCAATACAGTTTTGATACATTGTAAGACTTTGCTTCATACAACGTACTAGTACTCACATAAAAGTAGTGTTTTATGGTATAATTATTCCGTACATATGTTATACCTTGTTGATTACCTATATAATATATCAACGTTATCTAGAGATGATATAGAACAATTTGAATGAACCGTGTATAAATTGTTAGTTTATGATAAATGATACATAACTAAATGTGCCTGGAATCCAGTTTTGCTCCCTATACTGTACAATTGGATAAATTTGCGAATTTTAAATTAGAGACATCTAGCTTGTGTAAATATTAGTGTATTTTTATTTAATTTTATTGTAACGGTAGTATTTTTGATTAAAAGGCCGGATTTAACACTAGATGGAACGTTAGCGAATTTTGTAAAATCGCGGATTTCGCAAAATTTCTACTTTACTTTACCACACCAGGCTACAGAAATGTGAATCCTATATTACCCTATCCTCGTACAGTGTAACATAATTTGTGTAGATTATCTACCATGATCTAGTCAGGATATGCATTGTTACACGGGGGCAATCTAAGTGTGGTCTGTAAAACCTCAGATAATACGTCTAGAGAATATCTCATCAACATGCAATACAAGGTTTCAAGATCCCACCCTATACCACACTGACAGTTCTGGTAATTCGGATTAGTTTTTAGTTTAAAAAAACGTTGATAAAAGCTCAGTGCATATAGCATAAGTAGGCAGTTCCGCCTGTTGGACAGTCAGCAAATTTTGAATTACCAACAATTGAAATGCGAACATATTAAAGCGATTTAGGCAATGTAGAGTTCTTCGTAAAAGCCCTTCATAAAGGCCTACTGTTACTTGCGCTAGAGAAAATGTTAGCGAACGTTGTAAATTGGGCGAAATGTTTAGATCAATATGAACTACCAATTCTAAAAAAGATTCACATGAAACATGCATGCGTATGGGGGCTTGTTTACATGACTACACTGTTCTTTCTTCTACTTCTACACTTAACAAACACACGTTTCGTCAAGTACATAACAGTGTCGACCATTCGCTTTCTTGTAATATGACCCAAACATGTGCACGACTGCATGCCTATTAATCATTTGCTTAATAATGGCAATAGCTACAATAGTTGCAATCATACAATTTGTCTACCCTTCAAGTATCAACGTCCGGATGCACTATGGCTAGTTACGTAGTTAGAATACAATTGTTTTGATATCAGATATTAACTTCCTTATACGAGAGTAGAATGCATATCGCAGGTGACCATATTGTAATGCACATGTAGACCGTTTTAGTGTAACAACGTAAAGTATGCTATTATTGGATTTATCCAATTGCCCTTTGTTTTTAGCCAACTAAGAATCAACAAAAAATGTTTGTCCAAAAGGGGTGTGGAAGCCATAAGAAAGACCGATGATCACTGATGATGCACTTGTCGAACATTGATTATAATATCGTATTCTGTGTACATGCGTGAACTATCTCGACATGTAATAAAAAAAAATGCTATTCAGGCTCCTTGTAACTGTAGATATGCATGTGGAGCATATTCACATTGTTTATACTGCGTATAACACATCAATCTTATATTATGTATCTGTCATATTTAATCGATCAGCACTCTGAATCTAGCAGAGAGAGAAAGTGTGAAAACCTGATAAACAATCTGACTTGTACAGTTCTAGAAATCTAACTGTCATACGAATGATGTTTATATTACCCAACATTTCGGATAAACAGCTCTGTATAAATAATCAGAAATAATTCTGTGCAGTCTGTGTAGGAAACAGGCAAGTGTATACATTTCTTGGCCAGACAGACGTATTAATAAATAATTCTCGCCATGCATACGTTAGTCTGCTCGGCCAGGGTAAATAAATCCAACCACGTACGTTAGTCCTTGTGTGGAATGGGTCGGGGTTCTGATCCTATGTACTTCTTGCAAATATGTAAATTACATGTACTACTACTTGTATATTGGAATATAACAGACGGATTGGGTCAGAACAATGAACATACGTCTAGACAAACATCTAGTTTGTTTGCTAACTAATGATCGGACACATTCCTGAGAAGAATAACATTTGGTTGGACCTGTGACTTAATAAAATACGTCTTGTTCCTAGTGTCAAAGTGAGGGGGCTAGTCTTGATCCGCTTGTCTGCGAATTCTGCTATGCATGGTTTTATGACATCATATTACATCATCGATCTGAAATATCGCGTCACGTGACAAAAATACATACTACTTATGCATTATTTCGTATGGTTGTGAAATAACAGATGAAATTCCCTATCACTAGTATATGAAAAAATCTTAATTACTAAAGCATACTAACCTCCACAAGATATGCCTGTTAACAAGACATAGCTGAATAAAAACTCCACAATACGCATGCTGGCATAGAGGAATCAATATACACTACAACATCCAGTAAATGATCCAGCTGATGATACTGTACGTGCTACTAATATCACAATCAGACAAATATCTGACTCAACTTTCTGTCACCACTATGTAATCACATTTTCAAATAATGTCGCGAAATTAACTGATTAACATAGCGCGTGTCTTACGTCACTTTATGTACTAATTCCGGTTCCTTTTAAGATGCAATTTTGATAAAATCCAAGTTTTGTATGGTGATGTTATAAGTGACTACTCCACTCTAAACTCATGCAGTAAATGGTCTGCTCAGCTCACGGAAATCGTTAAGGCTAGTCGATATCGTCAGTGAGTGTTTTATAGTACATATGTGTGTGTATAGTAACTACACTGACTGAGGCCAAGCCAGTATTTTTTTACTGCGCTCAGTTAATTATATTATACAGTCAGTGTATGTGTTTTTGAGTTCAAGATAGTCTTGCCGCTGACGCGATCAGCAAAGGCTGCGCTTCATGCTACCGTTTTATCAACGTACTTACGGAAATCGTAAACTTACGTTCAAATTAAAATTCTTTATAATTCTTTAACAACTTCAAATCGGGGACAGATAATTGGTTGTATGAGTTCATTAAATAAATCTTTATTAGTATTACAGCTCCATTTACCACATTTTATAATTGTTAAAGAATTGTAAATAATTTAAATTTGATCGTAAGTTTAAGATTTCCGTAAATGCTTTGATAAAACAGTACCCATGTATCCAACAGCTACTCATGTTATATCATATACTTGACACGATTTCCAGCGACATTCCGTGCTCATGATTTTCGGTCGATATTTTACGGTCCGTTGAGCAATGCAACGTTGAAATCATGGAAATCGTGATCGGCGCGGAATAGAATTCCATGTGGTCATAGTTTCCTACAAGTAAACAAATGCCATAGAAGATTAGCAATTGAACAACATCAAATAGGCCACCGGTCTGGTAAATGCAAGTGTACAAATATCAGAGGTGCCTCTCAAAATATATTCGTTTTTTATTTCTTTCTTTAACATCTTTGTTTTATAATAATTCGAAGTCTTTATCAAATTATCAAATAATACCACTATTAATTTTAACCTTTATTTCAAAACTGTATTCTAAGAACTAATATTATGTGATAAGTGTTTTCGTACGAGAATCGACTAATCTTCCCAAGAATGTAACGTTGCAACCTATTACTAGGTAATCACTATGAGACATTGCTGCCATGATGTGATTAAAACTTATGGTGAATATGTATGTACGTGTTATTACAACGATGGTCTAGTGATTGGTCTTTGGCAATAGTAACTTTAGTTCTTTCGACATTGCCTTTTTACGCACCATTACAAATTTATCATTCATATTTTATTAATTGCTGTTTAATGTGATTAAAATCATAGTGAATAAAATACAATATCTCGACTGTATTTGTGGATAATTTCAGCTACATCGGTTCAACACTTATTGAAATAATATATCATACATATTGCCCCAATGAGACATGCACCCGTATAGGGTTAAGTGTATTTATGAACGAATTCCATTTCGCATAATGCAGCAAGAGGATTAATAAAAAGTGACGAACGTCAACAAGTACGTGTACAGGAAACGTTTGAAACTATCGCCATCTATCTGTGTAAACTGTGAAATGATTCATGACAAAGTCATGTTTAAACTATCACTTGCCGACGAACAGAAGATACGGTCCTCTCAAAGTAAAATGAGAACGGTTGTAAATATACTATCGTCAGGCTGGTAAACTATGTTTATCTAGGTTTAACTGGGTTAAAGGAATTTTAAATTCACCGCTTTTCTTTCCAATGGGATAGCTCCCTCATTAGTATTACTCATTGAATCGACTATACTTTACATTTTCGCAATGAACATAGTGTAACATTTAAAATTTATTTCAGCATTCGCGATCGTTATCATTTCATTTGTCTTTAAATGTTTTGATCACTTCTGGCGCGTGTTTCTTCAGGTACAGAGGTAATTATATTTATTTACTATTCCGATTAAACAACAGTAAACAAAACACATACTTCTAGTCTTGTATATATTCATTTAGCATATTTAAGCGCATTAAAGAATTGGTGATGTACTAACGACATTCTTTTCCAAAAGGGAAGTAAGTCGTTACAGTAATTATCATTATTGTTGTACCGGAGTTGTCTCCAGTTGTATAGAGTTTGTAAAATCGTATTCTGCATGAGTGAATGTTCTGCATGAGTGATTGGTACCGGTCAAAATGACGAATATTTAGTTTAAATAAGTTTAAATTGATTAGTTGAGTTCCATTAATATTACCATTAATGGTTTTGGAGCCAAATTTGAGATCTAGAACGCTTTCAAATAAACTTGTACATATTTAGAGACTAGTAACCTTGACCTAGTGAATATTAACTTTCATGTCAGTAGCTGTCAATTTTTGACGGTTACTAAAAAGTACGAAAAGGAATATGTTAGTGAAAAAACGCAAAGAGGAGCGATATGAAGCGAAAAGGAGCCATCAAAGGGATCATGACATCCCTATCAAATGTTAGTCAACTCCAAAACTGGGTCATCTAGGGTCAAACAACAATTTTAGTCACTCATTTATTGGCGGTTTTTTGTGGATTAGTAAAAAACAACTTGTATGGTCCAATGAATGACACCATCTAGACCTATTCTCAATTGCAAGGAACTGAAGGGTTGTTAAACATCTGTAAGTTATAGAACTGCACGAATCTTTGATACTGACCAAACTGTCACCAGTTTTCGCGACCATAACGGTCTTTTTCTCTTCTTGTTTTTGAATTTTTTCTTTTGTTTTGATTTTGAGAAGGAGTCTACCTAGACCATAAATAACTCAGCGAAATCATTTAGAGTCCACTAAGTTATAGCTATATTTCAAATGTAATTTATGAATTGTCGACATGGGTGGAAAAATGAAATACATTTTGTATTAGTATGTCAAAGTGTGTAACAATTAAGATATAAATATAGTCCACCAAATAATTAAAACATATTATATTTCAATGAAGAAGGGGAAATAGAGATGAAAATATTATTAGCAACTTTGCTATGCATGTTCAATATTGAATAT